>CM073760.1:66035807-66100292 GCA_037127475.1 Arma custos | reverse complement strand
AAGATAGTTATATCAGCATAAATTAAAAAAGCAATATTCACAGGATTAAATATTGGTTAAACTTAATACATTATGTTAAGTTATAATAAATATTGGTTAAATTTAATACAACTATCTAACTTTAGCAATATAGTAGTGAAAGACTACTTAAAGATAACAATGGATGTGAGAATCCGTTGAAAGAAGTGCTTGGGCAAGGATGGGCTGAGTTAGGATGCTGCAATAGAATGAGTATTGCAGGTTTTAGAGATACTTTTTTTTTTTTAATAGAATAATTTATTGATATTACAACTGTAATTATATTACATCAAGTAAATCTGCTATAAGAACAAAGGACATGAAAAAAAAAAACACTTGTGGAGAAGCTTATCTATTGATAGGACTCCAATAAAGTTCTGTAGTAGAAGGTCTCGAGGCCATCTTCTTTTTAGACGCCTCGAAGGGTTATCAGGAATTTTATGGGAAGCAAGTTGAGAGACTAGCGGATTCAAGTGTGTATGGAGCTTTTCATGGATGGATAGTTATCTAGTTTGGACCAAGTCAGCAACATATGGGATATTAAGATCATGATGCATGAGTTTGTTTGTGACATGATAAGGGGCATTGAGGATTTTACGAAGGATTTTGGATTGTAAGGATTTGATACGAGATGAATTGGATGGTTTAGTAGAGCCCAAAGCTCAACTCCGTATGTCCAAATAGGTCTGATAACTGTCATGTAAATGAGCCTTGAGTAATTAATTGGGAGCTTTGAACGTTTGTCCAGTAAATGTTGAAGTAGGCGAAAACGTCGAGCAGTTTCTTGTCTTTTCAGTCTTGCATGGTTTTAAACTTAAAACTTTATAAGAATCAGAATTGGAAGTAGTATTGTCAAAACTCGTATAATCAGAACGACAGTCTCTATCTTAATTAGTAAATGGCTAGCACACGTTTTAAGAACGTAAGCTGATCAGATGCAAAAAAAAATGCTTCAAAGCAAAATGTATGGTATCAGAACAAGAGAAAGATCTAGGTGAAGATGGATGGATGATGTAGAGGATGGCCTCAAGCGGAGTGGTAAACAAAATGGAAAGGATAGAAATATCATAAGTACTATAGTTCAAGAAGCCAAGGCCCATCCCAAACTGTAGAACTACGCAGTAAGTAAGTAGTCCCAAATAAATAGATCATAATAGATCTTTTATTTTTAGCAGAGTATTGCAACTTATATACTGACCAGATAATCTGTCACGTGATTCTAATACTTTATAACACAGCTATCTATCCTAATTATACCTCTGCAAACCAATAGGCAGTTAAAATGGAAATCAATAGATGTATTGAAGATCTCAGTATTTCTACAATACACCTGCAGTATGTGCGGCCAGCTTTAATTTAAAGTTTTTTATTATAAATATATTAATAGCTTTAGTTTGTAATTTATAATCATTATTAATTCATATGTTGTAGTAATAATATGTTATAAAAATAGTTTTAGTTTTTATATATTCTTCTTATTTAATCTATTTTATTTTTTAAATGGACAAACGAACGTTTTAACATTTCCTTTTTTTAACAATTAGTTGTCCCCATAACATTTTTTCTAACACGAAAAAAATAGTTTTAACATTAATATCTTACGTAAACAATTTAATTATATTAAAAACTACACAATTTTACCGTTTCTAATAAGATTATACATTTTAAAGCCAAATCACGATTACATGTAAAATTTCTAAATGGTGTTTTGCGGGCTTAGTATAGGTTAACTTTCGTGCGTACGAGTGAGCATTATATAACGCACAAATAAAATTTCAATTTATTATAGCTTAAATTTAAAAAAATTATATTCCCGCAGTGAAAGGATTAATAACTTCCCAATAATTAATTTTTAAAGTTTTATTCAATACATACAAGTTTTATCCCATTACTACTCACGAAAGCTAAGATACATGTTATCCAAAGAACATTATTTTTATGGAAGGATTCCTTCCAGTGATCGAGTCGGATGAAAAAGAAAATATGACAGAGAATTTTTTGTGAATCATAAATATTTGAATTTCTATAAATATTCTCAGAAAAGGAAAAGTTTTATTCATGATTTCCTGTCCAAATTAAAGAAAATATGAGGGGAGGGAGAGGGGGAGGAAAGGAATGAAAAGTTTATTTATCTTATGGAAGGGGAAGGAAATACATTTATCGGGGACAGTGGAAAGGAAGAGTCGGACGTTATTGAAACTGTTAGACCTTGCTACTTTGGAGGAGTCGTACATGAGAGAGCCTGGTAGTAGTCGCTACTTTAGAAGAGTCCGTTATTATAGAGCCTTGTAGTACTTGGTACTTTGGAAGAGTAAAATTGAATTTAGGAAATTAATAGAGGCCCAAGTTGGAGGGGGCAATGCTTCAACTAATGCTACTCGTAAACCATAACCGCCCCCCGCCATAGTTTTTAACCCCCTCCCCCCACCCCAACGGACTCCTGCCGCAGGCCCGACGATAATTACGTTCCACTCATTTGGAATAAAAACTTGCCATTAATATCCGACCAATTGGCCGTCCAATCCACAGCCGATCCCTTTCCCTATTATATCCCACTTCTCCCTTCCAGTTGCTGGATTATAAAGGAGCTTATGTCGTTCCTCCTATCATTTTGGAATAATTTCACTTAAATATTCCCTGTTAGCTGGTGTCGGCTTATTTATATTAACCATTTCGAATGATTCTCATATGACGTTAAAGAGAAAAATATCAAAAACTTGAACATGACTACTTTCGAAGAAGCTTCTTGGGTTCAATTTTTGGTAAGGAAGTACTGTTAGTGTAGTGTGTGGGGACCCCAAACCACCCGTTTCTCTCCTCACCCTTTTGAAGAATAAAATAAAGCTTTATTCATAAATGTAGAACGGTGATAGTTGGGGTGTGCAGTAAAAAAAAAACAACACTAAATAAGTACTAGACCTTATATTTATGTGCCGACGTTTCGACCTACAGTGTAGGTCATCTTCAGGGCGATTTGGAGAGAGAAGCCGTTGGGTGCACCGGCTAACAATTTATTTATAAATATTTGAACACTACAGCAAAAGGATAACTCGACTCCAAAAATCTTTCGATAATTTAGAGGAAAAACACCACTACAATTTATAAACATCTTGGGTTCAGAGCGTGATAGAGACTGTACTGTTTCTAGAATAACGGTCGTGAAGGGAGTTGATTTTTCCGAGATCACATTCAACTGCCAGGTTTCCCTAATTTTGGGGAATCCTTAAAATTATATAAATTATCTGCCACCCCCAAACAGCCACCCCGCTAAATAGATATATAATAATTTCTATTATTTAAATTTAGAATAATAGAAATGATTTAAAAGAGGTTTTGAGACAATGGGCCAGTTTTTTTTTTGTAATATAAGAAAATAGTATTTATGAAAAATACTATTATAATCCTATAATAGTTCCAACTTATTAAAAATATATGAGCTGATGATTCAAGGAAAGGAATTATTATGACACCGAGAACAAAATAGTAAACTATGTTTTGATCATTTAACAATAACTATTTAAAACAAAAAAATCTAGGAAAGAAGTTATAGATAGATCACCCATTATCTAAAGGAACCTATTTTCAACAAGAACCATATTTCTGTTCTCAAATTATCATTTAAGATATCTCCACCTTTAAGACTGTTTATTTATCGCGATTCTAAACTGACCATGCATGCCTTGAAGCGACATTAAGTGGTTAGGAGGACTAAATATGGAGTATACTGATTGTAGCTAGGAGTTGCCGGACGCGAGATTTCTTTGCTCAGTGCAAACCAGAAACGTATTATGATAGGTTTTCATTATTCCTGATGTTTAGTAGACAATGGAATATAACATCATTCGCCATTATCATGGAATGAAAATAATATTAAGACTAATGTTGAAGTAAAAGGAGGGATGTTCTGGTAGATAATTAGTGAGGGAAAAGGAGGCGAAACTAATCGGGAGGAGGAGGAGATTGGGTCCTGATTGAGGAAGTGGCCCGGCCCAGGCGGGGCTAACTGCTACAGTTGCTCAAGTACCAGCTCCTTGCTTTAGTACCAGTTACTTGCTGAAGCACCAGTTCCTTGCTGAGGTACCAGTTTCTGGCGGGGCTGACTGCTACAGTTGCTGGAGTATCAGGTTCCCACAGTACCGCCAGTACTACTCTAAACTATTCTTAGCAAGAGAGTAATTAAATATATTGTAATCAATAATATCCCTTTTGGAGGAATATAGGCCTTAATGTCTCAAAAAGTTTTAAACCTCATGGAAACGTCTCAGTGGCCTCTAAAACGGTTTTCAGTTATAGACCAAGCAGTTGATATATTTCTTCCTAGCAATCCTTTTGTGAGAGTACAGGTCTTAATCTCTCAAGCTACTAACTATACTAGAAAGTGGATTCAGATATTGATATTCACTACAAAGTATTGCTATCAAAAGGAAAACCACGAATATTTAATCAAAATATACCTAACTAAAAGCAATACTTCCTAATTATCTCTTTACCTAATTAATCTTTCCTTTTCTTATGATACATTGCAGTTCTTCAGGATCTTGACTATCCCCATTTCATTCCTTATCTACATATATACATATTAATGGTCTGCTTCAATTTATTCAATAATATCTATAAGCTGATGACCTACGAATTTACAAATACTTCCATCCTACCAATCCAATCCAACTAAGGATTCCGTATGTACGCGCCTCACGGCTTTACTCCATATTCCGATAACGATACATTTTTTTTAGCTAAATGATCTAAAAAATCTAGATAAGCTAGAGATCGGTCAATTCAACTAGTCACTTATAGTCTAAAAACTAAGAACACCTCCTTTTTCAGAACTGGAGAAGAGGCTGGGAAGGTGTGGTGCGGAGAAGGATGTTTCCCCACCTGACTTGGGGTAGTTGTCATTGCAGGGTTAAATACCACTAAAAATAGGAAAAAGAGTCTAAAACACAATGAAAAGTATTATAGACCCTCATGAGTAGGCAGGAAACACTGAGGCTGTTCATAGCTGTTATGTAAAGAAAATAAACAGAGCTAGTTTCCGGTGGGGCGAGCATATATGTATACCATGGAGGATACGATCTAGAAAAAGATTTCCACAGCCTTTATTACTAAGATCACATTCAGTATAAACATGATCTGGATATCTAATAGTATGTTTTAATAGATTTCAACAGGCTAATGGTCTCAATCATAAAAATATTGAGTATAATTGTTACTTCAAATTAGGCCAGGCTACGATGAAACATTTTAATGTAAGATAGACACTTTTAATTATATTCCTTGAAAAAAGTTTGTTTTCATTTAATACTCTCCTCTCCTTCTATCTCTCTCTCTCTCCGCTTTTCCGAGACAATGATATCGAGACTTGAATAATTCGAGGAACGTTGACTATGCGAGAGCTATGAAGAACATGACAAAGGGACATAAAACAAAAACGGTGAGGAGTATCTACAGCCGAGAGTAGTTATTGTTATATCCTCCTTTTAATCATGGTCTCCTCCTCCGCCTCCTCTCCTCTTCCCCGTCCCGACCCGGGGAGCCTTTAATGATGTAATATCCTACAGTCGGGGGAACAAAAAAGGGCTTCCAACTTGGCATTTACCATTCAAGGCGTTCCTTATCTCTTCCAGAAATTAATTTTACATCTCATGAAAACGTCGCTTTGATGTCTAAAAAGCTTTTCAGTTATAGCATAAACTATTTTATAGTAAGATAAATCTTCTAATTTTGTATTCACAAATACACAAATACATGTAGTGTTTCTGGTTTGCTTCTTAGTAAAAGAAAAATCTTCAAAATAATTTCAATTGTCATTATGGGACTATGATGATCTCTTATTGGCTCAATGATAGAAGTAATTGAACTTGACTAACTGAACTAAGCAAGTGTTACCTACAAGTGTACCTACACATATTGAGCGTTTAGGATCAAAAGTGGATAACTCTAAAATTTAAGAATTTTTTATGAGTTTTTGGTAATTGTTTTAATTTTTCTTTTCAATTAATCTTTTAAAAAATAAAAATATTTAAAATTTAAGAAATTGACTATTTCACAACTTTAGCCAACTTTAGAATTTTGTTGTTATCTACTTTTAATCCCAAACGGCTCATGTTACATATTGAAAGCCCCGGTGAATAAGTGGTTAACTCGTATTTGTTCAGAATGAGTTGATTATAGTTAGACAAGCGGATTCTTAACACTATCGTAGTATTGGACTTGGAATGGAAGCGATTGGTGATATCAAAGAAATATGGGTCTCTTATGAAAATTTTTATCATAGAAAAGTACCTAACAGTTGATTAATAATTGTGGTCTAGCGGTTAGTGTAACAATCTGCTCTGTCTGTGATCTGCGTTCACAACCCGGCAGATCGCCATAGGATTTTTTAAGGAGAGCAAACAAATCCTTAGTTATGCCGTCCTTCCGAAGGGACGTAAAATGAATCCTGAACCTATGCGGTGTCAAGTACTTGTTAAACATTCTTATTCTAATTATACCCGGATTGGCAAAATATAGGATTCCCACTTAAGCATCGTCCCATCAGCCATAGCAACACATAGTGACTTTAAATGAATAATCAGACAAATAATAATTGGAAACCATTCATGATATAATTTTATTGTCATATGAGTAAATTATACTTGATCTGATGAAGATTTTTATGGGACATTTTATGTGAATACACAATAAGTAACTGCAATTAAAGTTTTCAGAGTAAACAGATCGAACAACTCCATCTAGTTGCTATTTACTGTTGACTGGTATCCTGGTGACACAAAGGAAGGACAAAGAAATATTGAAAAATTGATAGGGTAGGAGGTAGAGTATACATTCGGGGCAGAAAGAAGGGAATACAATGTTTACACTGAGCGAGGGCCCGCTTCAGTTCTCTTTTTCGCTATTTCCCCAATATCTATCTCTCATTTTGTTTTCCTTTGTTTACATAGAAGAGACTCTCTTTCTCCAGCCTCTTCAATTACATTTTTCACATCTATACTCCTCTCTGTGCTCATACTCAAGTGTCCAGGACTTTTTCAACAGGTCAGAGATGTTTTCAGTAATTGTCAAAACTTTACAAATGAACAAAATTATTCGCATAACACTCCTTGAGAAGAATAAAGTCATAGCATAACACAAAAAACCTATTTTTCAATGGAGGAATTTTCATGTGGGTTTAAAAAAAAATAAAAATTTAGGTATTGGTAAAGCAGAGAAATGATAGGAATGGAATGAAATCTAGAAGATAATAAATATAAAAATATATATTAAAATTATCTTTGCTATCTTATGCTTTATTATCTCCTAGATTTCTTTCCATTTTTAGGTATTATTTCTCATCAATTATTTCATAATTTACTCTTTGCATTTCTTTCTTTTTGTTTATTCTTTGATACAGTATTTTTATATACTTTTTTCTATTTTCTTATAATGGCCTAAAACTTAGGCCAATACTTTGGCACAAATGAAATTACTTAATCTTATTATGTGTAAAATTTATTGACTAAACTCCCGACCATTTCACACTCTTTTAAACATTTACTGTTTTGTAAAAATCGAATTTAAAGTTTTAAAGACAACATATTGGAGCAGACATCGAGTAAGTGTTTTTATACAGGAATTTAATTATTTTTCATTCACCTAAACAACACATCATAAAACAATCTAATCATTTTCTTTTATTATGATATGAGGACAACGTATGTAATTAAATGTAGAAAGGAGATAGTTGCGGGGTGCAGTAAAAAAAAAACACTGAATAAGTACTAGACCTATATTTATGTGCCGACGTTTCGACCTACAGTGTAGGTCAGGGCGATTTGGAGAGAGAAGCCGTTGGGTGCACCGGCTGGCTAACAAATCGATGAAGTAAGTAAGTATTATTACTAATTAATTATATTACTAAAGTATATTACTAAGTAATTATACTTCAGATTTTTATGGCTTTCATACTACGTCATCTTTGCCAATCGAAACTCGCAAAGACCGGGAAACTACCATGGCCTCTGTAACGTCTTTCAAATGATATCTGATACGTGAACTAAATTCATGAAATATGTTGATTTTAACTTGTACTTGCTACAACCTATGAAGGGTTAAAGAGTTCAGAACTTGGTAGAGGAGTACTAGTTACTGACCAACGGTTATGCAAGATGACACGGATCATCCTCTCAACGTCAGCCTCTTTCTCTTTTAAACCAAAACAAATCTTAAAAACCTTTGTATCCATGTAATATTCATTGATTTTTTTTTAACGCAACACTGAAAAAACAAGAATTGAATCTGGATTTTTTCTTTAATTTTAAATAAATGGCATTCATTGAAAGCTTCATCAGGTCCCTAAATATTTACGCTCACATTCCGAGCGGTCTACTGAATATTCTAAGCGGGTTATACGCCATCGCTCCCACACACATTCATGAGAAAACTGATAAAGATTTTAAAGAAAAAAAAATCACCTGAATATTTTAGAACTCAAGAGATATTTCGGAGATGAATAATAAAACGTGTTATAATTCAGGCAACGTTTCTCGTTTCTTTGAATGAAATTTTATCCAAGCTTACTTTTTTTTTTTAATCTGTATTATACAATCCCGTCAAATCACTCCTCTATCCACCTGTATCGTTTAATAATATCCCACTGATTCTTGTATAACAGTTCAGGTACTTAGGATTACACCTTAGCAGACGTGTAACTTGGAATTCTCATATTAGACAGATAAGACAAGAAACTACTGGATGTATGAGGCTACTTCAGAAATTGTGAAGTATATCTGAACAGATTCAACTAATTTTGAACAGAAATTCAGCACATACGCTCTAAACTCCCAATTAATTACAAAATACTCATAAACAAGATTACTATAATACTTATTTGGACTTAAGGAATAGAGCTTTGGAGTTCAACTAAGCCATCGAATTTTCTCGGATCCAATCCTTACAATCCAAAATCGATCTTGAAATCCTCTATAATGACCTCATAGGATTTGAATCCAACCTTTGTTGCCGATTTGAACCGCCCCGATACCAGTCTCTTCATAACAAACTTTATTTCTACTCAAACCCGCTAGTTCCAAACCTAGAAAAGAAAATGGCCTCATGACCTTTTTAAGTTGAATTTGTTATTTGAGTACTACTACAGGGTAATTTCTTGCTTTATCTCATTCCATTATGTATCGTTCATTATATTTATGATATTTACGTGTTATATTGTTATAATACAGTTGTAAATTTCAATAAATGAATTTAAAAAAAAACGTTTAAAAATTGTAAACACACTAAAAAGTCATATCTGTTATATAATCATTATATTTTATAACTAAATCATCCTCTTGTTATTTTACTATGTTTTATTATCTCCATTATGCATGTTATGTTATTTTCTAGATTTCTTTCCATTCTTATTATTTCTCATGAGTTATTTAATAATTTATCGTTTACTCTTTGTATTTCTTTTCACTGTTATCATTTCTGTTTATAGAAACTGTTATTCTTCCTGAATATTTTCCTGTTTTTTCTAAATTTTTTCTCACCCCTGAAGATGGCTTAAATCTAAGGTCGAAACGTCATTCTTATTTTATTGTGAACATAATTATTCGCTTTGCAATATAATGAACAATAATTGTTCAAAAGAAATCCATATGCAACATCTTGAAATCTAAAAAGAGAAAAAAAAAGAAGAAATGAAAAGCTGGAGAGACGGAGGAGAGGAAACACCTAAGATAAATGAAGGAAGGAGCGGAGACAAAGAGAGGCAGTTGATTGGAAACAATAAATCATAATTGATAAACGACCCGGGCCCCCCCGCCCTAAAATTATCTTAATGTCCTCCGTACCCGAGTCGAGAACTTATCAACAAAGTCACTAATGAAAAGTACTTCCAAAGCAAACTGCCGTCGAGGGGGCCAACTTTGTACTACTTAATAACCCGGTCGGAATAATAAGTATATTATATATTATTAGCGATTGGTTATTATTATGATATTATTACTAAGCTGAGTCCGAGTCAGGAGCAGAATTTTATTAATAAATTAATTGGTACGAAACGTATTATTCATTATACAACGAAAATTCATTATTATGTACAAAATAAGCTTATATTATATATTATCACCATACTGAGTCAGTTTTTAGTTCAATATCGAAAAATAACATAAACTCGAGAAAAAAATCCTTATGACCTCAAATAAATAATTCCAATTCCAATTAGTTTTTGAGCTAGATTGCTATCATTTTCAGAGGCTCTGTTCCCATATTCATAGACCCACGGGATAATGGTGTAACTAACCATATCGTCCCCGCCATCGCAAAGTATCGAATTTGAAAGAAAACACAGTTTTCGTTTTCGACTTATAGCAGTTGCTTTAGGATTAATCAGTCCCAAAAGCAATGTAAAACGAATGTCATTGGTATGACTATAGGCACTAATTTTTATTGAATCTTGAAACTGTTTATTTTAATTCTATTCAAAAGAACCGATTTTCACATTCGATAATTGAAATGGCAGGGACGATATGATGAATGTAAATTAATAAATTGTGAATTGAAATGACTATATTATAATTTGCAACAAACACTTTGAATATCTATTTTTTCCCCAGAAGAATTGATCTTTGGGGACCCAGTTCTCTCTATCACGAGTATCAGTTCTCTATCAGTGGTTCCGCTTACGATAAGCTATTACGATAAACTATCATGTGCTATTTTTAATAGTTATAGATGGTGTTTATATATAGATATATTCAATAATAGTTTTAAACAAAAGGCCATCTAGCATAGAACATATTAAATTACTTTAAAGTCAGTTTTCAAGAAAATATCATACAATTAACAATATATCTATCCACTTTTGTGCAGTTTAGATTAAATTTTAGAATAAAGAAACCTTGTTTTGTTTTTTTAAATCAGGATATATCTTCATGCAATGACATTAATTTGACTTACAGTACTAAAATGGTTTGAAATTATTATATTTAACGATAACATTCAAAAAGATATGTTAAAAAAAAACCCTATAATAATAGTCATGGTTGATCGACAATGTCTTTTATTCAGTGTTATTAAATTAACTCCAATTTAAAATATTAGAGTCTACACTGTTTCAAGAAAACGGTTGTGGAAGGAGGTGATTTGTTCGAGATCACTCTCAACCGCTTTGTTTTCCCCATAATTAAAGGTATTCTAATTTATAGAGGCTGGGTGAGCCCTTGGAATGTCTCCAGATCTCAGGGGTGGTATAACTCCAATTTAAAATCATTAAATTGGAGTACTACCAGTGAGTAGTTTCTCTACTTGTCTTTACCTCATGCCGTTATGTATCACCTATTCTATTTACTTCATTTATTATTCTTCAACAATTTCATTAAACAAATTTCAAATTGTAAATTTCAATAAATACATTTTTTAAAAATCATTAAATAACTTTAAAAAATATATATTTATAAGTTTTTTTTAAATTCATGAATATAACGTTATGATTGCTGTCATATATAAACAATGTTTTCATTCTACATAATTTAGAAAAATACTGAAGTTATTAAAAACTTAATAATTAATTTATAAAATATTAATTAAGGAATAAAAACCAAATATTATAATTAAGAAACAAAAATCTATTTAAAACAAAGGGTTTCAGAGAAAAACAATAAAACCGAAAACTATAACCTTTGCCATAACCAATGACGCAAGTGAAGGGTTCAACGTACAAAAGAGTTACAGAAAATATCGGGTTTCTCCCAAAGGGCGACAATAGCAAGGAACAAAAAAGAAATAGAAAAAAAAAGGAAGGCATAGGTTGGCAGCAGTGGAAACGTGAGCAGCCGAGTGTGAAGGCCCGGAGATAGCATTCCCATCGCGTTTGGAACATTGTGCCGCATTAGGAGTGAGGTTAGCTGGTGCCTGGTGGTGGGCTGTTATACGGTCACTGCGTCCGCAGGTTTAGCCTTAACTTTATTATAACATTATGCGATAGTTTATAAAAAGAAAAGTTGCGTTAAAGAAATGTGACAACAAATAATAAATTGAATAAACTAGAAAAAAACATTCATGCCATACCAAAATCCCTCTCCTCCAATGGCGAATTTATTAAATTTAATTTGCTCCAAATAATTAGCTTACATGTAAAAAAGAATAATTTTTTAAACCAAATTATTTTGGATCCGGAAACGACAACTTTAGACATCGCCCGCTTCTAATTAAATATTGCATCGAATAGATAATTAATTAATTAAAAATAATATAAGTGTAATAAATGAACATTAAATCCTTATTTAAAAAAATATTATAACTGAACGAATAATATATATTTTTAAAAAATATTGCATTTTTTTAAAGCAAATTAATTTCGATCCGGAAACAATCAATTAATTAATGAAGCATTGCACATTATCTGGATTAAATATTGCATTGAACATTGAATTAACTATTGAGAAATAATTCAAGTGTAATAAATGAAACATTGAATCCCTATTCAAATATATATTGCAAACGAACGATTAATATATAGTTTAAATAAAAAATTAACTTGAAATTGAAATTTTAATTATTGTTCATTAATTAAATTTTAAATTTTTCATCTAGATCATTCATTATTAAATGGTCCTTTTGCATTACTTAGTTGAAGTACGTTCCTGGCAATTCGCCCATTGTAGTGTAATGATAAAAAAATCTGCAACAGGTTTTTTTTTTTTTAATTTTCTAATAGCATCCTAAAGAAATTCTTAATATCTAAGGTTCTAGGTATATTTTGATTCCTTATTACTATCAAGTACGAGAAAGCTGATGGCTCGGTTTTGGTAATCACTTGGAAAGTCCTTACGATATGAAAACTCCCAATCTAATTCCTTTAATATTCTTCGACGGTGGGAAAACTTGAGGTAACAACCCTCAGCGATAGCTCTAATAACTTCTTCTCTCTCCGGAATACATGATGAGTTAGCAGAGGCGCGGACGGCCTGGACTCACGACACCCGTGGCACATGTAAGGCCGATTAACCCGCCTCTGATTTATAAGGCAAAATTACAGAGGCTTATAGGCGAATGTGCCTGTTCGCGCAGCTCTAATAGGCCATGGTTCTAGCTAGATTGCCTTTAAAACAGGACCAGTATACGTGTTCTACTCCAACTAAAACAATTTTATGTATTACGGGGCGTTTAGCGTTTAGTTTCAGCTAAAATAAAATGTCCAAGGTAACGACTAAGATGTATAACATAGACGAAAGACATTTGAATAAATGCACACAAATTCGTTGAAATAAACAAAAAACGCTGTAAGGCCTAATTGACATCACGATAAGCGAATCTAAAAAGTGTTATGAACATTAGAATGGCGAATATTTTGAAGGTTATCAGATTTGGAGTAAAATATAGAAAATAAATAAGTTATGACGAAATTCCCGATTTTTCTAGCTTCTGAGGCCCCCCTGTACATACAGATTTTGGCTTTTCCCCCGTAATTTCTTTACATTTTAAATTTGTATTCATTATTATTTATTTATTCACCAAAGTTACTTAGTATTTTGTCACAAAATGCAATTTTTGGAGTTTAGTCCTTAAGAAACGATTTCCATATTTAGCCCGCGGTATGAAAATTTAATGAGTAGTAAAATCGAAATTAGCTAACAGTGGCGAGTAATGCTACATTATCGATAATATTGTATTATTTGTTTTACATAATAAATAGAAATTAAAAGTTAAATCCCCGGACTAATCTGGAAGAGATACGTGTGGTGTCTACGGTAACAGTGTATTCTATTACTTTATTCTCGAAGTGTTGAAATGCGATCATATTTTGTGTAGGAGCCTTTTTAAAGACAACTATCCAAACAAACACCATTACTACTCTCATTTAGATTCCGCCTTAATCTGTAGGGGTCCATTCATATCACTTGGACACAACCTCAACAGACGACAGGGTATGTTGTATCATATAAGATTAGGAAAATGACTAGCTACCTAGCAAGGCTACTTACCTAGCAAGTGACTATTTAATTGTGTACAGTGTGTAGTGTGTAGTATGCAGTGCTACTAGGACAGGAGATTGATGTATTAGGAAGTGGACAGGCAATGATAATGCTGGGCTTAACTATTCCTCTCCAGGACACAGAAAATGAGGCTCCCTTCAAAAAAGTAAAGACAGGGAAGAAATCGGCCAAGAGGAAGACAAGGAAAGCAG
Organism: Arma custos; assembly: GCA_037127475.1. Classification (NCBI taxonomy): domain Eukaryota; kingdom Metazoa; phylum Arthropoda; class Insecta; order Hemiptera; family Pentatomidae; genus Arma; species Arma custos. The sequence goes on along the minus strand of CM073760.1, from coordinate 66,086,107 downwards.
AAGAACCGGTAGTGACATTGAACAACTTTACCGCTCCAGGTAATTTACCACCACCAACTGAGGAATCTACGGTACCCCCGCCGAAGTAGATTCCTCCAGTTATAATGGACCGAGAAAACTTCACGTTAAATAAGGTAGAGTGATTTCATGAACAAAATAAATATTGATCAATATTTTATCAAACAGACGAGGACTGAGATCCATATTTACCTCCAATTAGAGACCGACCCATTAGAAAAATTTAATCAAATAAATAAATTCATAATATTAAGTCTCAACTGTTAAATATGTGTGTGTGTGTGTGTGTGTGTGTGTGTGTGTGTGAGTTCAGTTGACAATTGTAATGTTGTAACAAGTTACCGCACCCACTATTTGCCCTGAAGATGGCCTACAACGTTGACACGATTAATAAAAAATATATATTTATAATTTTAATTAAAATAGTTCACATTAATTTAAAATATTATTTTTTAAATAATTTACAAATTAAAAAAAAAAATAATATGCGATGATAAGTATCAGTAGAGAGCGATTAGTTAGCAAGAAAACATTTAAAATTCATTAGAAACGGAAAGGGGTTAAGTCCAGCCGCGTGTCGGAGCTGACACACGACTGGACTTAATCGGACGACTTGGTCGGAGCTGACACAATTGGTATGTTTTTTTTGGCTTATAATTGGTATTATAAAGCTTTCTGGTCAGATGTTTGTTATTCCACAATAAAAAAAGCTATACCATTACAATCCATGAGCGGTCTCGGGCTCAGTAGGTGGTAGAGACTGTACTGTTTCCAGGACATAGGTTTGTACAGATATATCTCAATGATGTGAGTCAATATAAAGAAATTTACATTAAAGTATAAAGTGTTAAGAAATAATACGGTTACTGATAATGTTTGATCTATGAGCCAATAAAAGAGACCCCATAGTTCTTGCCTAACCAAGGAAACTAACCGGTTTCCATCATGCAACGGAGGAAGCATATTGGGATTTTATCCTGTTTGTAACACAACCCGTTAACGGTCTGGGGTTCAGTACATGGCAGAGGACCGTACTTCGTTTTGACAACTTGGCAACGGTTATGCAGGGAGGTGAATTGTTCTAGATCATGTTCAACCGCCAGATTTTTCCTCATTATTTTGAGTAACCACTTTATAAAGGCTGGATGAGCCCCAGGAGGGTCCTAGATCCTATAGGATCCATCTCCGGCTGTTAACAGATTATATAAAAGTTTTGCCAGTAGCGGGATTTGCACCAAGGACTTTCGGCATGGCAACTCAGCGCTCTACCACTGATCCACTCCGCTCCTTTGGGATTTTTTCAGAGCCAAGAAAAACAAATACATTTGAAATAAAAATGATTAGTGAAATAATGTCCAGGACCATCTTAATACTTAAAAATTGTTTTTTTAATAAAAGGAAAAACAAATTGAAGCCATTTTTTAATGAGAGAAATTTATTTGTTCTTTTCAAATGAACTCAATTGCTTTTTTGTATTAATGAAAATTAATCAAATACAAATTAAAATTAATGATCAAAGGAGTTCACAGTTACTAAGGGGGGCAGTATACCCCTATTTTTTTTTCTTAGATAAAAAAACTCGTTGTTACAGTAATTTATATTCTAGGGCATTTGGACAAAAGAATACTAAAATATAAAATACACAATGACCCGTTGTTAGAAAATAGAAACAAGAGGAGGTAGTGAACTTTAGGAATTCCTCAGAGGCCCCGGAGAAAAGACATTAATTAAAGGGCACCTATCGACGGGAGGAGAGTGGCCTGAGCCTCAAAGGGTGAGAGGTTCGCAAGCACCGCTCGCTCCACTTTATTACATTTCCAAGAATGGAGTAGCTCAAAAGTACAGAGAAGTAGGATTCGGAGTATTTATCAAACGTAACCTTCCCTCCAATGTCGAAGGTTATATATTTGCGAGATAATATCGGGATAATATTAGGCTAAATGAACGTTCATTTCTCGTTCGGGAAAACGGTCTTGAATGCAAGAGCGATTGCTCCTTATACCATAGAAAGCACGTGTCTGCTTAAAGGAGCTCCTCATATTTCCCTCTTAAATGTTTATTTTAAGGTATTTTCACAAAGAGAATGACAGTACCAATCAATCGCGGTTGAACATAAAAGAACTTTTTTAAATATTATATATATAAAAAAAAACCTGCCTACAGCATCCCATGAAGGGTCTTGGGTTCAGCACATGATGGATGAATTTCAATTAAATAAAAAAACATGAAGACAACAAGAGAAATAAGGCGAAAAAATGGTGGGATAGTCAAAATCACCAGACTAAGCTGGCGAAAAATGTGAAACAGTAAATTTTGAAATTTCGGAGTTATCCATATTGATACTGAACTGCTCAAATAGTCCATATATAATAAATGTCATAAAGATCTTCGTAAGCAATTTGGTATGTGTGGGTCACTCCATGAAATTTATTAAGTTAAAATTCATTAAATGTATTTTAAACAAAGATAGTTGTTTATTGAGCTTAGAGGGAGGTAGTATGGATTTACAGCACCCCCTTTTCTGTGTATGCATGTGTGTATTATATGTATGCTAATTATGTTTTCACTTTAAGTGAACCAAATTCTTACATATTTTAAATTTAAATCGTTTACAACGGTATTTTATCCATATCATTTCACGAATACAGAATACTACCAGTGGGCAGTTTCTCTACTTGTCATTAGCATGTCATTATATATCACTTAGCCTATTTACTTGTTGTATTATTGTAATACAGTTGTAGATATCAATAAATCAATTTTAAAAAAATATATATTAACTCGAATTATAATAGCTGATTTCATGGCATGGTTTGTGTTTTTTAACTGGAACTAATTAATCAGTTAATCGTAGTTTTCCCCATTCTTGTTGCATAAAAAGCCTCTCACTACATTTGCTAATGCGTTCCAAGCCTTAAGTTCTTGCATGCTGAGCTTTTCTTTAAAATGCACATAGTCCAGCAATTTTCTATTTTGTGGACCAATAAAAATTCCTTCTTTAAGTATGGTGTTACTTAACTGGGGAAAGAGTTGCCATAGGTATTTAAATCCTTCGCCCTCTTTACTCATAGCTTTCACAAAGTTTTTCAGGAGCCGAAGTTTAATGTGCAAAGGTGGCAAAAGAACATCTTTTGGGTCTACTAGAGGAACATTTTTACTTCCTGGAATTTCCATCCTTTCCGGCCAAATCTTCTTTACATAATGTTCTGCACGACTGTCCCACAAATTACAATTAAAAATTACAATACAAATTACAATTAAAACATAAAACAGCAATATTTTGTAAAACTTCCCTGAATTACTATTACTTTTAGATCCCCGCATATCTGCCATTTGTACCGGTTGTTGCTGATTCTCTCTAAAGCGGTACGCATAGTTTCATAGTCTTCTTTCATCGTCACAGAATGGGCAACTTGTATAGATGGTTTGATATTTCCATTATGAATAATACATACAGCTTTGAAGCTGTATTTCGGCGAGTCTATGAATAAGCGCCACTCACGGGGAAATTGCTGGATATTGAGTTCCTGCATTAAATCATCGATATCAGTACACGCGCACAAGGAATTTTCCATAGTATAAAATGCAGAAAACGCTGAATTTCTTTTCTGAAAATACGTAATTTTTTTTTCTTTGGCTAGCAAATTCTACTCCTTAAGACGGGAACCAAGAAGATCTAATTGTTCCTTTGACAACCCCAAATCACGCACCAAATCATGTAGTTCATTTTGAAGAATCAAATTTGGCTAACCAGCGCTGGAACCTGGAACAAATATGGGGTCGGTACACTCTTCTTCTGAGCTGGTTGATGATGTGGCATCGTCGCCATTATCTCCTAAAACAATATCTTGCCACTCTAAAGATGCAGGCGGTAGTGATAAGTCTGCATTGTGAGGAACAGGTCTTATGGCAGAAGGTGCATTCTACATTCGGGTATTAGATTTTTAGCTTTGCTTTTTTGGAATAACCCTCGGGAGCGGAGTGGCTCAGTGGTAGAGCACGGAGTAGCCATGCCGGAAATCCTGGTTCAAATCCCGCTGCAGGCAGTTACTTTTATTTAGTCTGATTGCGGCGGGAGATGGATCATATGGGATCTAGGACCCTCCTGGGGCTCACTCAGCCTCTATGAAATATTATATAAATAGGGTACCCAAAGTAAGAAGGAAAACCTGGGGGTTGAGCGTGACCTAGGACAAGTCACCTCCTTGCAGAACCGTTATCTATGTAACAGTACAGTCTCTACCATGTACTGACCCCCAGACTCGTTCACGGGTCGTAGTGGTTACAGGATTTTCAGTTTTTTTTTGGAATAACCCTCAGTCTTCGTCATACAGAAATAGGAACCGCAAAAGATATACTTTCGTAGATTTTCGTCGCACTGAGTTAAATAAACAATTGGAAAACCTTTCTTAACACCATATAACCACTCACAACACCATATGACCAGTCAGTAAGTCCTGTGCCTCGTTATCTCTCAGAGCCGTAAACATGCCGAATACTTATACCTGCCAGTATGGGAAGGACTGTTGTGCGTATTGCCAAAAGGTGCGTGTTAGGACTTTGGTATTCTATTATTAGGAAGGTATTAGCAGTTTAAAAATAATAGGCTGAACAGTGTAACAAAAATGGTGTCGGCCAGTGTAATTATTATTAAGCAATAATAATATTACTAAATTTATAACAAATTTTAGAATATAGAAAGCAATGTAATATGAAAAAGAAACGGAGTACAAAAGGGCTGTCAAAAACAATGACCAGAATGTCTACAGCGATAGAAAGGAACAAATCTAAAAAGAAAGAAAATATCTTTCATGAGGGCAAAAGAAATTCAGGTCCTTCTACGATTGTGGAGATACGTATTGAACATTATGACGTCTAAAACGATTTCCCCTCAATAAGTAAAGAATTGGCTGAAAAAATGTCGACAGCAGAAAGGGAAGGAATGTAAAAAAGGAAAAAGAAATAATGGGCAGGTGAGGCATGAGGCTATATCAGCTAGGACATGCCTCATCGGCTGGAAAAGGTAGCTCTTATGTCAAGGGACAACAGAAGAAGAAAATCAAGAAGAAATGGCGAATAGAACAATTACCAGAAAAAATAACTTCTAAAAATAAAAAATAAAAAATCTGAATTAAATTCGTCAGCTGCATGGAAATATCGTTGAGATTTATTGAATAGAATCAATCCGTATTGATCACTAAAATCTACTTTAATTCGAAAAATATAAATAAAATTAAACTTAATTAAAATAAGCTAAATAAATATTTGGATTAGATTATGAACCATTGGTGGGGTTGTGAAATGTTTGTATAAAGAAGAGAGAACTATAACGATGTGTTATTCAGGAAATGATTAAATGTAAATTGTTAACATATTTATTACAAACTATCCTTATACGGTATGTGTTTTAGTTTGTCTAATATATAAAATATATACATAAAAAATAAAAATTATATATATATCTAATATATAAAATTGTCGTGTCAGAGTGTTTGTTACAGAACTCCTCCGAAACGAGTTGACTGATTCTTATGAAATTTTGTGTCCATATTCAGTAGGTCTGAGAATAGGATGTAAACTATTTTTCATGATCCTAAGTGATACGTGTCGGCCATTATTATCGATTAACACTGATATCATTGCCATCCTGAACCTCAATATATAATATTTACATATTAACAGCTGTTACAATGGCCAGCTTGATCTTAGCGACTTTGCGATCATCAGTCTTGTCTTAACTTATATATATATATATATATATATATATATATATATATTTATATATATTTACGAGTACAATAAAAAATTTGTGATGGAAGAATTGATTCCACAAACTAAACACATAACGGCACTATTCCAATTAATTCATTATAAATTCTGAATGAAGGTACCTATAGAATCTGTTTAACCATAATTATATCCCTCAAGTATTAAAAAAATAAAACTCATAAATACACGCACACACACCCACCCGCGCACGCACGATTATAAAATTATATGATTTATAAGTTAGTTTCCTCCCTTCGGTTTTTGAGATTCAGTCCTTACTTGACTATTAGTGACCCTTCGGGATTTAATTTTCCCCATATTTATGCCAAATCGATGATGGAATTTTTTCGACTAAATCACTCAATTAATATACCTGTGCAATATCAACATATACCCTGTAAATGCTGTTAGTATATATTATAAATATAAATATACATATACATATATATATATATATATATATATATATATATATATATATATATATACACATATAAATACTTATTTTATTTTTTCAAATCAACTATATTCAAAGTTTTTCAGCTTAATGTGATTAAATGCGTGGTTTGTGTTAAATAAGATTTCCAATAATCATAAAACCATTACAAGATTATACAATAAATTTTTAGTTGTTGATTTAAGAAAATGTAAAATTCAAAAATCGCTTACAGGATTATACAATCAAGGATTTTTTGAATGTTTAAAAAAATAATAACGTCCGAAAAGTCTTAGGTTCAGTAGAAGTCATAAAATTAACTTGACTAAATGTTAGGATTATCATACATATATTGATGCAAGAAAGGCATATTTTAATAAAATTTATCCGGATTACCGAGGAAATGTGCTAGTGAGGCTAAAGTAATAAATACCACTTTGGAGTAATTTTGCTTCAATTATTAAGATTGACCTGTTAACAACAATTAGTTATTATTACAACAACGACTACAACGGCCCGATAACGGGGAGGAGGGGATGAGATAGATAGGACGGGACTGAGCACAACCCCTTGTAATCAGGAGCTGGCGATAAACTTAACTGCCGTCGTTAGCCCCAGATATGAAAATTCAAATTTTATCCATCCATATCGCTTACGGAGGTATTAGCCCCTAAACTGTTACCGCAATCACCTTAGCCTCTATTTTGGTTAATTTTTAGATTATTAAGGGCAGAATATGTTGGCTTCTACCGCTATAATATCAGGCACTAACATCATTAGGGTTTGTATAGCTTAATCCGTTGAATCATCGCTCGTTAGTAAAAAAAAAAATTGTTAAAAAGAAAAAAACAAGAGAGAAAAATACTGAATAAACTGCCAATAGATAGAAATTATAGACAGCGATACTTCCGATACTTTTTTTCATATCTTTAATTTGAACAAACTAAGAGTGGTATGAAATGGTAAGAGGGCGCAGGTAGTTAATGATTACAGAAAATAAAAATGACTTATTTTATTGTACTAAAGTTTCGGCGTAACATCTTCCATATCTCAACAACGAACAGCACCAAAAAATTGGAGTTGCACTCCACTGTTAACAACATCACTGCCCTGAAGGTGGCCTACATCTTGGGCCGAAGTATAGGCACAATGAAATAAGTCATTCTTATTTTGGGTAATCATCTAGTCAACTATTTTCCTTTTATAGGCTAGATACCGCCAATTTACGTCCCCGCCGAAGGACGCCCAACCAAGGTTTTTATACTTCCTTTAAAATAGCCCAAGGACATCTGCTGAGCTGCGAACCCGCGGTCTTGGGCATAAAAGTATCAATAATTAAAAAAAATTAAAACTTCAAAATTATAAAAGTTCATTTTATTACCTATCAATATTAGACTATTCAATAATGGAACCGATTAAATAAAAGTTTATTATGGAATAAACACCTATTAAACACGTGTGTATATTTAAATATTGATTATTTTACCTTTTTTATAGTTATTGTTTTTTTTCAATTTATTACTAAACCCCTTTTACAAGGTCGGGACCGACCGCCGACCATCGTGACCCTGGTCGGGTTGATGTAAAAATAGGTAGATGTCGGTTGACCGACCAATATTTGGTCGGTCCCAACCGTCTGGTACGCTGTCGGCCGACCACAGTGTTTCGATTAGGATAGTCGGAGCTAGCTGGACAAAATTCTAAAAATGTTTATTGGAATATTGTAAACAATTATTCAAAACTAGAAATATTTGTTTATGCCTGGCACACTTCATCTCATCAGTAATAGAGAGTTGGAAGTTATGAATCCACAGAAATATTGTAGAAAATAGAAATGTAGAAGTATATATATATATATACACACGCTTATTTTAAAAATAATTATAGTTTTTTGTTTTCTTTAATTTCTTAAATTATTTTGTTGTTTTGTTTTCCATAAAACTTGTATATACGTATATATTAATAGTTATCTTTCTTTATAATTATTGTTATGGTATTTATATTTTTTCTTACATTTAAGTCATTATTGCGTGCTAACTAGTTTATATTCATTAATTGTGCATTTTCATTTATTAAATATATTGTGATTGTTTTCTACTCTCAGGCATTATAATTTATATTTTATTTTCCATATCACTATTCTAAAGGGATTTGTCCCGGAATAAATACGGATTTTTATCAGTTTTATTATTATATATTGTCTTAATTATTAATTATATATTGAGTCGCCGTCCGACCGTGTAGAACGAGTACAAAAATTGGTAGACCCGACCAAGGTCACGATGGTCGGCGGTCGTCCCGACCGTGTAGGCATTTTATTAATAAAAGTCACGTTTTATGTATTTTCATTTTTATGTTTTAATTTTATGCTCTTTTAATTATCTAGACGTTGCTCCTTGGATTTCGGCAGCTACACAGTCGAGCACACCCTAGCAGATCGCTGAATATGGGAAGAAGGAAGTGGCCTAGGAGATGACTGGCAGCCGGCACGGACCATTCCTCAACGCTTCTTTCCTTCTCCTATGACTGGTCACTTACCTTCTCTGGAATTGGGAGTGGTCTGTGCCGTTAGCGCTCTTGCATAGGAAGCGGTTCTTGTCATAGCGGCATCGCGCCATATCTTCCTCTTCGCCCAACCAAGTGAGAAATTAAGAGAGGAATGGAGCGAAGGATGAGAGTTTTGGGGTTAGGAGAAGTCTGAGTTCCGTACGGGAAAATTCGCTGTTACCAGATCAAGAATGTGCTCTTCATCCAGATCGTGGAAAAGAATTGTCATTAATATATAAGAGGGAATTCCAAATAACAACTAAATAAATACAGGCAATCCACATAGAATGCAAACAAATAAACTGCAACTGAAACATTTTTTCACGACATTACGAAAATAAGTTGAATTCTGTATTACATGTCAACAAATATTCAAACAACGAGATAAAAGGAAACCTAAAGATTGATACGATAATTATACTACTTTCGTTATGTAAGCTTACTTAAAAGCGAATTATATTTTGAAGTAATACATGTATCTAAGAATGTGAGGTTTTGTGGGTACTACCACCTTAAATCAAACTGTAAGAGCTCGAATTTCTATATTAAAAATGTCCCCGTTATTTTATGAAGAAACTCATAAACATCTGAATACTCAGATCCACATAAGCTGTTTAATCTGATTAAAAAAAAACCAAACACTTAAATTGAACTAATATTCATAACTATTATTGTTTTTTTCAAATCCTGACCATCGCCTAATTGATTTAGCAAATTGGTTATTGATAAAAAAAAAAAAAAAAAATCAGAAAAAAAAGTAATAAGTATGTCTAGAAATTCCTAGCAAAACTTAATAACAACAATATAAAATTTATAGTGGAGAACATTATTCTGCTAAAAGATCGACTTATAATACGTTAAGCTCTGTCAAAGGGGCGTAAAGTGGGATCCCGGGCCCAAACAAAGTCAGTTATTCGTTAAAGATCTCTATCCTAATCAAACCTTGATAAGCAAAATTTAGGATTCCTACTGTATCGTCCCATTAGCGAAAGCAGCATAAAGTTACTTTAAATGAATAAACATTACTTGTATTTGACAGGTGTGGATGGAAATATAAAGAGAAAAAAAATGAATAAACAAACAAACAATAAAAAAAAATATCAATTTTTAAACTTATCTAGGATAGTTTTTTAAATTTGATGTTAACATTAAGTAACAGAGCGCTGATTCGCCATGCAGAATTTCCTAGGTTCAAATCTCGCTGCTGGCAAGACTTTTATTTAATCTATATGGATCATATGGTATCTAGGACCATCACGGGGTTCACCTAGCCTGTATAAAGTGGGTACCCAAAAGAAGGAAAAATCTAGCGGTTGAGCGTGGCCTAGGACAAGTCACCTCTCCCTGCACAACTGTTGTCCATGAAACAGTAAAATCTCTACCATGTACTGAACTCCAGACCCGTCTCTGGGTTATTGTGGTACAGGTTTTTTTAAATTGTTTTCTTCAAGTTATTCAGGTTTAGGAAAAGATGTTTAAGGGAATCGGAAGGGTGTCAATTATAATATTATCTACACTTTATGTCCCAGTATCTAGAGTCACGTGATTAAGAGCGATAACAATGGCAATAATAGTTGAGTTCAACTAACAATCATTGATTGACATACCCTCAACAAAGGATTTGACACAACCAAAGCTCTCAAAAAGTATTTAATGGTATCGACAATGGGTGGAGACGCGGTTTATTTTCTCTTTAGGAAGTAAAAAAGTGAATCCGACGAACAATGGGGAGATAACAATGTTCCCCGATAATGGTCCTTTTATCCCTCGAAGTGCAGCGATTACAGAGAACTCGGAGGCACCTGGAGACACTTTCGGAAGAGGAAGACAAATCGATGACAGCCACGGACGGAGGAAGCAATCGCCAGGACACTACAGATTATACAGACGTCCCTCAAAAGGATGTAATGGCCTACCATTGTTTATTTATCATCAAGTGCTCCCGGAAAGATTTTCTAATTGGAACTGCTGGCAAACAGAACCTAATTGAGTTATTTTCCTCACTTCATCAGCCTGTTTGTTCCTCCCTCATTCCTTAAACAATTACCTCCAGTGCGCTACTGTAGTCTCCTCCTGACCACCTTCTGCCACGGGAGGGATAGCAGGAGAAAGAAAAAGCAATTGAAGGAATATAAAACAAGAACACATTAATTCACACGCCAATCGTAAGAATGATTCGTAAAGCAAAGAATAGGTAGTTGGAATCGTATACACCTTTTGTATCTACCAATCTATGTTAGACCACAAAGGAGGTGGAAGGTACAAAATGAATGTAACAACAATACATGAGACAACATATACTCGACATATAAACAATACAAAACCATAATCAACATGAAAAAGAATAATTTCTAAAAAATAATTTATATACCTACAAAGCATATCTGTTTTCTTAACTGGTTTATTGAATTATAGAAAAATATCCATAGTTAAATTTTCACAATCTAAATAAACAATTTGCAAGAACGTTAGATCTAATTTATTAGTGGAGTGCTTCAGAGGTAGAGCGTTGTGTTGCAATGGCGCTTAGATATGTATTGGAAAAACATATAAATAATTAAACATAGTATATATCTACAGCCGCTGTGAATAAGTGGTCAAGTCGGATTTTGTCCTGAGTCAGTTAACGGCTTTCAGATAATTCGTATCATTCGCCTAGTTTTTGACTTGAAATGGAGTTGTAATATAAACAATAACTCCTTTTCACGCCAATGCCTTACTTGTTTAGCCTCTTATTCGCTACAAAAATAACTCGATTCCGCTTACTTAAATACAAGAAACTTATTTTGGAGAAAAGTTTAACATTTAACCACTTAATCACCGGGGCTTTAGATATAAAAAAGAAAGCATAAACAAAAACTACATCTTAGTAATTGTATAAACAATACATGTGTATCTACTTCACACACAATATTGAAAAAAAAACAACAAGTGTAAATTAGTAGGTAATCAAATTTTTCTTAACAGCTTTTGAAAAAATAAATTAAACCATAAAACTTTTCTACAAGGTGTTACATAGTTCCTTTTCTTTTGACACAAAAATACCAAAACGTCATGCTTATTTATAAAGAAATATCTCTTGAGTTCATAAAATAATTGCGCGATATTAAAAGAACCATTGACTATAAAAGCAATTTTTATTGTGTGGGAATTATTTTTGAAAATAGCTGATAATAGATGTTTTTGTTTTCCTCTTTTTTTCTTTATTTGTTATGTTTTTTCTTCATAAAATTGAAATATATGTAAATTTTAATTGTTTTCTTTTACATTTGAGAGGAAAATAGTTGACTGGTTGGGTGAGGGAAGAAATACGTTGATTTAATGAGTAGATGCGTTATATTGGATATGGATGTGTTGTATTGGATGTGGATGTGTTTTTTAAAAATAATCACAGAAATATTATTTTTCTTTCTTTTAATGTGTTATTGAGAGGTAATAAAATATTAATTGTATTTTACTCTAAGACATTAAAAATCTGTACAACACTAAAAACCCGTGAACATGTCTAGGGTTCAGTACATGGTAAAGACTGTACTGTTTCGTGGCAAACCGTTCTGCAGGGAGATGATTTGTCCTAGATCGCGCTCAACCGCCAGATTTCCCCCCTTATTTTGGGTACCCACTTTATACAGGCTAGGTAAATCCCATGATGGTCTTAGATACCATATGATCCATATAGATTAAATAAAAGTCTTGCCAGCAGCGAGATTTGAACCTAGGAAATTCTGCATGGCGAATCAGCGCTCTGTTACCTTATTTGTATAACATCTTATAGAGGCTGGGTGAGCATAGTCCTAGATCCCTTACGATCCATCTCTGGCTACTAAAAGACTAAATTGCAAAAATTCTTGCCTGCAGCGGGATTTGGACAAGGATTTTCGGCATAGCAACTGAGTGCTCTACCACTGAACCACTCCGCTCCCCTATGACATTATAGTTTTATGACACATTTTTTTTTTATAATTATTCTGAAGGTACTTGTCCCACAATAAATATATTATTATTAAAAGATAAAGAACAGAAAATCTTTAAAACTAGTGACATCTCTATCAATTTTCATTTAGCAAAAAAAAAGAAGGACAAAAAGTTCTTATCAAAACCTACTCGAGCCGTTTAGTTACAAGTTCCTGAACAAATAAAACTAGAGACTCCTTGAGCATAGAGGAGAGCAGAGCAAATGAAACTGTTTACTTTCAGCTTCTAAGGAGACCAAATATTTTATTAGCTGGGCTCCAACAGCGTCTACAACTCAAGAACAGGGCTAGAATCCTGCTTTGGCACACTATTTTTTATTCATAGCCATAGGTGTAATGAGGGGGGGGGTTATTGGGGATGTAGCCCCCCATTTCTTAGAAGAAATTAAAAAAAAATTGTAAGTAACAAGATAAAAGAAATAAATAATTGAAGGATTTTACTTTTTCAAAGTTATTATTGTGGGATTACAGAAGTAAATAATGCCAAAAACACGACAAAGAAAGTGCAAACGCAGTTATTTTAATGAATAAAAGGTACACTAAAATGACAAACTAAAACTTAATACTGTTTATTTATTATTAATTATATTATTATAGCGGCAACAATAAGATCGCAAATGTTAGAAGTGTTAGAAGTGAAGTCTGGACGGTTCAAGAAATTTCCCTATGCAATTAAGTATAGTAAGTTATTGTAACCAATAAATAGGGTTACTTGCATTTAAAAACTATTTATTGATTGATAACATTTGTAATGAAAATAACATTTATAACTTCCAAAATAACATTTATAAAAAAATTATAATCTATTCATTTAATTTGAAGCTACATGATTTTATAGTATAATATATATTATACCTATATTACGAGGCATCTTTTTTGAAGGGAGAAATATGTTGTAGCGGTTGACTGGTGGGGGTTAATCCTATGATGAGTAAACTCTAGATACGCCAATGCTCATAGCAATTACAGAGATATAGTGAAGAAGAAAGTAGTTTGATAAAAACTTCTTACGTCATCCTCTAAACAAGGTTTAATGAATAAAGCATATAATGTAAAGGAGATAGTTGGGGGGGGGGGAGATGTCTCCTTTACATTAGATCATCCAGTCAACTATTTTCATCTCATATAATAAAGCAGATAATTCAACATTCATTTTCATAGATTAAAGAATCCATCCAGTATTTGTCCATATTTATATTGCAATTGAAGGTTTACAATAAGAAAAAATATATGTTTTATACTACTTGTTTAATAGATAACGGAGTCTGTATTTTTAATTTTAAATGACCAGACTTGTGAAGTATATAATGCAGAAAATTCGTGAAATAAATACTTGATGTAGCGGAAAACGTCGCGGCAAACTGGCAACCACTAATGGAAGTTTACATTGTAAATTCTTGTGAATAACTAAAATATAAGTTATACTCAAACACAATCGGAATGAAATATTAAAATACATATCTAATTTAATAATACTGTTAATCTATTACAACTATCTCATTATGCATACAGGTACGTTATGTACGATTCAAGGTGCACTACTATGGCTTAATCAATAACCAACGGCCTTGGACAACTGATACATTATCAATAAATTATTTGTTTCTTTTTTAACTATAATACTTGAATTATTAAAAAAAAATTAGTGATAGGAATGCTGCATAAATAATCATTTCGTTAAAATATTTAAAAAATATTTTGAATAATTATTAGTTGACCGTAAAATAAAAAGGAGAAAATGGTGGAGGTATCTCATTTACTTAATACCTTTGTTCAAACATTTAAGTTTTATTGCTAGTTTTTCTGTGTTATTATTATTAGTAAAGCCCATATTTGCGACTTACGCTATGGGATTTGTTTTTTTTTTTGGGGGGGGGTTGTATTTGCATGTTTATTATTTGTATATCTATGTTTCGTTGTATCTATTACCGTCATCTTTTATTATTCATTAACTTACTTCAACTCACGTATTGTTCTTCATTATTATAGTTATAACTCTATACCTAATTATTTTATTTAAAGAAGAAAATGGTCAGGGAGGAAGTCTTTTATGTACTTAAGTTTCACTAAAATAGAGCAAAAAAGAAACACTATTATTTATTATAATGCATTGGGAAAAAACAGAATGCAAAGCCTTTGTTTCAAATCCAGTAATACACCCACTTACCAGTCGACGTTTCGCCTATTCAGGCATTATCAAGACACAAAAACAAAAAAGGGGTTATGTGAATCACATCTCGAAGAAAAAGGTGCAATACATTCCAACGATCATCAGCCCAAACACGCTCCAAACATGAGACAACACCCCACCACCAAGACGTTCAACATACAACTGCCCTGATGAGTTGTAGTGATGAGTTGTATTGTGGTTTTTCCCAATTGCATTATAATACTTAAGTTTCACTTTATGCATTTGTTACAACACTAGAAGTGAAAATTAAGTGTTCTATCTTTACATAAATACAAATAGATTATGAAATATAAATAATGAATATATAAAACTAAAATAAAGAATCTGAATTATTACCTACAATAACTAGAAGTGAAAATTAGTTATTGTAGGTAATAATTCAGATTCTTTATTTTTGTTTTATATATTTATTATTTATATTTCATAATCTATTTGTATTTATGTAAGGACAGAGATAGTTGGGGGTGCAGTCAAATGAAACACCAAATAAGTGAATACTTATTTATTGTGTGCCGACGTTTCTACCGTTAGACTCAAGTTCCCAGTTATTTTTCCCTGCAGCCGCTCCTTCCATTTGCCTTGAAGATGACCTACAAACTAGGTCGAAACGTCGGCACACTTAATAAATAAGTATTCACTTATTTGGTGTTTCATTTAACTGCACCCCCAACTATCGCTATCCTTACATTAGAAGTTCCAGTCAACTAATTTCTTCTCTAATATATATTTATTTTGTATTTATATTTATGAGTTTATTAGTTATATTTCTAAGTCTATTACTGTCATCCTTTCATTATTTCATTGTAACTACTATTTATTAGATCGTTCTATTATCGATAACATATTATTTCAAAAGACTTTGTTGATTTTTTCTAGTTTAGATCGTGTTGATAAAATTTTCGCCAAAGTTTCGCCAGCCATGCTGCTGACTTCTTCAGGGCTGAGATCATTCTCATCTCAGCCCTGAAGAAGTCAGCAGCATGGCTGGCGAAACGTTGGCGAAAAATTTATCAACACGATCTAAACCAGAAAAAATCAACAAAGTCTTTTGTAATAATAGTGGAAGTGGAAAGCTTATATTTTTTCATAACTAAAATAATTGCATTATTAAAAAACGTATAATAATTTTATTATGCATACAATTTTAAATTTAATTCTTCATTATTATTAACTCAAATGAAGGTAATAATAATGAAGAAGACCTGAAATATTGGCCGAAACGTCCAGCTTCTAATATATAGTTTATCACAATTTAAGAAATTATTTATTTGACCTCCATCTGTACCAATTTCTTCTTTATATTTAAAAAATATATTATTATTATTACTCCTGGATACAACCGACTCTCTACATATTACTAAATTCTTATACTATTAAAAAAATGTTTAATAAAGGAAAGAAAAATCAGTAACTAATTGAATCGGCGGAATTAGAGCGATTACCAACCTACCTCAAGAGTATTACACAAGACTACAGCAATACTATAAGTAGTTAAGCGAAGCTCATGCAGATGCGATCTCATGCACATTAGTCTAATTGAATAGGAGTGTATAAGAGGCTAAGGTATTATATGAAAGGCGAAGCGGCATGTTATGTGACACGTAGCATGTGCAGCATGCCCTGCCAAGACAAATTGCTCTCATGTGGATCATGTGCCGCTAGATAGATGACAGACATACCTCACAGCGGCTGGCAAATAATATATGTCAGTCACTTACTCCATTCTAGAACAATAAAACGACTCAATTAATAAAGCACTCAATTTCAAATTAAAGAAATAACTACCAATACTACAGCTACAGGAGTGGTTAGGCTAAAATATCTCGACCTAAAAATTAGATAAGTGAATTGGTTTTTATTACAAAATCAAAATGAAAGTCTTAAGAGAATAATAATATTAATTTCACGATGTTTGGTTTTACATAGTGTAAGGTACGACCTTTGTTTGTGTTTCAGGTTTATGTGCTGATGGTTTATTAATCTCATAACCAGAAAAAAAACGATTTATTATTTTATCTTATTTTTTATTCTATTTATATTATATTGTATATTTGAGGCGTCAACATATATTATGTAGTATATTGAAAAGAGGGTAACTATAAATTAAAAAACTTTTTTCCTCGTTAATGCAACACTTTATGAATTTTGAAACTCCAGATTCAGACTAAAATAAAGCATAACTTCACTGTTCATTCATGTGGAAAAAAGTTATGTTAAGAATAAAGGGCTCAGCTAAACTATCGAAAAATGTGAATAACTTTTGTGTTGAAGAAATTGGTCCGGGTAGAGGTCACTGAATGAAATTCTCAAGTAATTTCAGAAGATATTTATTGTTAGCCAACGTTTCGACCTACGTTTTAGGTCTTCTTCAAGGCTATATGCAAAATACAGACAATTTAAGAAAGCGGTATGAATGTATTAAAACATTTTAAATATAGATAAACTAAAAGAAGGTGAATACAGGCAAAAAATTGATAATTATATGTAATAATGATGATAAAAATTGATAAAGGTGTACAGTAAAGTAATTATGAAGGTTAAAATGTAGAAAATAATAATAAAACATGAAGAAAATAATAATAAAACAGAAAGTGTTGACAGTTAAAAAATTAAGGTATTACAGATAAATAAAAACTGAATATACAATAGGAATGTGAAATGATATGGGTAAATTAGAAAGTGATAAGAATTATGCACTAAAATTATAGGTAATAAAAAAGAAGAAATAAAAATTGTAAAATTATAAAAATCTAGAAACGAATTATATAAAATAGAATAAAATTGAAAATAAAAATTATTTAAGAAAATACATTATTAATATTAATAGGTAGAAAATACTTTATACTAGTGTAAAGAATATTAATTGCATAAGAGAATGTAAGAAGACAGTTTATAAAAGTGTAAAATATCAATTGTATAAAAGTAGGTATGTTTTAAGTAAAGTACATGATAATGCAATCAGGCTATATTGGACTAATTAACAGGCTAATAAAAGGCTATATTGGAATTATGATATATTTTGATGAATATTTAGGGTGGTATATAGATAACTAAAACAAATAAACGCCTTACAGTAATAGTGAGCTTGGAAGTAGTGATAATAACGGTAAATTGAGTATAGTACTGTTTTAGGTTATGAGGGAAAGAAATTAAAATGAAATGGAGGAGGGAGGGTGAGTAAATAGTGCAAAACATAAGTTACCTGTGGGGGTGGGTCCTCTCTGGCTATGAAACACTGACTGATATAATTGAGAAGGAAGGATGGTCCCCCACCGTTACTAAGTGTAAAAAAAAAATTTCTCAGAATATAAAAGCCGTTACAATGGCTATAAGTAACGCATAAAGGGAAAGAAGCAAATAGTGTAGAAGCCTCATATAAAGACTTGAAAATCGATACACACACACTCACATACACATACTCCTATGTATATATATATATATATATATATATATATATATATATATACACACACACACACACATACACACACACACACACACACACATATACGCACAAAAGACAACAGATGTAGATACACGCACAAAACATACATACTTATACACATACATATAATATTGACACGCTGAGAGGGGGGGGGGAGGAGAAAGTCATTAGGAAGCGGGGGTGGTTAGTTATTTTGTATTAGGTCTAGTATGTGTCTGTAAACTATTGATAGGTTATTTTTGTCAGTCTTTATGTTTAACGGATTTTTTTTTTTTTTAGGTTAATGTATAATGATTCTGTAATTAGTCTTTTGGTATAATTAGGAACCGTGGCGAGAACAGAGAATTGATCAAAGTTAAAGGTGTGGTTAAGGGTTAAGGCAGGTTCTGATAATTTGGAAGCAGATATGTTCCGGGTAGATATAGAGGTCTTATGTTGTGATAGTCGTCTGTAAAAGTGGTTTTTTGTTTCCCCAATGTAGGAGGAGGTACAGTTTGGGGCAGAGCAGGGGATGCGGTACACAATGTTGGAGAGATTTTTAATGGGGATCGGGTCTTTTAAATATGTGAATAGTTGGGATAATTTGTGATATGGCTTAAAACCAAGGCGAAGGTTGGGAAAGGTAAGATTTAAGATTTTTTGGATATTGTCAGACAGACCAGGAATATAAGGAAAAGATCGGTATATGAAGGAACTGGGGTTCGGTACTGTTGGGTACGGGGAGGGGTAAATTACATGACTAGGGTGTTTAAGGGGGTCTAGTAGTTTATTGGTAATGTGGGCTGGGAAGTTATTAGAGAGTAGTATGTTATGGATTCGTAGGATGTTGGTTGGTCGAAATTGGGTGTCTGATAGGGATAAACACCGGTGAATAAGGTTTTTTGCTGTATTGATCTTCTGGTGGTAAGGGTGCTGTTAGAAAAAATTGACGAGTCTGCCGGAATATGTGGGTTTGGTGTACCAATCAAAGGACAAGGAGCTATCATTATTTCTTATAATGAGGAGGTCAAGAAAGGGGAGGGTGTGATTGGTTTCAGTTTCTATGGTAAATTTGAGACGGGGATGGTAGGAGTTAAAGGCTACTAGTATTTCAGGGATTTTTTCAGGATTGAGAACTAAAAGGAGGTCATCGACATATTTCTTGATGAGGAAGATGTCATGGGGGAATAGAGGGATGATGGAGTCAAGAAGGTCATTAAGAACGATGTTAGAAATGTCTGGAGCAAGGCAATTACCCATGGCCAGACCTGAGATTTGATTGTAAAATTTACCATGGAAACTAAGATATCCGGATTTACAACACAGTGTAAGGGATTCAAGGTAGGAAGTGAGGCAAAGAGTGGTGTGGGGTTGGATGATATTCCAGTTTTTTTCTATAATGCTGAGGGCTTTGTCAATGGGGATATTGGTGAATAGACTAGTGGCATCAAGGGAAGCTAAAATGAATTGGTCAGGAATGTGAACGGAAAGTAATTCTTGCTTTAGATGAAAGGAATTAGTAATGTCATAGGTGTTGTTATGGCTGAGGGTTTGAAGAGAAGGAAGAAGAAATTTGCTAAGTTTGCTAGATGGAGAGTTTATGTTAGAAATAATGGGGCGGAGTGGATATCCTGGTTTGTGGATTTTGGGTAATCCATATAAACGAGGAGATATGGAGTTATAAGAGATAAGATTGTAATATGTATGTTTATTGATTTGTCGGGTTCTATGTTTTATTGTTCTATGTTTTATCATTATTTTCTACATTTTAACCTTCATAATTACTTTACTGTACACCTTTATCAATTTTTATCATCATTATTACATATAATTATCAATTTTTTGCCTGTATTCACCTTCTTTTAGTTTATCTATATTTAAAATGTTTTAATATATTCATACCGCTTTCTTAAATTGTCTGTATTTTGCATATAGCCCTGAAGAAGACCTACAACGTAGGTCGAAACGTTGGCTAACAATAAATATCTTCTGAAATTACTTGAGAATTTCATTCAGTGACCTCTACCCGGACCAATTTCTTCAACATAAATTATCATAGGTCAACAATTATCATCAATGTGAATAACTTTTATTTTTTTAAATTATGGAATTATCTGGTTTTGATCCAGAGTCCAGCTTATATAAAATATATTTTAGCTGTTCATTGTTTTATTTTAGTTTTATACTTTAATTTTATTATTGTTAGACCGAAAAAAGATAAAATAAATAGGTAGGTAATCAGTAAGCCAAATATTAATGGGTTCAAATTAATAGAAATATCATGAATTTTTAATTAATTTCAGATATAATTCATATACTGTTCTTCATTGAAGCCTCTTCTTCCCATCTCATTATTTTCTTTAATGATAGATTTTTCTGTTTGTTTTTAAAATATTTTTTTAATTACAAAAGACTTTTTTGATTTCTTCTGGTTTAGACGGTGAAGATAAATTTTTCGCCAACGTTTCGCCAACCATGCTGCTGACTTCCTGAGGGCTGAGATGAGAATGAGAAAAGTCATTCTCATCTCAGCCCCGAGGAAGTCAGCAGCATGGTTGGCGAAACGTTGGCGAAAAATTTATCTACACGGTCTAAATTAGAAGAAATCAACAAAGTCTTTTGTAATAATAGTGGTCGTGGAACCCTAAAAGAATTTTTTTTAAATGTTTCTTAAACGATTATCTTTAAAGTGTATTTTAAATAAAAGCCAAGCTTCAGTCTCATCAATTTTGATCGGATTTATAATATTAAAAATATTGAAATGATAATAGCAATAGCCTCAATTTCAAGAATTACGTGCGTATAATATTACTGGAAGACCCATGATGCAGAAGCAACAATTGAGATTATTCTATGTATTAATCGAAAAAGATCTAACTAATGTTAAGATTTCAATTTTTCAATCAGTAGTTATCAAATTAAAATCAATGTTCAGAGTAAGATGGGTCAATGTGCTACTCCTGAGTTTCATCAGCCTAATAGGGTTAAGCTCCACACTTAACCCTACTTAATACGTCCCTAAAAAAGATTCACACTTACTACTTATGTTTTGCCAGGGGAGCTTAACTTAGTCTTTAAAAAACATAAAGAACTGTCATAACGTACATTGATTTCCTTGCACTCTGTTTTTATTTTTATGCAAGAAAAATCTAACTACCAAAGAAAATTTGTGTATAGATATAATATAATATAGAGAAGTTCAGGATGTACACTGAAAGTACAATGTCATACAAGCTCGTACTCAGGATAGATGAATAAACTTGGAAGTGGTTACTATTTATTAATATATCCTGACAATATTTTTAAATCACGAATGATAACCTTTAGTTATCGAAATCACCAGAAGAGGTTTCATAATACTTGTGTTATAACAAATGTATTCACTTAATTTCAAGTATAACAGATAACAAACATCCTAGGTATGAATGTTTGTGTGAAACATTCAAATACAAATAATTAAAACACAACACAAGGTGCAAAAAACAATCTGTACTCCACATATAACAAATTCAAACAAATCGATACATACATGAGTAAACAGACACAGACCAGAATAAATTCGTTTCATGTTCAAATATCAAATGTTTTCATATGTGATATTAATAACATTCTATAAATTAGCACCAATATTTAATTAATGAATAATAAACTGAATTGAACCGCGCTATCCTCACGAATAACGGTAGGATTATGTCATTTTCCTCATCCTTAATTAAAAAAACTCATGAATTCCCGTTGATACGAAAAATATTTTATACCTTTATATTCTTTAAGAAACAAACGGGCGTTCGATATTGCCGCACTCAATGACCAATACCAAGATGAAAGATAACAACAAATATTTCTGTTTTTTTTTACAGAACAAATATTTGATTGATAACAATCAAAAACTAAATATTTCTGAAGAAATAAACAATTGATTAAAAACAAGTTTATTTATAAAGGTATTTATTTATACAAATGAAACAAGCAATGATAAAATTAAATGGAATTTAAAAAAAATTCTTATGGAAGTAATCTAAATTCTTGCAAACAAGGGACTGTAGTCTGTAGTCCTAATATCGATTATTTTACATCAAATCCTAAAATTTTGGAAACAGTATATTCTCTAATATATACTGAACTCAATATCCTTCATGAGTTGTAGTGGCACAGGTTTTTCATAATAAATGTCATTCAGATTTTTATCTATGACGTATCTGAAAGCCGCACATAAAAAAATACTAGAGTTTAAGGAAATCCAAAATGACTATTCTGAGACCATACGTAGAACCTCTTGAGAACAATAGTTTATCTTATGATATATATTAAATCGGAATTCTAAGATGACATTGTAACTTAACAGAACTACCTAACACAAAAATTGGTATTTTAGTGTAAAGGTTATATATAATAGCATTTGGTTGTAGCTTTTCAATTCAGGAACGACATGTCTGATGTTCCATTTCCATGATATGATGACGTTATTGTTTTTTAATAAATTCATATTTTGAGTAGTATCATGTTTGAATCTTAAGTTTTATTGGAATAATGACATAAGTTAAAATAAAAAAAGTTTCATGCTTTTATAATTTTTCTATTGTTAATGAAAAAATATCAATACCATCATTCCAACAGGAATGCTTTGCTTTACCAATACTTATATTTCAATTTTTTTTCTGGTTTGATTTTGACAAGCCATGGAGCTTTCAGATACCTTGTCATAAAATTATATTTTTCTGAGTTATCATCACATTTTTCTTTTGAAGGAGCGATATGATAGATCATTTTTCATAGTTTGCCAAATGTTGGGATATTGACGAGAATACCACGGAACGGTTTCGATTGAAGTAAGCTCTAAACTCGGAGCACTCACTAACTCAATTAGCCCCCTTAGAGGTACATTATAAACTTAGATCGACGACACAACATCGAGAAGCACAATAACTTAACGGAAGCCTTTCCCCAAGCAGGGGTGAGATGTTGTGCCATGGCTTCCATCTTGTGTTGATTGCGAGGTGCGGATCTCATTAGGGCACTTCCACGACGGGGCTTCCTCCACCTAATGAGAATTCTTCGGCGGGCAACTTCTCTCCCTCCGGCTGCCACCGTGTAAACACCCGCGATTGTCGTCAACAAGGAGGAACTGAGGTTCGGAGCTTTATATGTTCAGTCTTAGAGCCCCCTGTCGAGCAACCACATCATTAAGAACACTGAGAAGAAGATATAAGATGCAATATCAACACACAAAAAAGATGAAGTTTAAAAAGAAAGCTTCGAGTGCGCTGTTGCTTCTTTTTTAAGTGTTTAAAAATAAGTTACGGTTGTAAATGTCAATCAATAAATAAAAATAAAAAATAAAATAAATAAGTATCTAAAACAAAATATACAATTGACGAAGGATTTTATTACGATGGGTTTTATCGAGTTGTTGGTGAAGAAAATAGTACCTATTTCATGCCTGTTTTTTGTAAATGCTACATCAAATGTATGTATATAATATTACAACATCCACATTTCCAATAAATTATTAATCTTACGAGAGATTCAGTTAATACCTATTGCAGAAACCATAAAAAAGTCTAATAAAGAAGAACACCCAATAGGTCCAGATAAAAAAAAATCAACTACTTAGGTAGAAGGAAATTACAGTTACAAGTGTCACCTATGGTGTAATGGTTAGCAAGTCAAATTACTATGCCCAAGAACGATTGTTTGCAGCCCAGCAGATGACCCTAGAAGTTTTTAAAAAGGAGTAAAAAAAATCTTGGTTATGCCGTCCTTCGGAAAGGACCTAAATGGGGGTCCCCAGCCTGTGCTATATCGGGTACACGTTAAAGATTCCTATCGTAATTTGACCTGGATAGTAAAAAATTATGACTGCCACTGTAGCATCATCCCATAAGTCATAGCAGCATAAAGTTATGTAAAATCAATAAACAATAAACAACCCTAAGTATACCTTGGGGTTCACTACGTGGTAGAGACTGTACTGTGTCTAAGATAACGGTTGTTGAGTGATTTGTACGAGATAACACTCAACCGCCAGGTTCTTCTCCCAATATCGGGTGTCCACTTGATAGAGGTCTTGTGAGCCCCAAGATGGTCTCCAGATACCACATGATCCATTCACGGTTGTTTACAGATTAAATAATTTATCTGTCACAGCCAGATTTGAACCCGCAGCCTTCATTATGGCAACTCAGCTCGCATTATGAATAATAAATTAATAAAGTAATGCATTTTTTAAGGGATGTTTGTCGAAAAATACAAGGAAAAATAATAGTAGCTATGGCTTAAATATGGAATTATGCAAGTGGCAACGGAGCGGACAGTCGTGTGCGCGAAAGCGCATAGGACGCGTGAGAAGAAGCATAGACCTCCGGATCAGGGCAATATATCTCCGTGTAAAAAAGAAGTTGAGGAAATTGGCAGAGCACTTTGGCGGAGCTGTCCATTACTAAATTGCATTTATAACAAACTCTAGAAGCTGGATTGATCAGCCGGCCCAGGATTTACTGCCGCCGTAGCTCACAGCGTCCATAAACTCCAGCTCTCTCTCTCTCTCTCTCTCTCACCCTCTCTTCCTCCCACTCACTCTCTCCTCCCCCATCCTCTCTCTCTCTTGATCCCTCCTCCTCCTTCCACCCACCCTCTCACTCCCAACATTTCAACCAGGACCTTTCATTCTCCAACCGCCCAATTGGTTTCCCTCAAGCCCTTACTGTTCTCCCCCGATATCCAGGCTAACCAATAACATTCCTCCACTCCTTTCAGTACGTGCCGCCCGGTCGAAAGGCCTTCCGATAAGAAACATTTACTATTATAGAACACCGGCAGGAAATATATTTGTGACGTCGTTTTCTTACAAGGGCTTTCAGCAATGTTCCAGTTCCATTTCCTCAATTCATCCACCAAAAGTTACACGTTTTCCTTTAAAAGATATAACAGTAGCTAGACACCATTCGTATTATTCTTTCTTACACACAATTTTCCTTCCTTTGAAATAATGTATCATAGTCACTGAAAGCTGATCAATGTCTACATAGAACATATTCGGATAGAACATATTTTTTACCTTCTATCAGGCCTTATTCCATTTTCAAGTGTAATCCTACTTCAATAGCCCTGAAGAAGACCTGCAATGTGGTCCCAAACGTCGGCTTCCAAATAAACAGTTCTCCCTATATAAGAGAATTTTTTGACCTCCACATGGACCATTTTTTTCCTCATATATATATATATATATATATATATATATATATATATAAGGCCAAATAATATTATTCATCGTCTACATAGAACATATTCCGAATCTTATAAATTGTCTTATTAATTTATCGTACGTGTGTAGGGATTACCATATTGGCTATTATCATACCCAAATAATAGTGTACCTTTAATAATTTTTTTTTCCAAAAAGTAAAAACTGAGTTATTATTTTATAAAAACTATTATTTCAGGTATCGAGGTATTTAAGGGATTGCATTTGAATTAATTTAAAAATATGGGCAACCTTAATTTTTTAAACACTTAGCAAAGAGTGATGTTTTTAAACACTACACACCTTTTAAATTTTATTATGAAATAATAATCATGATAATTATTTCATAATAAAATTTGACTTATTTTAATGATCATTAAAATAATTTAAAAGAATAAATCGATTTTTTTAAAGATACAAATAGACTTATATCACATTAAAAAATACAGCTCATACGATTTAATTTTATCTTAACATACTAATGAGTATTCTTTTTTTTCCTTTATAATTTTTAATATGCATTGTTAATAGATATTTTAAACGAAATTTTCACATAAAACACGAAAGATTAAACGTGACTATTTTTTGAACGACTCTGGTAGCGTTAGAGTTATAACATACCGCACAACGAACACTCCTACACATCTTTTGAAGGGCTTTAGACATTTCTTAATTTATATCAAACATATATTTTTTTATATCTCAAGTTACATTTTACTAGATTTCCATCTTAAAAGCGAGATATTGTCAATGACTGATTTCACTACTAAATGTAACCTACTAGATTCTAGAAATGATTGAACTTAGGGACACATTTGAAAAACAGATTGGAACTTGAAATAATTTCGTGAATTAATTTAATAAAAAATTCCGCAGTGATGAAATATATCTTAGCAAACTGACAAAACCTAGTGGAATTTCATAATCTAACCTTTTTTTCACAAATAAAAATTGGATAATACTTATACTATAATAGATAATATAAAATATAAGTACCATATTTAATTATATATAAATAATATATTTCATTTTAATATAATAAAATATTATTTCCTTGAAACGAAATAATAAGAATTATTTATTTTTAGTCTATCTTAAGATCTTTGGAAGTTTATATTCTCTCCTTTGAGACTGGAAAATATATTAAGAAGCAAAACAATTTTTTTATTTCTTTTTTAACAATAAATTGCGGTATTAGTGGGGAATCGGTTGTGCCCTAAAAGGGGTCAAGCCAGTTAGTTATAGCTTTTATTACTTTGTTTTCTTTGGCGTAGGGAAACCACCGCCGTATCTATCCTCTTAAAAGCGTTACATAGCCGGCATACTCAATTAAGAATATTAAATCGATACTGGTGCAATATCGACATAGTCGTAAAGTGTTGACTATACGTGACAAAAAAGGAAAAATACTTCCTTACATAAGTTTATTGATGTCATCTCCCATACTTGTAAAGCATCGTGCTAAAATAAATATGTCTATATTCCTAATTACTTATGTTAAATATGCAATATTATTTTATTTACTAAGCGACGTTTTATTATTGGCCTTAATTTTTAATTTTACGTTTTATTTTAAAATTTAAATTAAATTTTAAGATTATTACATACCAATAATTGCATATCATTAAAATTTTTTTTTAAACATAGATATTCACTAAAAAGGTACGTGATAGCTGTGTTAAAACAATAATCTTTTAATTTTTTTTTTTTTTTTTTTTTTGTGTGCTCTCTCATTCAACTTGCCATAATATTTTGGGAATAAATAAAAGAGGAAAATTCTTTGTCATATCTCCATAAAATTAAATTTAAAATTACGAATATTGAAAGATCCTTCTAATACATATCTTTATCATGTTTATACTTACTGATTATAAAAAAAAACCGTACTACTACAACCCGTGAGCGGTTCTGGGGTTCGGTACATGGTAGTGACTGTAATGTTTCATGGACAACTGTTCTGCAAGGAGGTGAATTGTCCTAGGTCACGCTCAACTGCCAGATTCACCCCCCTTATTTTGGGTACCCTATTTTTATAATATTTTATAGAGGCTGGGTGAACCCCAGGAGGGTGTTAAATCCTATATGATCCATCTCCAGCTGCAAACAGACTAAATAAAAGCCTTGTCCGCAGCGGGATTTGAACCAGGATTTCCGGCATGACAACTCAGTTCTCTACCACTGAGTCACTCAGCTCCCCTGTTAATGTTACTGATTATAATAAACAATTATTAACCCCCTTTGTTTTGATAATATTTACTCAAAATATACGTAGTGATCTACTATTGAACGAAAATTTGTTCAGTATGCCTTCAACAATGACCATTGAAACACGCGATTTCCGTGTAGATTTTTTATGAGTATAAACTTGGACACTGGACCCAAGAAACATTATCGCTTTGTTCGGGGGAGGGTGTTGTAGCAAACAGACCATTCGCCGTTTGTTTGAGACATTTTCACACCAAAAAAAATATTTGTAGAAGAAAATGGCCCGGGTGGAGGTCAATAAATTTCTCTAAGATATGGAGAAATTTTTATTAAGTAGCCAACGTTTCGACCTACTTAGTAGATCTTCTTCAGGGGTTCGTGGGAGGGGGCGGGGTGCTCGATAAAAGTCCGTCACATCACACCGCTATCTAACGTAATCTAATCTAGTTTTACGTCAGATAGCGATGTGATTAGGACTTGTGACGGACTTATATCGAGCACCACCCCACGACAGCCCTGAAGAAGACCTGCAATGTAGGTCCAAACGTTTGCTACTTAATAAACATTTATCCATTTGTAAGAGAAATTTATTGACCTCCATCCGGATCATTTTCTTCCACATATATTATTATCAAGGACAACTATTATCATTCAAGAAAAAAAAAATACTGGTTTCTGTGTGAACGCAATGACAGAAATAATTCATTTTTCCCTTCTACCTAAATGTGAAACCATCACATCCTTATTCTTCTGCAGGGATATTGACAAAATGCAACAAAAACTTACCAAAAAACAACAGGCATCGGTTATTCGGAAAGGGCACATACACTTACACGGCAATGCCATACCAGGTTTTCACGACAGACAGTGAAGAAACTTAACGAGTAGGATTACGAGTCCTCCATAACCCACTTAATACGCCCAGACTTATCTTCAATAGATTTCCAAAATACAGAAAGTTTCCTTCAGGGTATAATTTTTGAAAATGAATTTCAAGTCAGCATTTCCAGGCTCGAGTTATGATATCACAAATTTAGTTGGGAAAATGTATACAGTGGATGTACAGTGGGATAAATATGTTCAAAAAATATGATTTAATTTCATAAATTTGTTTTACCCCAATAGCGACAAAATAGTTCATTTCTAGATCACGAATCGCATGTAGGATTCTAAGATGATCGCAACATTCTTGGAGGAAGTTGAGAGAACAGGATATAATGAGGACACGCGAAGGATGCGAGGTCCTGCAGGTACAGGACACTCCTTCTCCACTTACATCCTGCCCTAATTACTCGCGCAGACACGATGAAAGCCAAGCTCCAACTGAAACAGACACATCCGTTCCGCCGCCTGGTTACCTCGCTCTAGTTGAAGAAGTGCCTCACACGCGGAGCCGAGTAGTCTTAACAGCAGCCATTAACACTCATCATCCATTGTCATCAAAATGCCTTCACGAATGACTTCATTTCTTATCTCAATATCTGGAACAAGAGGTTGGTACAACAATACCATTGGTCGACAAGCCAAGGTCGATTCATTAAATAAATTTAAATTAGTTTTTCATTTCCATATAATTTAACAATTAAATATAATATTATGTCAATGATTGATAAATTGGGTTTAAAAAGCTATGAAGTACCAGATTTTTTTTTTTTCAAAAATAGTACAATTACAAAGTACAATTATGGATTAATTTTTTCAATAGCAATATTCCTCAATAATATATTAAATTCAATGTATTTTATTATATTTTTTAAAACTTTAAAATGCGTTTCCATACAATAATCAAAACGCTACTTGCTATTCTTGGTTTCTCGATCCCTTATATAACTGAAAGACATTCATGTGATGTTGGGAAAGTATATGCAAGAATTTGTATTCATGAATTATAGTTTTAGTAAAATACAAGACAGTAGGCATTATAAATTCCCATCTTGTTCTTTGCCCCTCCGAGTTCCCAATGATTGCTTTTCTAGGAGGGTCTCCTTTCTCCTAGCTCATCCCAATATTGAAAGCGCTACATGTTGGCCATATTAGATTTTCAGGACTCTTCCGGGGCAGCCTTTTGCATTTTAATGCTTCCTACGTTTTTATTCATAAAGTAATGTTATCAATATTTTTTTTTAGTACAATTTTTAAGAAAAATTTTAAATTAAAAATTATCATTTATTCATTATTACTCGGCTCTACAGTCCTTGAAGGACCACGGTCTCAGCTAATTTTGTCACTGAAAACCTTTCCATATATTATATTTATAAATTGATTTAAATTAAAAATTAATAATATAAAAATAATAGGATCTATGACGATACAATAATAAGTTTGGCTCATTAAACTCAACAGAACCACTAAGGAGCTTCGTTTACTTTGCAACAGAAATATGTAGTTGAAAAACTAAAATAAAAAACAACGCTTTATGGAACCAAACTAAAATGTAAAAAATAAATAATGATCTAAAAAACAAGCTTTTATCAGAAAAAAAACATTTTCAATACGTTTAAAATACGAATAGAGTAATTAACAAAAAAATTAACTTTATCATAAAAAAGGTTGAGTGTTTTTTAAAATGCTTACATAATTACTCTATTACTCTATTTTTAGCATTATCTTTCAATAAAATATTTACAACAGTAAAATCAAGCACCCCACATTTTTAAAGACAAATGTAAAAATGAATTATTTTTATTCATCATTATATTCTTATTTTAAACTAACAGAAACTTATTTTCTATTTTTTATTTCAGCTGGCTACCAAAGACCACTTATATCACCCGAGTCTGAAGAAACACTGTAGATCCTGGTATCCAGGATAATGAGACAAACTTAGTAAATTATTGTATTGTGATCGATCCTCGCTAAGCGTGCAAACTTTCAATATTATACAAGAAATAGAGGTAATATCACACTAAAATAATCATTAATATTATTTCAAATTTCTAGCCATTTTTTCTTGATGCATTTGAATTATTTTTTAATCTTTTAAACTAACGTAATTCAATTATTGTTTTGTTTTTTTAAGGCTACAGTGAAAATAAGTACCTGAATCCGTAAATACTAACTTTATAATACTAAATTATCTTACAGATAATTGTTATTGAAAAATTGAACCAACATCTCCTCTAGCTTAATACATTAATTCGTCTAATATTACATAATAATTAATTTTAGACACTTTGCATTTGTGTCGACGATACACAAAATAAAGTTGTCCTCAATATTTTATTAATATTGATGCCGAATGAAGGGAAATGCGGTGGGGAATTTGTGCCTACGTTTCGACCTAATTATTAGGTCTCCTTCGTCCCTCTGCTCTGAAGACGTAGACACCAATAAAACAACTTATTTAGTGTCAATTTTATTTCTGCAACCCTCTGACCAGTTTACAGTCTTCTTGAAATTATTTGGTTTGTAATTTATAAAAGTTTAAACAACTGCAGGATACACAATAAGGTTTGCTTTGATTGCCCCTCTACTACTCTCCGACTGCACGGCCCAAGGCATGATGACATTAGCTTCGGAGTCGAAGAGACCTTTAGGGAGAAATGTCGCCAAATGTCAGTGGGGTCGTGTGCTACGTAACTCCTGCATCATAAGGGATAAACAGCTCTCCCCATCCATAGCTACCAGTGCCGTCAAGTATCGACGTTCCCCGGGGATCTATAGTTTCCTCTCCCCGGAACTAGAAGTCTTCCGGATTGTGTTTTGCTGACTATCTTAGTGCCGTGGTAGCTTCGGCCAGGAATAAGTAACGGATCGTGTTGTTTATTAGGGGCTTATCCGGTTCCTGGGCTGCCTCGGAGGTTATTTTTGTTTTGTCCCTCCCTCCGAGTACATATTTCATCCTCCGTTTATGAATGGTTCCCTTATTTTGTTTATGAAAACATGTTTCCGCACAAAAGTTAAATAATAATTTTTAAAAAAGTATGAATTACAATACACCAGTGAAGCCAGAATGACTATATGCCAGCGAATGTTTGGCATTAAAACAATAATTTAAATTAATTGGAAATAATACAAAGCCGAATCTTGCTGCTGTTTGCCGAACCACAAAATATAGAAAGCTAGAAATTAAGAAGTAATTTTCAAATATATCAAGACATGAAAAAAATATTAAATGTAATGAGAAAAAGGATACTCGTATTTTTAGACATCTATATCGAATAGAGGAAAGTTGATTGACCAATAAAAAAAGAAGAAATAAATGACCGAGAAGAATTTTGGAAAAAGGTATTGAAAATGGAAAGGTTCCAAGGCATTGAAATGTGGGCTTAGACGGCCTATACGCGAAGAAAACAAAATCAAAGTAGGTGATTATCAAAATAAATAAAACTTAAATAGTGTGTGTTGTAGTAAACCACGACAAAAGAAACTAACCAAGAATACATAAAAATAGAGCTAGTTTGAAAAGGGATTAATGAATGGAGATTTGTACTGCAAAGAACTATCTCTTGGTTGAGGTAACATCAAAGGAAAATCTAACTTATATATTATAAGAAGTATAATCTGATGCATAAGGTTCCCACTTCCTGAAATACAATTAAATATGTATAAGAATAGAAGAATCATAGTAATAATAAGACTCGATGCCTTATAAACTTCGTCCACGGGCCATTAACCTGTTAACCGAGCGGGACGTATAAATACGTCAAACGTAAACAATAGCGTGTACGGGTAGGACTTATGACTACGTCCTTGAAATATACAGTGTATTGTATTGTATTCTATGTTGCGTCCTGGAACGGATGGGACGTATAGTTTCGTACAACAGATTATTAGTCATCGTTTCGACGTGAATTTAAGACGCGGAGAAAATCAGCATATATAAATAAACGAAAACGTACATATTTCATTGTCTTTTCATTTATTTTAAGCATAAATAAAAAAAAATATACTAATATGAAATTACGTTCTCCAGGCGTGATGTATTGGCACGTCCTAGTGAAAGAGCTCGCGCCCGTTATATGCTGCCTAATTAAAAAGGGAATTCCCCGGTTAACAGATTAACCAAGCCCAAATCAGCCTGATCACCCTTAACGCAATCTTCCCATCTACGCCTCGGCCTACCCCTCAGACTACGCCAGTCGGTACAGTGCTTAATAACTTTTTATAATAATAAAATAAATAAAATTGTTCATAAGACTTTCCTCCTAGGATATATTTTTGAACATCTCCATTGGAAGAAATATGACAGAAAATTCGTTTATGAGCATGGTACTAAAATATAATTCATTAGGTTTTAGAAAAAATTAAAAATGATTGGTGAATTTCTATTAATTTTCCATATAGCTTAACCAACTTCATTTTTGTTATTTATTTTTGAAAGTGGCATAAGTCATGATCATTCAAAGTAGATTAAAATTCAATCAATGCTTTCATAATGTCACTTCCCAATCTGGATGATATTTGGAAATCGCAACTAAATCATTTTAATTAAAAACAAAAATATTGAATGCAGTCGGTATCATGATTTTATTCTGAAAAAAATAAGAGAATTAAGAATAAAAAATTATCATCAAACCTCAATAATTTTAATTATAAACAATAAAAATTAAAACAGTAATTTAAATATTCAATTTTTTTCTAAATAAAAAACATAAATTTAAATAAAGATACAATGATAACATTGTATTAACCAAACGGCAATACCATTCATTTCCAATTAATCTATTATTTATAAAAGCTTTTACTGTCTCGAGGGACCCTTTCAATAAGAATTAGTTTTTATTCAGAGAGAAAGCGGGCAAAAAAAAATCTTGAGGCTAAATTAATGTTTAAAATTAAATTGAAAGACAAAGCTTTCACTGAAAAGTTTTAACGAAGTATTTCTACTCAGAGAAATCTATTATTATTTAACGGTTAACTGCTACAATAAAAAAAAGTCTTCTAAAAAGAAATGAAGTCAATCAATCAATTGTCAATTAGCAGTATATTTCAAATAATAATTAAACCTCTAGAATTGCTGAAGATGTCTTTTATCTTGGTTCTGGTTTTAATAGAAAGTATTTTATTTCTTATTAAATATCTTTTTAAAAATAAAATCATTATAAAATTTTATTTATTTATGGTTGACTCTGTGGTAAATGAAGAAGATAGTACTCATTGCGGTGAAGAATGAAATAAAATAATAATAATAAAATTATTCTAGTTACAATAAATAGTTACTGTATTAATAAATTTTAAGTTACTATGTCATTAAATTCTTAAGTTTATTTTATAAATACATTTATATCATAAGTTATTTAAGTTACTGTTTTATTAAATTCCTTACCACCACACCTTTTAGATCATTATTATGTTAACTATAATAAAACATTAAAAATGTTTAAAAAAAAAAAGATGTGTCTTAAAAGAACATCGCCACGTGACTTAACTTTTTTTTTTAGAATAATTTATTGATATTTACAACTGTAATTATAATACATAAAGTAAATCTACTGTGTGAACAAACGACATGAAAAAAAAAACACTTGTGGAGAAACAACCCAATGATAGCAAGGTCTCGAGGCCATCTTCTTATGACTTAACTTGAATCCATGATTCGACTACTAGAGCTTTGTTTCTGTATCTGCCCGATGCTACGTCATTATTTATCATCCATAATATGTACTTATTTTATTATTATATTAAAGTTGTAAATTTCATTAAAGATTTAATTCGGTGATAAGAGTAGTAATATAGATACACCGTTGGGAACCAATTTTTTTTTGGTTGCACACAGTTGAATAAGTTAATGTAAATGATACAAAACAGTAACTTAACTGATTGCTATAGTTATTTATTTATTTTTTAGTGGAAAAGATGTTATATCCACTTGAGTATTCCTTTAGTAGGCGAACAGCATTATCATCCACTTAACTTTAGTAGTCTTAACTTTAGTTGAACAATTCTAATAATTTAACTAAGTCCTTTTACTCATTTCTTCTTTATAATTTTACTGTTTTCTCCTTTGAAGTGTACCTTTAATTACTAAAGTTTCACTAATTTTTGTCTGTAGGCTCTATAATGCATTCTCGACTTTAGTTTGAAGGGATTAGCCTATTTATAACTCTTTTATAATGAATGTTAACAGCCCTTAAGCTGTTCGCTTTGAGATGCCTTTGAAGCAGAGTAAAGCCTTGAAAGGAAGTCAATATTGAATGAGTTTTAAAGGAGCTCGCTTCTCGATTTCGGGCAGCAACTTGGCGCAATACAAGAATATTCACAGTATGAGTTCCACTCAGTTGATGTTTGTTTTCCATCTTGAGATCTATGGTAGGTGAAAGAGTTTCGCTGAAGAATAAAAAGTATCGCTTTCGTTTAGTGTATATTAATTTAACTTATCTCGTCCATGATGTTATCTGAGAAAAACCAAATTTTTCGTCATAAAAAATCGAACTGAATGTCAGAGAGCCTTCAAAGGGTGGAACAGATAGAACTAACTGTTAACTGCGCTGATAGGTAATATGTGCTAGCCATATAATGACTCATATGTTGAATAGAGCATTTTAGTCGTATATTATCTACTAATCCTAAGAGGAGCTTTGAGTGGAGGAGAATTGTTGAGGTCAACAAGGTCCTCCAAGGACGATTTATAGAATAGTTAGCTGAATACAAGGATGGCTCTCATCCATTTCATGAAGGAGTATGGCCCCAAAACTCGAGTATTGATTACATTTTACAGCAGTTTGCAGATAAACACTGATTTTTCAGTAGCAAGGCAAGTGTGTGGCCAATTTGTCAAACTGTATATATATATATATTAGAAGGGTCAACATACCCATACGCTCATTTGCTTTGGGAGGTGGTATTTTCCCTGCCAAAGCCTTAAAGGCTGTGCAGGAGGTAAAGAACAAAGTTGTCTTAACCCAAATAAGAGAGAGTTGTCAGAAGAGTTCTATGAAACTGGCATCTCATGTGCTGAACCGTCAAGACAACAGCACTAATCTATTTTTTTGAGCACGCTGGTAAGATGTCCAATCCAGCGATTGTAGGTCAGAATGTCCAGCGATCAGACGTTATTCTTTTAGCCAGTAAAAGTAGGCTTGCACCAACATTCAAATCATTTGATGACAGTATATTCCTAGAAGGTAACAGCTATTTTCAAAGACAGCTTGTAGAGAATATGAGGGATGGAGTCACTGCAAACATTATATCTAATTATATCTAATGTAGCTAAACTACTCTTAGCTGTAAAAATTATTAACAGAAAATTTGCTGATGTAGCTCTGATGACTGTGTGGGCCTCTGTGAATAGAGTTTATTCAGAAAGATTTTTTAGTCGCTATAACCTTGTATTGGCGGATTGTAGAACGAAGATGATACACACTACTGTAGAAACATATATCACGTCGAGTCTTATTCAATAATACATGTTTTTGCAAGTGATTTTGCTAATTTAATTGTTTTTCCCTCTTTCCGACTACCATTCCTTGACGTTATCTTATTTAGCTATAAACGCTACGAAAACGCAAAATTAAAGCTATAAAAGCTATTTTTTCAATAATTAATGCCATGTTTCTTAAAAATTAATCAGTGTCTCTACTGATCTGTAATAATAATAATAATAAATTAA
Source organism: Arma custos (assembly GCA_037127475.1). Taxonomy (NCBI): domain Eukaryota; kingdom Metazoa; phylum Arthropoda; class Insecta; order Hemiptera; family Pentatomidae; genus Arma; species Arma custos. The sequence continues at coordinate 66,049,749 of CM073760.1, read as the reverse complement.
TAATCCACCAAACTAACATCGCTACTGTCCATCTATATAAACGTCTTCTTCATTGGCGCAAATTAATAATAAACAATAAATAACTTTTATGTAGGGAAGCGGAATCATGTTATTATCGTAGTGCATAAGCTACCTATCCGCTTATGCACTACGATAATAACATGATTAAGAGGCATTAGCTGAAATGGAGCTATTACTCATATTACAACTGCATTCCAAGGCAAAGACTACGAGAATGGCACGATCCCGCTCTCCTCAATACAATTAACGGTAATTATTCCGCAGGATGTCGATTATTGTTGAGTTAAAAGTTTTAACTGTTTCTTGGTTTCATTTTTAATATCTTCCAAAAATACAAGTTATCGATATAGAAAAGAAAATGTAATTTTTGGAAATGAGAAGATTTCGGCAATCATTTCATCAAGAAATGAAAGTTACAACTAACTTTTCGAAGTATAGATGATATATGTTTGTTGAAATTTGTATTTTATGAAAACTTGTATTTTTGGAAATATTAAAAAAGAAACGAATACACCGTTAAAACTTGTCACTAAACTCGAAGCGACAACCTGCGGCGGAACTACACTTATTCACATAGCAGCTGAAAAATGCTTCCTTCTTTGCAAGTACAGTGCAGTGTCGATTATCCGAACAAATGTCAGGGGTGGATCGGATAATAAAAAATTCGGATAATGGAAATTCACTAAAAATAAAAAAATTATACATACTTACCTATATATATATATATATATATATATATATATATATATATATATATATATATATATATATATATATATATATATATATGAACATTCGTGAAAGGAAAAACTAAAACAATAAATAAAGGTTTATAAAAAGCATGATTATTTATTTACGTAAAAATATATGCACATAGCGAAAAATGAACGAATAAAAAATGCAATACAATGCAAAGAACGAAAATATATAGTACATAAGTATATGTATTCACATGTATGTAAAACAAATCTAATTTATGCAAAGATTTATCAAAATTAATTCTAAGAACGTTTAAATACTTGTCTGCTTCAATGTTGCCTTCCTCTTCATGGCAGCTAGATCTCTATTTCTTTTTAGTAGCATTAATTAGAATTACTTTTGAAAAAAACAAAACAGTTCTGTTAATTGAACGTACGGATAATCGACGTTCCACTGTATGTTCTTCTTCGCCTCCAATCTGTCCAAATATAGAAGATTATCTTGGTTTAAGACCTAAATATTACGTCTATTTTGAATGAACCTTAACCATTTTCGTATTAGGCGGTATATAAACACTATCTCTGTAGATACAAGCAATAGCTTGGAGCCACGGCACTACCTCTAGGCACTCAAGGGTTCTCTGAGGCCCTACGTACGTTGTAAATCCTAACGCATTTTATTTCAGGGTTATTTCTGTTAAAATTGGATTTGGAGACACCGCCATCGCTTAAACCGTTTCTTGCTCAGAGCGAATTTACAATTTCATATCCTCTCCTCTAGATGGCGTAATTTAAGGAGTGCCCGGGGTCGCCCCTTGATTAAATTGTCAGGAGATGGGAGAGCGGTTTCGGGTAATTCCCGTCGGCGTATGCCTCAGTAAACTTTCAACCACATCCCTTCCCCGCCCTCCTAGGGCCGGGGAAATTCTTATCGGGAAACTCCATTAGATTTTCACAAACTTACACCGGATTAAAACTTAAAAGCGAACATGGGCCGATTATTAAACACCCTCAGAGCTCTCAGGGCCGATAGAGAAGAGGTATCCTAAAGCAGAATACTCATTCAGAACGGCTTTCAGATTAGCATAGGCACGAATATCTAGTAATTGTGAATGTAAAACAGTAGGTCCATTATAGATAATAACAATAATTATAGATATAGATAACAGTACAATTATAGTTACAGACAACATCGTAATTATAGATATAGAGATAACAACATAATTATAGATGTAGATAGCAACCTTAGACCTAAGATAAGAAAACTTAGGATGATTTACTAGAAAATCATTGACTAAAAAAGTAATATATATAAAAGCATTATTTTTTAAAGAAAACAAAGACGTTTTCCATTTAAATTTGAAGTAACTAAAAAGATAAATTTTTTAATTTCTATTAATAACAAAAAAATTATTTTACCGCGATAGTAATATACATTCGACGATAAATAAAGAATATTGTTACGGGCTACTGGGTATTAAAATGAATTAAACAATTCCTTAATTAAAGATACTACTATTTATTAACAAAATTGATTAAAAAGATACAAGTAAACTATTAACAATTAAATTATTAAACTAATATAAATTTTAATGACAATATTCTAAATATTATAATCTAGGCCTAACTCCTATTTAATTATTACAACAATATAAGACTAATTCTAGATAGCTTAACTAGTTACAATAGTTTCTATGGATATTATAAAATTACACTACAATCTATAACTAATAGTTAACACTTACAGTTCACTAGTCCACCGACCGTAAGATTCTTCAAGTATCACAAACTGACACACAGTAACAAACAGAAACAGTTTATTACACTCGCGAGACTGTCACAGTTCACTGATACACTTATTACACGAGCCGGTTCAACACTGACTAGTTTATCACACTGACACTCACTTATTACACTTATCACAGATCTTCACTGGTCTACTCTCAGGCTAAGACTGACTGACTCGAGGTGACGGAAGTCTTTTTATAGGCAAAGCCGAACATTCTAGAACTCGAAGGGGCCAGATAATTCTGGAATATTCTTAATCCTTTGCCGACAAAAGAAGACGATCTAGAACCGTCCTAATCCTATTTAAACGTCTCCCGCTGACGGAGTTAAGCCGCTAATCCCCCGCTTCCGCCTTCCTGCCGGCGCCCGTAACACTGCCCCCTCCTTAAAAGTGCTCTGCCCCAGAGCAAGTCCGGAGAAATCGGGCATTTATGAGCTTCTACTGATGGAGACGCACCTTCTTTCCAGGGGTTGAACGTGCACACCAATATGGCAATTCCAGAGTTGGCGAATGTCTGTTCGATCATGTCCCTGACAATCTTCCACTCCAAGCTGTCGTATCCACAGCCCAACTTCGGAATAGCGAGCTTAGTGACACGCAGTCTCAGAAGCTTACTCCGAAGGTCGTCGAGGCTTCGCCGCAGTGCGTCATATGTCGGCTTCTGATCAGAGGCACGCTTGGTAACCAAGTAAAACAGGTGTCGTCCTTCGTGCGGCTGGTGGAGTGCCTTCCCGACACTTGGTCCTTGGCGTTCCAGCTCCTCAGTTCCGCCGAACTTCTTCCTGAAGACCGTTGCAATCCCTCGAGAAGTCCTCAGATCTTCGGCAACGCAATGGGCCAGAGAATACTCCACTGGTAACGAGAAGATATCTCTGTAGATTACCTGAGTTACTCCACGGGTCCCTGGTACTTCAGTATGAGCAACTGAGTTATTTGTCTTGACGTTGTTTAGGTACCTGACCTGCTGGTCTTCTTTCGGGCCGTGGTCTCCTTTGTACGGGGCCAGTCTATTGAAATGGACTACCTTGGGTTTTCCTTTCGGCTGCTTCCTGATCCTATATATGACGTCATTGATCCTCTTGACGATCTCATACGGGCCGTCCCAGGAGTTCTGAAGTTTAGGTGAGTAGCCTCGCCTTCTTCGAGGATCATGTAGCCAGACCAAGTCTCCAGGTTGGTAGCCACCCTTCTCAGCCCTGATGTCGTAGCGCTCCTTCATTCTGTCACTAGCCCCCTGGATGTTTGTGCGAACCTTCTCGTGGATATTATCCATTCGCTTCCGTAGATCCGTGACGTACTCCTCTCCGGCAATTTCCTCGTCAGGCTTGAAACCGAATTTCAGATCACAAGGCAACCGAAGTTCTCTGCCGAATACCACATTTGCGGGAGTCTGCCCCGTTGCCTCACTGACTGAACTGCGGTAGGCCAGCAGGAACAGGTGAAGATACTGGTCCCAGTCTCGCTGATGGTCGGAGACTACTTTGGACAAATATCGACCCATAGTCCTGTTCATGCGCTCCACCATGCCATCGGATTGAGGGTGAAGAGGTGTCGTCCTGGTCTTCCGTATTCCCAGTGCTTCGCACATCCCGGAGAAGACTGCAGACTCGAAGTTTCGTCCCTGGTCAGAGTGAAGTTCCATGGGTACTCCAAACCTACTGACGAGCTGCTTCACCAGTACGTCCGCAACCGTGACTGCCTCCTGATTCGGAAGGGCGTAAGCTTCCACCCACTTGGAAAAGTAGTCCATGGCCACGAGAATATACCGGTTACCTTCATCCGTCACAGGGAAAGGGCCAGCGATGTCAATTGCTATCCTCTCAAACGGTGCTCCCACGTTGTACTTCCTCATTGGGGCCTTCTTTCTTCTTATGGGTCCGTTAGAAGCCGCACAGGTCGCACAACGCCTGCACCAGTCCAACACATCGTCCTTAAGGTTTGCCCAGTAAAAGCGTTCACGTACCTTTTCCAATGTGCGGTGAACTCCAAGGTGGCCGCCAGATACTCCGTCATGAAGTTCCCTGAGTACTTCGGGCACTTTACTCTTTGGAACGATGAGCTGAAGTCTGCGCTGATCTCCTTCCGTGTTCTCCAATGCCCGTTTCAGCAGCCCGTTGTCCACTAGAATGGAGTCCCATTGGGCCCAGTAAGTCTTTACATTCTTCGACATTGGAGCAACATCCTGCCAGGTTGGTCTTCCTTGCCCTGATAGTTTCCACTGCTTCATTTGTTTCAAGTCCGGGTCCCTGTCCTGCTCCTTTGACACCTCTGCATCCTGCCAACTGTCCATGACCACCGTTGTCCTCAACACTGCTGCCTGCTTCTCATCTTGTCGAGAACAATGCCCGCAGTCTTCGCCACAAGGCCTCCTTGAGAGCGCATCCGCATTTCTGTGACTCGTTCCAGCACGATGAGCAGATTCAAAGTCATATTCTTGAAGGCGCTCTATCCACCTCGCCACTTGTCCTTCTGGTGACTTGAATCGTAGGAGCCACATTAGAGCCGCGTGGTCCGTTCTCAGGAGAAATCTTCTGCCATATAGATATTTGTGAAAATGTTCTATAGATTTCACCACTGCCAGAAGCTCCTTCCTTGTGACACAGTAGTTGCGTTCCGGAGCTGAGAGCGCTTTACTGAAATATCCAATAACCCTTTCTTCTCCATCTTGGAGCTGAGAGAGGACGCTTCCAATAGCGGTGTTGCTAGCGTCTGTGTCAAGTATGAACTTGCCCTCGGGACGTGGATAGCTCAGAATAGGAGCACTACTCAATTTCTTCTTCAACTCCTCAAAGGATGCCTGACACTCGTGATCCCAAAGGAACGTCCGTTTTTCCTCGGTAAGCCTGGTAAGAGGTTTTGCAATGTTAGCAAATCCTTTCACGTACCTCCTGTAGTAGGTGCAGAGGCCGAGAAAACTTCCTACTTGGTGCTTATCTCGAGGTACTGGCCAGTCGGTGATCGCTGCAATCTTCTCTGGGTCAACGGCAACTCCGTTGTCCGACACAACATGCCCCAGATAGTTGACTTGCCTTCGGAAGAGATGACACTTCTTCGGGTTCAATTTAAGGTTCGCTGCACGCAGTCGTTCGAAGACCTTCTCCAGATTCTTCAGATGGTGAGCGAAGGACTTTCCCAGCACAATGATGTCATCTAAGTATACCAGGCAAATTTCCCAAGAGAGACCTCTTAACACGCTTTCCATCAGCCTCTCAAATGTTGCAGGAGCATTGCAAAGCCCGAATGGCATTACCGTAAATTGCCAGAGTCCAGTCCCAATCGAGAACGCTGTGTTCTCTTTATCTTCAGGTTTCAATCCAACCTGCCAATATCCACTGCGGAGATCCAAGGTAGAGAAAAGTTCACACCCCTCTAGGGTGTCCAGCGTATCATCAATCCTGGGGAGCGGATAGCTGTCTTTCTTGGTGACGTTGTTCAGAAGGCGATAGTCCACGCAGAATCTCGTTGTGCCGTCCTTCTTTTTCACCAGTACAACAGGAGACATCCAGGGGCTACTCGAAGGCTCAATGACACCATCAGTCGCCATCTCCTTGATGATCTTCTCGGCGTCCTCCCGTTTGGCTAACGGCAGCCTCCGCGGGACCTGTCGGATGGGCTTAGCATCCCCGGTGTCAATCCTATGCTGGACGATATCCGTTCTACCCCGTGGCCCTGGGCTGATCTCGAAGACGTCCTGCCATCGGGTAATCATCTTCTTCACTTCCTCGCTTTGTTCAGGCGAGAGGTCCCGGCATGATTCGTCCACAAATCCAGTTAGTTCTTCCGGCAGTTCTTGCAGCTCGGTGGGATGATGTTGCAGCTGACGTACCACTGAGGTTGCGGTTGCACATTTCCCGACCGGTGTTCCTTTGTTCAGCGTTACTGGGAAGCTGTTCAGGTTCATTAGCCGAATCGGAGTGGTACGTCCGACCTTGATGAGAGACCTTGCAACCATTACGCCGCGTCCGATCTCATGTTCTTCTCGCCTTCCCGGTTCAAGTAGCACACATTGACCCTCAGGTAGAGGCCCTTCGATCGTCCCATGCGCTATGATTTGGCTCCGTGCAGGTAAAGTGGTGTCTTCCAGTAAGCGCACTCGTGCGTAGATGTCTTTTCCCTGCCGCAGGATGACTTCTTCGTCTCCCAGCGTCATCACCCCTCTTGCCATATCCAGCTTGATCCCGCATGTGATCATCAAGTCCGTGCCTAATATGACATCTTCATCAATATCTGCCACGAGAGCGCGGTGCTTCAGATGTTTACCACCGATGATGAAGTAGGCAACTGTCTCCCCGTAGACCTTCGCTGGCTCTCCTGTGGCAGTCCGTAATGTCCAAATCGTTGGCAACATCTTCTCAGCAGGAACTGTCTTTGAGCTCAAGATTGTCTTGGTTGCGCCGGTATCCAGTAGCAGACTTCGCAGCTGCCCGTTCACCTTCCCATCAACGTAGAAGCTGTTCGTTCTGCTCCTTAAAGACGCAACTCTACTGGTCTTCCTCGGGCCTCTGACGTAGCGGGCTGATAGTTGTTCCTCCCCATCAACCCTACTTCGTTCCTGTGGCATTTCTTGCTTCTTGGATGGACACTTGCCTCTAGGGTGTCCAAGTTGGCCGCAGCTCCAACAGCGTATCTCCTTCTTACGGGTCCTTAGAGCCTCCAAGACCTTTGTCAGAATATCTTCGACGCTAGGGACCTTATTAGGCTCCGCTTCTGCTGCTCGAACTCGTGCATGGCCCCGTACTGACTGCCTGACAGCCTCGAACTCCATGGCCTGAGATAATGCGTCTCCCAATGTTTTTGGCCGGGCGAGCTTCACTGCTTGTTGCGTCTCGGGGTCCCGAAGTCCATCCAGGAATTTGTCGACAGCCAGGCTCTCGTACACATCATCGGTGACCGAGGGGTAGGCATTCCTCACCAGCCGGGCGATATCCGCTTCAAATTCCTGCAGCGTCTCGTTGGTCTTCTGGATCCTATTTCTCAGCTGTGAGCGATAAAGCTGGTCCATGTGTCGGTGGCCGAAACGCATCTCCAGTCTTCTAACCAGCTCCCCGTAGTTAGACCGCTCCGACAGTGGCATCCCCCGCAGTACTCCCAAGGCGTCCCCACGCAAGGCCAGGCACAAAGCTGAAGCTTGGGTCTCTTTCGACCACCGGTGGATCGAAGCCGCAGTCTCGAAGAGAGTCATGTAGTACTCCCACGGCGTCTTTCCGTCGAACACTGGAATGGTGTTGTGAGTTGGTGGCGTCCCTGAATTGGCGGGCATAATGGTTTTATGAAGGCTGCCCTCGGAGGAAAGGTCAGTGTCGTTCTTCGGTGGGTTGCTCATACGTCCCTCGAGAGCCTCGACTCTTAGCCTAAGTTCGTCTTTAATTGAGTTCAGTTCTTCCCCTAACCTGGATTCTACATTAGCCACTTTATTATTTACATCGGCTAACTTATTATCTACATTAGCTAACTTATTCTCAACATTTTCCATCAGCATAGTCTCTAATGTGCCTAACTTAGACTCTAATGTATCTAATAAATCACTTTTAACAGTACCTAATTCATTTTTTACACTGCTTAATTCATTACCTAGCTTATTTTCTACATTGCTTAACTCATTTTTAACAGTACCTAATTCATTACCTAGCTCATTTTTAACATTGCTTAATTCATTTTTAACAGTACCTAATTCATTTTTAAAAGTTGCAGACAACTTGCTTAAATCAGTTTCAAATAGAACGTCATCTGGCTTTTCCCCTAAATCTACAAAAAATTGACGCAAGCGCTCTTGCAGTACACTTTTAGTTCCGGAACAATCAAGATCACGTTCCTCCAATTCACGTTTCAAATCGGCAACTTTTAAATCAATTAACTTAACACTTTTAGAAGCCATTCTTCATACAGTAGCCCAATAATTACAAAATACAAGACCAAATGCAAAATAATAGCAGTTACACAATTATCCCACTTCTGACACCAATTTGTTACGGGCTACTGGGTATTAAAATGAATTAAACAATTCCTTAATTAAAGATACTACTATTTATTAACAAAATTGATTAAAAAGATACAAGTAAACTATTAACAATTAAATTATTAAACTAATATAAATTTTAATGACAATATTCTAAATATTATAATCTAGGCCTAACTCCTATTTAATTATTACAACAATATAAGACTAATTCTAGATAGCTTAACTAGTTACAATAGTTTCTATGGATATTATAAAATTACACTACAATCTATAACTAATAGTTAACACTTACAGTTCACTAGTCCACCGACCGTAAGATTCTTCAAGTATCACAAACTGACACACAGTAACAAACAGAAACAGTTTATTACACTCGCGAGACTGTCACAGTTCACTGATACACTTATTACACGAGCCGGTTCAACACTGACTAGTTTATCACACTGACACTCACTTATTACACTTATCACAGATCTTCACTGGTCTACTCTCAGGCTAAGACTGACTGACTCGAGGTGACGGAAGTCTTTTTATAGGCAAAGCCGAACATTCTAGAACTCGAAGGGGCCAGATAATTCTGGAATATTCTTAATCCTTTGCCGACAAAAGAAGACGATCTAGAACCGTCCTAATCCTATTTAAACGTCTCCCGCTGACGGAGTTAAGCCGCTAATCCCCCGCTTCCGCCTTCCTGCCGGCGCCCGTAACAATATGATTGAATTAGTCAGATGGTAGAGTCAAAGATAACACAAAATAAGCTGTCAACTGTTGAGTTGACGGTTGATTGATGTGTTCCTTCAAACACGGCACCCCAACTACTGCCCTGAAGATGCCTACATCTAAGGCCGAAACGTTGGCACATTAAAACAAATTTTGCTTATTTCGTAAATCAATTCAATCCATTATTAGAATTATTCAGTCAACTATTTTTCTCTTAAAATATAAATAACATATAAATTAAACCACTTGGTATCAGTTGGGTTTAGTTCGAGGTAGTTCCATATTATAATAATAGATATGTAAAACACAATTAAGAAAAACAGGCTTCATTGTTTTCCATTATATTTGAATTTGGATAAATTCTTGAGTTCTGAATATTTAACTAGACTGTAAATATTGTGTATAAAATCCTCCAGCAAAACCAAGAACAAAAGTTTAATTATTTTTATTTCTTACAAAACTTTTATTTAAGAGCGATGGTAATATAATTAATAGCCAATGGGCTTGCTTAAAATGATATAATAGAACACTAATACCAAAAACTATATTACTTTTAAATTACTACTAAAGCAAAACAGGCTTACTCTATGTTTTCATTGACGTTTGCAGTAACGTTGAATTTAAATAAAAACTTGAGTTATGATTGTTTAAGTTGACTGTAGACATTTTATATCAAATCCTCCAACAAAGTTAATATAGAAAATTTATTTTAATTTCTTAAAAAAACATTTATATAGGAAGTGTAAATAATAATATAGTTAAAAAAAAGTAAAAAAAAAATAATAAAGAAATGTGTTAGTTTTAAAAGCATTAAAAAACTTTTATTTTCACTAACGATTGTACGAACTCTGAATTTGAATAAAATCCTGAAGTTATGGATGTTTACGTAAACAGCAGACATCGAAAGGGAAAAATCTTCCAGCTGGATTACGGTCGAAAATATGTTTAATTTAATTTCTTAAAACTATGGTTTTACAAAAAGCTATGAATGAATTTGACTACCAATATCTCATTTTTTCTTTTAGTTTTACTTTACTGGAAAAATCTTGTGTTTTCTGTACATTTAAACTGATATAACCGGCAATGGTAAAAAAAACCTTTACCACTAAAATTCGTAAACGGGTCTGGAGTTTATTACATGGTAGAACCTGTACTGTTTCAAGGACAACAGTTCTGCAAGAAGGTGATTTAACCTCCTTCTTTTGTGTACCCACTTTGCATATATACACAACTTCGAATCCATGTAGAGTGAACACGAAAAGTATATAAATTATATAAAAATTGTTTAATTTATACAAATTGTTCTCTAAGGTGCTAAAATGCACTGGTAATGCCTCTCTTGTACACGTTTTTAATATTTTTCGTCTATCACAGAAAAAAATAAGCTTTTCGTTGTTAGTTTTTTTTTGCAAGCCTAAAGAAATGTTAAAGCTTCCCATTCATTTAACTATTTCCTCCTTCATTTAAAATTTATATTGGTTATAAATATTATATTAATCTAACGTTTTATGTAAGACTAAGGGGGAAAAAAGGATGTAGAGCTTTCAAAGCTCTTTAAGTATGCAAATCTATAAGTAATGGATAAAGGAAACAATTTTATTTCTCTTTTCCCTAAAGTAAAAAAAAAAATTGAACTAAATAAATAATCAAAAGCGTAGATTATCTTGGAAACATTATTAAATGGCATATTACAAAGATGGAATATTTAACTTAACTCAACTCACTATAAAGTTTTAAACTTCGATACAAATAGTTAAACAATGTTAACATAATTTAAAACTTGTTGAATGACTAATCCATTTTTTCTTCATTTTTTTATTTTTTCACTCGCAGTTGGTGGACTATAAAACTTGAATAAACGTAATTACATTTATTTGAATAAAATTATACTAAAAAGAGCCAGAACTAAAACTCCTCCATAAATAATGACTACAATGATACTTATTTTTACTTAAAAAAAGGCATTTTACTAACTAACAACTAATTTTGATATAAATAAAAATACGCTGTTAAAAATTAAATCCTACATCTCTACTGCAATATTTAAATTTAGAATAAAAGACAATTTATCATTTTTTATTTCATCAGTTCATAACTATTTTATTTTTACAGCCTCGTGCGCAAGAATTGAATCATAATATTCGAGAAAATTTGAGGTTTTCAAAAACGTTTAGCTACAAAAAGTTAAAATTTTGAATTAGGATTTATTCTAATTTCTACTCATACAGCCTTCTTTTTATCACTACCTGATCAGGAGTTGTAATTAAATACTTGAAGGCAATAATATGTTTTAATGCAAAAAATTAAACTAAACTAAACTAAAATTAAAAAAAACCAAAACCGGTGTATTGCTACTACCATATATTAGTATATGTTAATATAAATATTGCCAGAATCAACCAAATATGGTACAGAAATCGAATTATGATGTAGTCAATTTTTATTCCTACAAAAAACGTCGTATGTTCATGAATAAATCCGTTCTTATTATTTTATTTTAAGGGGAAAAATATAGTTATTATCGCCATCACAACTAGACAATACCTATTACACACACTTAAAACTATAAACAGATGTATAGGTTATATATATGCATAAGTGCAGATGTACATACTTATATTAATAAATACTTATTTAAGTTAACACAATAAATAAATAAATGTAAACTTACACAATAAATAAAATATTGACCACACATAAACTAATAAAATAATTACTTATATAAACTTAATTATATTTTATTAAAATATAGATACTAATATTAATACATACCCATTACATCATTTGTTATTCACTCTGTTTACATTTAACGTATGCTCTTAGATGATTAAACGTAAAATATTTTTGCGATAGTTACGTGCGATCCTTATTTAAGCAATATGATATAACAAAAAAACTGTTCTACTACAACACATGAAGGGACTTGCGTTCAGTACATTGTACAGGAAGGTGATTTGTCCACGGATAACGCTCAATCGCTAGACGTTTCCCTCTCATTTTGCGTCCCCACTTTATAGAGGCTGGGTAAGCCCCAAGAGGGTCCTACACCCCATTGAAACTCGACTGCTAACAGATTAAAGAAAATTCTGCCAATTCAGCGGGGTTTGAAACCAGGATCAACTCAGAGCTATACCACAGAGCCACTCCACTCCTTCCTAACAATAATAAAAATTAATGTAATGATGTAAGATGAAATCACGAAAATGTAAATTATTGTAGCAGTAACAAGAACGTAATTGAATGCGAAGTCAAAATATTTGAGCTATCGCATAAGGCCTTCCAGACTGCTAGCACAGAGGGCACATATCACATTCTGCGGACGAGGCCTGGGACCGAATTTAATTAGATCCCTTTGTTATGGTCGAATAATGCCGAAGCGGCAACTAATAAGCCAACTAACTGGACCGATAGCAAGTCAATGTCAAGCCTCCACAACTTAGCTCATAACAGACTTCACCGTGGAGGCCTTACCTTGGTTTGGGATTATTTTGAGCGAGAAAGAAAACTTAATTGACGTGGGATACCGTGCTATGTCGTTACGTGATAGGAAATATAATTAATTGTAGTTACTCTTTAATTTTAAGGATAAAAATCTGCTAATGATCATTATTGCCTTCACTACTAGACACTTATGTATAATGATAAATACTAATGCAGAATTACATAATAAATAAAATATCTATTAGATATATAAACGTACATAATAAATACTTGTTAAACTTACATAAAAAGTTAATTGTTACTGGAAGACAAAAAATATATTTAAAGGTAAAAAATTGTACTAAAATAAAATAAAGAAAACTTTGGATGTAGTTATTGGTAATACCAAATATTGGTGTATAGGATATTTGCATATTATTAAAATATTGTCTGAATCAGCCAAATACAGAAAACGAAAAAAGTATAAGTTTATATTTAAATAGTCAAAATTCCAGTCCAAACTTCTTATTGGATTAAAACTATATGATTAAGTAAATATTTAAAAAAGTAATTCAGTTTTGAATCATTTTACTCTTTAATAACATTTGTTTGGTCAGAACTTCTCACAATTAGACCATGCAGGCGTACCTCAGGAGTCAGATTTTATCTTACAAGACACATTGCCGCCATAATACTCATGGTTTTAGTTGGGGATGATGAAGCCTTTCCTTGACTAAACAGGTGAAAACTAAGTCAAATTTTTTGAATTTCAGTGTAATCCAGTTTTGGTTCTGAACACCTCATAAAGATCTTCTTACCGCATAATTTCAATATCACTAGTATTTTAAAAAAATATAAAATATCAGTCAGTCAGTATTCAGTCAGTATTCTTATTTGTTATGAGTATGACTATCAAGGGTTTGATGAGATTTTTTCGGAAACTGCGGTCAACTGATTTTGCCTCTGTTTAATTCCTATGACCCTACCTTGCTTTTTTCATAAAATATAAAAGGCCTTACGCAGAAATGAATATGTACCGAGGGATCTGCTAACGGCTAGGACACAACTAACATGGCATAATCTAAAGATAGGAGACATTATATGAGAACATAATCGGGAACCGGGAGAGAGAGAGAGAGAGAGAGAGAGAGAGAGAGAGAGAGAGAGAGAGAGAGAGAGAGAGAAGAGAGAGAGAGAGAGAGAGAGAGAGAGAGAGAGAGAGAGAGAGAGAGAGAGAGAGAATGCTAATAGGACTGAATAATAGGATAATGAATATGTACCGAGGGATCTGCTAACGGCTAGGACACAACTAACCAGGGCATAATCTAAAGATAG
>CM073760.1:65593328-66035707 GCA_037127475.1 Arma custos | reverse complement strand
TGCTAATAGGAATGGGAGGACGCAATTGCTATTAGGAGAAGGTACAATTATACAAAAACCCCATTAATGGCTTTACCCCCACTCCTGCCTCTTTACCCCTTACCAAGTCCTCTTTAATCCATTTATAAACGAATTAGAATTCCTTACTCTTATCCTACCTTAGTCATCATAGTACTACCATCGGATTTAAACTAATAATATTCATACTACTTATGGAGCCGACGTTGTTGCTAAGATATAAGATAAACGATACATCGTAAGGAATATATTGCAACGATGAATATCGAAGAAGGTTCAATAACAGCAGCGATAAATCGAGAGATCTAAGTGATAAAAATATGGTGGGTACACAATTTTCACCTCTTTAAAAATGAGCTCTTGCGTGGAAGCGTAGTCGTGGTTAGTTGGTTCAAGGGTATAATAAGAAAAAAAGATAATACTGGCTACATCAAGATAGGTAGATACAATGGAATAAGAAATATATAGCAATGAACTCATGAGCTTTCACTAGATTAATGAAAGTTATTATTTTAGTATTATAATGAAAAATTACCGAATTAACTGATTTTCTCCCCGTCATGAAGTTAATGCATTGAAGAGATATTTTTATAACGATACATCTTTCAAATTTTATTGTGATTTATTTTAGGTCCAAATAGACTTATGGACCTCTTTCGAAAATAACATATTATACATGAGAAATATAAACAAGATTTAAATCTATTCATGTTTAATGGACATTAGCCTAACTCAAATAGATTACAATGTAAAAACGAACAATTAAAATTAAGACATTCAGTAAACGAGTAAGAAAGTTTATTAAGAACTAATTTCAGCAATCTTATCTTTACGCGGATGATGACAACTTAAATTTATTTAAGTTATATTCTACTGTCTCTGATATAATTTATTGTCAATTTAAAGCACGGATGAAAATGGAACAAGCTCACACGATTAAGAGGTTATCAATACTTAGGAAAAAAAAAAGCTACAAGGTTCAATAGTGAAAATGGAAGCGGTTTCTTAACGTTAAAAAACAGGCTTTCTTACAGTTCAAGCACAGATTAGTTTATTTACAGCCACCGAATCCTCCGCCCTGTCTCTGACTTGGAATCCATCGTAATTAACAGACTAAGTACCCTAAGGGACAGTGCCAAAAAATAATGTAATTAGGTTAAAATAATTAAAAAGGGGCAGAAAATAAATATTGACTTGTCTCGAGGCAGAAAGGGGAAGAGAGAAGTCTAAACAAAAGTAGGAAGACAAGAAAAAAACAAATTAAAATTAATTAGGAAAGTATTTCCTTGCTTAATAAAACATTACGATTTCTTGAAAACCTCATTGCGTACCTCTTTTTTTATAAAAGAGACGCACGACAAATATAAATCTGTTAATGAATTTAAAAAAAATAAAGGATGTCTTTTTTTTCAGACAAATTGTCCTTTATTTACAAATGAGCTTTAATCAGACAATCGGTAATCCGTGAGATTTTTTTTATTTAAATGTTATAATATAGCCTGTAATAAACAAAAATATGAACGAAGTATTGCTTATACAAAAAAAAAAGGATTCCATATTTCTGACAATTAATAATTGCGTTATCTCACACTTCCATAACTGAATGAATTATCAATTGTACAAATGATACTTATGAACAAACAGTAGGGTAGTTTAATTTTACTATCTCTAGACCTTAATTATTCATCTAGTCTATATATTTCTTATGCCACAAGCATATTTTCTTTCGTTAAAAAACAACTTGAGGTTCAGCAAAAAAACTTCCGCCACTACCCACACCGATATTCACCAGATCATTCTTAACCCCTGTCCTCCCATCAACGTCTCGGTCTAACTTTCAGATGTTTATCCGTCGGCCATAGTGGCTCATTAACATTTTAGGAGTTCGTTGGTAACTAAATCCAACAACTTTCCACCCTTAATCTTCACAACGCAATAACTGCAATAATATTAACCGGGTCCATGCTCCTCAATTTGTTGTATAATCTCCTAATTCGTTGTAAAATCTCGAATGGTCCCATCCTTTTTTGGTCGGAATATTCTACGCAACATCTTATTTTCGAATACCTTAAAACGTTGGTCATCTTTCTTTGGACGCTTCACAAGAGAGAGCATTATATAATGCTCCGATAAAATTTCAATTTATTTAACTTTAAATTCAAAATTAACGATATATAGCTAACCACTATACCACAGGGGCTGGAATGAAAGGTTTACGCACTTTCTCAAAAAAAAAATTATTTTTTATTTCATTAGTTCATTCTTATAGCATTTTTACCATCTTGTAAGCAAAAAATTATTCAATTATTTTTTAATATACGACTCTAAAATTAAAATTAAGTTAATGATTAAATTAAATTTCAAATGTGAAAAGTTTTATTTTTTCAATTTGATAAGTTACAGCTTACATCAACACATATAATGCTGCATAATACACATATAAACATACTGTCGTATAGGATGCCCCCCCCCCCCCACAGTTTTTTCGACATCCAGACATAAAGAGAGACTGGAGAGAGCTGATTAAGTTAGGCGGTGTTTGCCGCTATAATTATAGAGCTGAGGAGGCAGGAGGGCTGCCTTTGCCTTTGGTAATGAGCTGGCTCTCTGAAGTCATGGCAGATATCTCGTTACCCCCGCCTTTCTGTTAGTCTGTCTGTCACCTCCTCGCTAGTCTAATTGCTTACCCTCCTTAACTCCCTCACGCCATAATGTCCTAATAATAAGATCGGCGAGATAAAAACATGTATTATAAATTAATTCGATGATCATATCTGCGTCATACCGTACTTTTTTCGTGTATAAAACATACCTGCAACGGTGAGAAGTTAATTGATAGAATTCCTCAAAATATAACTTCATTACTTCAATAAAAAGACCCCCTCTAATCTATAAAAAATAAAAAGACGATAGTGTATCGTCGGACTAACCATAGTAGCGTAAAGTGACTTCAAATGAATAAGCAAAAAGAAGATAGTTTCGTGACCTTTAAGTTGAATTTGTTGAGTATTACCATGGGGTAATTTAGCTACTTGACTTTATCTAATAAAATTATGTATGATTCACGCTATATGTTGTATTATTATAAGAGGGTAGTGAATTTCAATAATTTTTTAAAAATCTTAATATTACTATCCACCTTTCAAGTGCTAAGCAGATTATCTGACATTAAAATAAAAGAAAATGATATGAGAGGCATTAAGAATAACAGTACTCAGCGGTACCTTTTCCGTGGCTTGATTTAATATTCTTACAATAACAGATCCCTCATCCACGTTCTTTTTAGTCTTCTCCTAGTGTTCACAGGCATGAGAGTCTGTTTATATCGTCAACCGCTATTTATTTTTAAGTCATTACGCAGAGTAATAAATAAATAATAATAAAGTTATGTGGGTCGCTCATTTCCAAATCGTCCTTTATCCAATTTTTTTTTCGAAATTGAGTTACTGTTACGATGACTATCTATATAGTTTTTCATATCAAACTAACCAAACGGTTAGTTACAAAATGCCCTTTAAACCATTTAAAATAAATCTCAAAGTTGTGAGAAATGTATATTCAGAACTATTTCGTTGGATTACAACCATTTTGACAAGTTTATATAATTTCGTAATAGTTTTATTATTTGAAGGTTAGACAATAAGTAACCTGTTTTTGTGAAGTTAAATTTTTATTCAAATTGTCACTTTTCCATAATTTTTAGATTCAAATCGTCTCTTATCCATATTTTGGTTCCAAGACGACCTTTATGCGAACATATTTTTAAAATAACTAAAAAACAATGTACAATATCATTCTTGAATAAAAAACAAATAAATCCAGCAACTTTTATGAATTTAAGGTAACAATTTCCAAATTGGTATGACCTAATTTAAATTTATAGCTTTCATTTTGTTGTTTGCCAAAATTTTCAGTGGATGGATAAAGGACGATTTGGAAATGGGCGAATCATATAGAAGAGCTTCTTCTTCTTTTGCATCACTCTTTAGTGCCTTTCAGCGTAAGGGAACGTCTAAACAGGATTTCCAACGTTGCCTGTTACCTGCAAGATTTCTGGCTTGACGTATATTCTTGTTTCTTATTTTAAACAGACGGTCGACGTATTCGACGTACGACATTCTCGGTCTGCCACTACCATGCCTCTACCATTGTGATTGATTGTGCAGGGAGATGGCTTGTCCGAGATCATGTCCGACCGCCACGTTTTTCCTCAATTAAGGGTTCCAACTTTAAAGAGGCTGAGCAAACCCCAGCAGGGTCCTCAGATCCTAAAGGGTCCAATCGCGGCTATTAACAGATTAAATAATTTATCTGCCAAAGCTGGATTTGACCTCGAAAACTTCGTCAAAGCAACTCAGTTCTCTACCCACTAAGCTGACCTTATTTTATCTCCTTTCCGATTTGATAATGACGGTACAGTTTTAAATTTCCAGATGAATTATATATTATTATAACCTTTATGAATAAAGAGAGTTGAGATAACAGTAGCGAAGTAGAGAGGGGAGAGTGGACAGGCCATTACCTAGTTAGCCCAAGGAAGAGGAAGAGAGGAAGTGGATAATGGCGGAGGGGGCGAGAGGAGGAAGCCCATCTACAATATAATTATTGCCAACCGCCGCTTTACTCTAGCTCGGGGTCGTTCTATTTAGTTCCTCTATACTCTTCGAACCGATGCAATAAATATCTCCATTATTCTGATGGGTGTAAATGACCAGGACTCCGGGTAATGGACCTCACCTCCAAATACATCTGTCCTGTATAACTTGAGACGCAACGCTTATTCGCCCATAGTGTTAAATTGAAGATGACAGCCGGAACTGAATTTAAGATATATATAGTCAATGTAAATTTATTCAAGTTCATTTCAGGTGAACCATCAAAGAAATTTTCAATATAAGTTTTATTTTTAATATCAATATTAACAGTTCCCACTGAAACTTTTCAATTCTTTATATTTAAATAATGACCTTTCCTATTTGAAAAAAATTTAAAATAATCATTAAAAGATTCAATAACTGCTCTTTTTACCAATCCCTGGCTCTGTTCACGGGCTCTTGAGTATCTTCCTCCAGAAAAAAACTGTAACAGTATAACTCATGTAGAGTTGGGTTTGGTACGTGGTAGAGACTACAGTTTCTTGGAAAACGTTATGCAGATAGAGGATTCTTCCATGATCACACTCAACCAACAGGTTTTTTCCCGAATTTAGTGTACCAACTTTAAGGAGGCAGGGTGAGACTCAGACCACCTTCGGCATGGCAACTAAGCTCTCTACCACTCGGCAACTTCGCTCCGTCTTATTTACGTACATACATAGAATTTTCAATTAGGACTTTTTAAATACTCTTGGAATATTCGTCCAAAATAAATTTAATTAATTAGACAATAGGCTTATGTAATCCAATAACACGTTTTTTTTATAGACAACTAAAGTTCATCGAATTGGTGATGGTTTAATAGGTTTGGTCGTTGGAACGAGACAATATCTAATTAATTTTTAATTCACGTCGTTTTTAATGGACGCAATTTCATAATTTAAATGTATTAATAAAGAGAATTTCAGAAACAATTGGAGGCTATTACTATACACCTTTATTATAATTTTTTGAATAATTAAATTATAAAATAATACATAGTGGGTAGGACTGGTGGTACAATCACATATATAATCATCAGTTGAATTGGAAAATAAAAAAGCCCAAATGGAAGTCAAACAATATCTGATAATAATGATAAATATCGATAGATTTATATCAAACTAGATCAATTTAATATTTTATTATTATTTAGATTTTATTATTTTATTACTAATCAATTATTCTAAAGTAGTATCAGTTATATTAAATTAGTATTTTTACATATATACATATATATGTATATGTGTATATACATACACATAAATATGTAAGTATACACACACACATAAATCATTGTTGACTCAAATAATAATTAATAAAAACAGTAGGTAATTTATTTGTTTTTTCTCCTTTAAAACTACCAATTAATCAGTGTGCATGTTAGGTTCAGTTTTATTAGGCTTGCCATTGCCATTGCCATTGCCAAAAAATGAAAAACCTATTATATTAATTACATAGATTCCATTGGCAGGAGGAATTAATTTTAGTGCTGGCGTTCAGGGGCGAGGCAGCGGAAACGTACGACAGTGGGGTCGTGCGGGTGAGGTATACCCAGGGCCCCTGCCGCACATCAAAAGCTCTCCCCAATTATCGCCAGTAACCTAATTAATTCACAGATTGCACTCACGATCCCGTTGATAACCACCCTAAGCGTTATTCACTCATTAGAGCGCCGGGAAGAATGAGCGCTCACAAAGGAGCGGAAGGGCTTACACAATTTCTCTCCCTATTTCTGAAACAATGTAGTAAGTAATTATGTCTTATAGAATGAATAAAACAAAGCTCTCCTCCTCTGGGGCGCTTTTGTAATTCTTTATTTCCGCCTACTTATCTGCTTTTAATTAGAAATATTAAGGAACCGAGAGCTACGAAAACAAAGCTTCTCTCATTTCCATAATAAAGCAATTTGCAGTTATATTAGCTGTTTGAAAGCGAAATGTAAGATAGCATCTAGGGGCGAGTCCATTCGGATAAAATTACAAATATAATTAAAACGATAGGATTTCGGCAGTAATGGAAGGTCGGATAAAATCGTTTCCATTGCTTCTATTCAATGAGCAGAAGGTGAAATCAGTGTTAATACAAAGTCATAGTCATTACAAGGGTTTACTAAATGTCTCTAGTCAATATCTTTTAAATAGAAAATTTTAAGTTCTTTTTATTTAGGCACGTGTAGCTTACATCTTAGTATTAATATTAAAGAACAACAATTAACCTTATTTTTTTTCATTATAAGTGAAAGATAAAAATAAACTAACCAAGCTGATGTACATTGAACCAGTAAATAGTGGTATAAATAATTTAGGGAAGGAATTGCAGAATAAACTTCACTGAGACAAGGCATTTCCTAAAAGGTTCCCTCGTCAACAATGAATAATTATTAAAGCAGGCAATTTGACCCGATTACGGCCAATTTACTCGAAGGACTCGAACCCTAGCTAGTTAAACAATTTACAAGTTTTCCTTTTTCCACTCTCCCATTGTTAAACGGAAATAATGGCCCCGAATAAATTTATTCCGAGGAAGTAATCAGATGACGCAATCACGTCCCATTAAATATGAAAGATACTCGTACAAGCTCTATTTCGTAACGAAGATATCAGAATAGTTGATAAAATTGTTATTGTCATAAAGTCAAAGGGTTCAATAAGATATTAAATAAAAACAATAATGATAATAATATGAAATTAAAGAAGAGTTGATGCAAAGGTAGTCCTTAATAGCTATATAATCGCGTAGGTCAAAAAATATAAATAAATGTGAAATAGAATTGTGAAATAGCCATATTGCACTATTTCTTTCCTATTTTTTATACGGTCTCTTTTCTTCTGTTTTTGAGTTGTCGATTATTACTATGTTTTTTTTCTTTTTCTGCTTTTTGAAGTTTGGCGAGTCTATTTTCTATTTAGTATTTATCAGCTGTTTTCATCTAACCATTTTATTAAATATTCGTAATTAGGGCATTAGAGCGGAAAATGTAAGTGTCTAAGTCAACTTTTTAAAAAACGGTTGTTTATTTATATGAAGAGAGGCCAACACTCGGCCCATCTTAATTGTTTTCCCGCCCAGTAAATTCATTAATCTTGTAAAAAATATAATTATTTTATAAAGGTCCAAGGTATTGATTACCAGTGTACTTTTTTTTAAAAAAGTATTATTTTTGCGTGTATGTATAAATATATATATATATATATATATATATATATATATATATATATATATATATATATATATACATATATATATATATATATTAAAAAGTTAATAGTCGAAAATAAGATAAATTGATTATAATGATTACAAAGTGCGTTTAGTAACATTATTATTTTATTATATCTGTAATAACTCATTATGTTCCAATGTTTCAGATTAAAAAAAATATCTATAATGAGTCTGAGTGAAATATAGAGATAGATAATTTTCAATGCGTTCCGCGGAGTTATGATGCATTTTCGATGTGGCCCGATAATCATATGGTTTGGCAACAATGATTTATATAATGATACTAGAGAAAAACAGTATTGTCCACATTATTCCTTTTTGTAATATGCGAAATGAAGAAAAGAAAAAGCAATAATATTATACGGTTTTTATTTTACCCCTCCACACCGTTTGCAACAATGGAATTTGATATAATAACTAAAACAAATTATAAAAGAAAAAGGAAGTTAAATTTAATTAATACAAGAGGTTCTTAATCGCTATATATCTCCCGCTTGTTGTTCCTAAGCGAGATATTTTTTCCGATTCTTTAAATCATTCTTACTGTAAACTCCTTCATCCAATCTGCTAAAATACGCTTCTTCTTGCGCCCGAGCCGTCTCAACCACACTGGAAGAAAAAGTCCCCAGTCATTATTGATCTAGCCTACCCTTAACGGTACCCTGAGGGCTCAGACGGGGAAAAAGTCCAAGGGCTGTCTAAATAATTAATTTTTTTCCATCATAGTCCCATAACGATCAATACTGCGACAGGGGGAAAACCATCCAGTCACAATTGTCAATGAAAGCAACCTGAAAACTGCATTTGGTTATGGAAAACTGCTGAGGAATAATGTGAATATCCACGAGAAAAAAGAAGAGCCATAAGCTTATAAACAACATTGGAAATAGATAAATCAATTTTTACTAATCGATGTTCTTTCATAAAGAATGAAGTAAATAAAACTTAGGATAATATTGAAGAATTATGTGAATTGTTTCCTAATATTGGGAGCGATGTTGATCAGTGGTAGAGCAGTGAGTTGCCATGCCGAAAGTCCTGATTCAAATCCCGCTGCTGGCAACTTTTATTTAGTCTGTTAGCGGCTGGAAATAGATCATATAAGATCTAGGACCCTCCTGGGTTTCACCCAGCCTCTAAAAGTAGGCAGCCAAAATAAGGGGGGATCTGGCGGTAGAGCGTGATCTACAACAAATCACCTCCCTGCACAACCTTTGTCCATGAAACAGTACAGTCTCTGCCATGTACTGAACCCCTGACCCGTTAACGGGTTGTATTGGTACAGGGATTTTTCCCCTGTTATTAGTACTTTACATACGTATAATAAATGCATGTAAATAGAAGTAATAATAGTAAATCCAAAAACGCGCGGGTGTATAAACACAATATTCATTTTATACAATTACAATTTTTCTTCTGTAATATAAATCATCCCTAATTTTTATATCTGGTTAATTTTTCTTCAATATCATTATTTCTGTATTTAATCTTGCTTTTGTTCTCTAAAATTCGTTCCATAAACCCAATTAATTGGTTAATAAAAATGATATCTTACCCCGTTAACCACTACACAGACTTTATTAGGATTCTGTACGCAGGATTGTATTATACTGTTCTATTGTATAAAGTGGTCACACATCGCATCATAATTTCCGAAATATAAACGAGTAGAAAAAAGTCCTAGAAACTTGTCAGAGTGTACAGTTTCCTGGTTCCCGATTGAACGACATATGATACACTTTTATAGATCCGAGTGTATAGGTTCCCACATATACGGCGCAATTTAATGCAGCAGTCGTTCTAACAAAGCGAAGATGGGAACTCATCATTATAAAATGTTATTCGTGGTGTATTTACAAACTTCAGCCTTATATCCCCCCGCCCTCCACCACAAACTGATGCAAAGTTCACTACAAGGGATAATTGTACCAAGTCTATTACATAATTTTTTTATTCGGGTTTTAGCAGTCGTTGGCTCTACTTATCCAAGTTTAGTATAACTACTTTCTTTTTTATCGCTTATCTAGTTCGCCCGGTTGTGCTACCTATCGTGTAGACCGAAGGGATTGGAAGACTACCATCTGTAATTCATTTTATGGCGAACTATCGTCATGTGTGGGGCTTACCACATTTTAGTTTTTATTTGGCCAAGAGGTAGCTATAATTTTCCTATATTTACGTTTTTGTTTTTGCGGCTCAGCGTTAGTGTTATGGTTTTATGTTATGCTTTGCTATGGTTTTAAGATACGCTATGCTGTGCTGTTATGTTCTGATGAAATGATACTAAAGTTGTATTATGGACTTTTTTTTATTTCATCAATTTTGAAATTGGAACTAAAACCTACAAACTTGATCACATTAGTAGTAAGATCCAACGCCATTTCAATCCTCCTAAGAAAACCATATCTTACTGGTACAGAAGCTGAATATGTCTTGAGACAGAATTGCTCCATATAAACGGATCCTAAACAGGGTTTATACTATTGCTTCTAACTTTTATAATTAATATGCATATACGAGTATAAACTAGCTTTTAAATACATATTGTCGAAACGAAGTTATAAATGCATCAACTGAAATTCATTTAACATTTTAATTAAAAACGACCCTTTTATAATTTGTTATTCATGAGTAAGAAACATTCTGTTAATTTTGTATTTGAGAACACGCCAGCTTTCATCGATTCATTAAAAATCAAACATCCCGCCAATTAGAAGTTGTAATTCTACAGGCTAAAATATTTATATGAAACAATCAAACCCAAACAATTAAATGTAATTACCAACTACGCCAGAGAATGAATAAATAACTGAATTCTAAACAAGGTAGAAGTGTAAGGCAGGAGCGTCCTTATAGCGAGGAAGAATAAGTTACAACTGCAAGAGTCGAGGGAAGAATTATAGAACGAGTAAACATTTATGCGAGAGTCTCTGAAATAACTACTTCTTTCGTCTACCTTTCCTTTCCAACCAACCTGACTCAATTATACTCGGTAAAAATTCATCACTTTTCAATGACAGTAAATATGCTATATATAAATTCTTTATTTATATTATTTGTTGTTTTTATTGCTTCTAAATGCAAAATTGCTTCTAGATGAAGCCACCGAAGATATTGAAAGTAAACCAGATTAAAACTTGATCTAGTGCGTACTTATGAACATTGATACATGTGCCACTACAACACGTGAGAGGTCTGGGTTTCGGTTCATGGCAGAGACTGTACCGCTTCTTGGTCGTGATTTGTACAAGATCACGCTCAACCCCTAGATCCCTCCTTATTTTGGGTACTCTTCATAGAGGCTGGGTGAGCCCCAAGAGTGTCCTAGATCTCATAGGATCCATCTCCGGCTGCTAACATAGTAATTAAAAGTCTGCCAGCGTGATTTTAACTGGAGGACCTTCAAATGGCAACTCAGCGCTATACCACTGAGCCATTCCGCTCCCTAATTATGAACATTGGAAAATTAAAAAAAAATCAAACCGTTAAAAAACATAGAAAACCAATCCACCTGATGAAGATTCATTTATCAGGAATGTTATAGGTCAATGAATCTGCCACCACCCAATAAAAAATTTAAGATGGGAGATTTGCAAGTATGACCAAAATTTCATTTCATGGAAAAGAGGATTGAGTTAAATAAACTGATATTTTCAAACGGATAGTATTGATTAATATAACCATTCTAGCTATCATAAAAAAAAAAAAATGATGTTAGCTTCGTAGATGGTGTAGCGTAAAAAAAAATTAAGACAACGAATACAAATATAAATTCATTCATCCAACAGTTTAGATCTAACAAAAAATAGTTGATTAAGATGTCCAACTTCAAAACTGACGGATTCCATACAATCTTTGAACCCCTATTATATTAAGGGGTAACCCTTGGGGGTGGAATTGTCCAAATTCCTTCCTGAGTGCTCATTTAAGCTATACAATGAATCTATCTGCGAAGTTCTAGATGCTAAGTTCAATTTTTTCTGCAGTGCGTTGACCGCTGGGTGTGTTAGTCAATCAGGTTGCAGTTTTATAGAAACTTCGCTTATGGGATGTGTTGACTGATAAAAAACAGTCCTTCCCCAGGCTTGAGATTATTCAAATCAAATTTCATCACAGACCGATCATAAATAGAATCAGCACAGCCGTGAAACATACATTGACACTGATTAACAAACGGGACGGACAGAAGTTTACTGTTGTTCGGGTTGGTAAAGGATTATTATGTAATGTTAGTGAATTTATTGCAAAGTATTGCTTAGTATAACGGTTTAACTTGTCGTACGGCAGCAGAGAAGTGTAATTTTTTTTTCGTAGCCACTTTGGGTTTGAAGGTTGCTAAGTAGGATTAGGATAGGATGGAGAGGACCCCTCGTACTGTAAGGTGTACATCGAAGTGAACTATGTTACTTGATTTGTTTTATTCAGCGAAAATATGGAGATTTTGCGAGTAAGAAACACGTGAGCAAGCATGCAAAATCCCCCCCTTTTTCACCCTCTTAGGGGTAGAATTTGGAAAAAAAATTCTTATCGGATGCCAACGTCATACAAAGAACCCACTCTCTAAGTTTCGGGTCTCTACGATCTGCGGTTTAGGCTGTGCGTTGATCAGTCATTCAGGACAAACCATTTTATATGTATAAATTATAAATTTTTTACTACACCCCTTATTCCTATATTTAAACTACAATGAAACCTGGATTTATATCTGATACCTAATGATAAATTTTTTAGACGTTATTAGACTCATAATCTACAATAAATATAATAAAAATTTGTATGCAATTAGAGTATGTATGTAATTAGAGTTTTTAATTTGGTGTTTACCTTATGAGAGCTCAAATACATTCATTTTTAAATATGGCTGCTTGGAATATACCAATGTCACTCATATAGGGGAAAAAAACTTTCATTGAAGTGTTACACCCATATGATAGGTAATTCCCAAGTGAGTATGCTGTGTCCTGATTCTGTATTAATAACCTTTACAATAAACATGAACAATTGATATATTTCGTAAAATTGTTAACATGATGGCTGAGGACATTACAGTATACTCCTGTAGTAGATAGTATACAGACTCGTGAGCAGCTAGGAGAGGAGAGCACTATGCTACTAAGAAAGCTATTCAAGTAGATGGAAGGAGATATCGACGAGAAAGGTCTAATGAAATGTTGCTTATCTTGGATGGCAAACAGAAAACTATCAATACTGGGAAGAGCCATTAACAGGCCCTGTACACATATTTGTACTCACTGTGTACGCAGTCATCTACCGGACCCTAGGCACTACCCTACCATCACGAAATAGATAATTATAGCTCCATCTAGTCGTTCGTACTAAAGGGATGTTACAATAAATTAATTAAAATAACAAGCGAAATAATGCAAATAATTAGTTTGAAATAGAATTCTAGCAGTTATTTTAAATATAAATATAACTAATGATTTTAATTTACTATGTTATTAATTTTACATTTGTTCATCCTACACGAATGTTTCAGCTCTAAAGTTATTTAAGTAGGTTAATTAAAATAAATAGCCATAAATCTAATAAAATGTGCAAATCATAAATAACAAGAATGCCTCGATCTAGATCATTGCGAAATGTTGAAAAGGAAATGTGAAATCATTACTTTACTTAGAAGGGACAAGTAAAATAACGAAGGTATTTCAACTGAACCATTTGAATGTTTGTAAGTGAGATTTTTGTCTGAGCCTCGCACATAAGATAAAAAATTTATAATATAAAACTTCCTTTCCTGCTATCTTTGGAGTACATTTTTTTCCCTCGAAATCAACTATACCACGATAAAAGGGGAGTGGTTGAGGAATAAATAGACAGCTGAGTTGCCGTGCAGAACGTCCTGGATTCGAATCCGGATCCTGGCAGATTTTATTTAATCTGTTAAAAGTCGGGGATGGATTCTTTATTATCTGGGACCCTCCTGGTGTTACTCAGCCTCCATAAGTGGTTACCCATCCATTCCATACCCAGTATAGGAAAATCTAGGGCAAACTACCTCGTTGCACAACTGTAGTCCAAGCCAGTACAGTATCTACCATGTACTGAATTCAAGACCTCATTCAAGAATTCATCTCATACATGAATTCAAGACCCTTCATTGGTTGTAGTAGTACAGTTTTTTTTTTTTTTAAATACAATTACCACTCATTATATTCCAATATAGATAGTTCATAAGAATACTAAATCCTTAAGCATTCTAACTGAAGTATTGCACAGTCCCTTAGCCGGATGGTTTATTGGACGTTAGGCGGAGAAGTGGATTATCGCTGTTTGAGGCCTCTAATTGGATTGCTGCCACCCCTCCACCCTCACCCCCAAAGTTCGATTTAAAACGGTCCTCATCGATGAAGTAATCGATTAGGTGGAAAAACTTCGTTAGCGCAAGAATCTGTCTGGAACTTGTGTTGATCCCATCCTTTTCTAGGGAAGTCCACCCTTTTCTTGCTTCTCTCTCAAAACAAAAATTAAAATAAAGTGAATCCGGGTAAATTAAAACCTAACTCATTTCATGAACAACGGCAAAATGAAGTTTCAATGTCAATAAAGAAATAACAATGTCGCTATGCACTACATAGGTTATAAAGCCCCAGAACGGTCTGTAGATACCGCAAAGCCCATCCTTGGCAGTTAAAATATTAAATAATTTATCATAAACTAATCTAAGACTGTAGAAATATTCGACACATCTATAAACCTTTCTTCTAAATAAAATAAAATAAACCAGGTGGGGGCAAAATAGTTCCTTAAATATCGAAACTACTTATTGAAAATATTTTTGACGCGCGTTGCAAGTGTTATTCAGGTCTTGTTAGTCACTCGTATGGGACAGATAATTCCCATATTTCAATTCCGTGAATATCCCATACTTGTGACCTCTGAGCAAAGAAGAAGACTTCCAAATGTAGTTGGAAATGGATCTTCAGCATAGCAACTCAGTACTAACTACACTATACTATGAGCTACCTCGCTCCTTATTAATTCCGAAATACGGGATTACTTATATATGTTTAATTATCTTAATAGCGTTTGTAAGAGCCCGATCGCGATGAAATGTCGATCCAGGGAATTCCCCAAAATCTCCCGATAAGAGGGTCCCGTTAGGAACGAAATTGAGGGTAGGATCTGAGGGATGGAACATCGTCAATATTGTCTCAACCCTGCGGAGGGAATGTTGTTTGATGTGTAACATCAAAACGTTAAAGCAACGTCGAATTAAAAACGAAGCTTGCCATCGACCTGAGTGCATTACCAGGAGTGGTTGCATGCTGCACTTGTCGGCCATCGATCCGCGACTCTAATGCACGGGGCTTTTACCCATCGTTGCAAGAAGTAGGGGGGTTGTTAATGCTCTGCAATCGTTAAGGCTGCTCCTGTCCCTAGCTCCATCTAGCGTCAGTCGATTCTCGAGCTACCAAAGCGAAGCTTTTTCTTATAATGCTTAGATGATCTTGTAATAGGAATAAAATTAAAATTGTTGAAAATAAATAAAAAACTTAAGGGGCCTTGTGTGCGAATAAAATTGTTCAAATAATACTCATAACTACTTTATTCAATTTTTTTTAGCCTGTTTATGATATAAATTTTTTTTTTTACTTTTAATAGATCATTAAACCTGTCAATCCTAACTCTGCAAGGATTATTAAATAATAAATTCATCATCTATTGTGACATAAATACAATATGAGTTAAGAAGTCCTCACATCCCAACCTTATTCGCCAGACTTTTCACCTGTTCAGAAATTTGGAGATTGACATCATTGAAAATAATTCTCAAATCAAAAACGCATTTTTAGACTTTATTTCATCACAAAACTGTAAACATTTTCAGTTTTGGGATTGAAAATTTGATAACACGTTGAAAAAATGTGTAGAAAATGAGGGTAAATATTCTGATTTCCTAAAGATGTTTTACTAGATAATTTTCCTTTGAAAACGGACATTTCATATGAAATGAACCTGTAGTTTAAAAACATTTAAAGATTTAAAACAGATGCATTGGCCTCTTCTTTTTGATCCTAAGGCGAATGAACTATTTCACAGAGAATTATAAAAATCAATTAAACAGATCAAAAATATCAACAATCAAAAATTAACATAACTAATCAATTAGCCAAAAAGAGATAATACAAATTACAGAGGATCATTATCAAAGCTGATAATAACATTAGCATAAAACAATAACATATTAAAAAGAAAATAAGGGTTGTTTTAATACTGATAAGGCGTATTGGTTGAAGCGATTAATATATATATATATATATATATATATATATATATATATATATTATCCTTGTATACAATACGAATAACGATACATAATTTATAATGAATGATCGTATTAAATTAAATCCATAAGCCAAATAATGGTAACAATATCAAACATATTATATTTAATAAGTTAATTATAAAAAGTATTATATTTAAGTTGGGTTTTATCTGTTTATTTATATTTATAGATAGGTCATAAATAATTCATTATTGTTTAAACAAAAGTAAATAATTAAACGCATACTCCAAATCAAAACATTTATAGCAATCCAGTGAAAAGTATAGAAAAAAAAAGGTCTAAATTATAATTAATACTCACGTGCAATGAAAGTAACTTTAGCACTCTAGGTACGCTCTTACCTGAAAAAAGAACAACGAACAAATTAAATGAAGCTCACATAAACTGTTATACTACACAAAAATTAAATTAAGTTATAGATAATGCTATTTCTGTGGCACCTGTGCATAGTGGGCTAAGTCGAATTTTGTGAATTTCAAGCTATCTACTTAGAATCGTAATTATTGTTTCTTTCCTTGTGTCTAACACGCTAAGTGTTCCGTCCATTCCAATGAAGGATATTCCTTTGCAAATCGTGGGCTGATACTCCAATCTTGAACTTAAAATAAGTTCAGAAAAATTACGTTTCTAACTAGATAGCTTGAAATTCACAAAATTAGACTTAGCCCACTATGCACAGGTGTCACAGATTTAAGGAAAGAATAAATTGTTTATATTGAATGATAATAGTTGACCTTGATAATATATGTGGAAGAAAATGGTCCGGGTAAAGGTCAATGAATGAACTTAGAATTGGAGAAATGTTTATTAAGTAGCCAACATTGTATTGTACTATATCTATCCTATTTAATATTTCATGAACTTTTTTTATACATCTCTGTCCCCATTGGCAGTAAACAGTATCCCTCACTTCTATTACTTATCATCATTGTTTCTTATTAGCATTTTCATTTTTATTACACTATGCCTATTTGTTTTATTGCCTATGCCTATGTATTTTTATTACTTTATTTATTACTTACTTTATTTATTACATACTGTGTTTTTTATAATTTTTCATTACTTACTGTATTATTTATTTTCATTACCTCTGAATTTATATATTTATTTCTTACTGTATTTTTTATTAATTTCTATTTTTAATTTAATTTTACTGTTGATACCTGATACCTATGTATTTTAACTTTAACATTTACCCATTTTAATATTTTATTTTTATTTTTATCTTTATTACCTTATTCTTTAATTTTTAAAACTTTCTGTTTTATTCTTTATTATGTATTTTACTACCTTCCTGGCACTTGGATGTTAATACTATACACTCATACATTTTAACCTTTATATTTACCATGCTGTGCAATTTTTATCATTTATATTTTCAATTGCCTGTATTCACCATACTTTTGTTTATTTATATTCATTATGTTTAAAATATTTTTGTACCACTTTTTAATTCTCAATTGTCTGTATTTTACATATAGCCCAGAAGAAGACCTACAAAGTAGGTCGGGTCTAAACTTGGGTACTGCCGTTACCTCTGTTCTTCATAGATTTAGAACCAGCACCCGGAGTAGAAAAAATCTATGATGTCAATAGACTTTACTATACCCAGGTTCAAATAGAAAAACCTTACCCAAAAAAAGACATTGTGCAATGTCATAACTGCCAAGCATACGGGCACACTAGGCACTACTGCCATCATACTCCAAGGTGCGTCAAATGCGGAGAACCGCATAAAACTGAAGAATATGTCAAGCCGAGAGAAACACCAGCTGTCTGTGCACTATGTCTCCAAGGCCATCCAGCCAATTATAAAGGTTGCCAAACCTACAAAAATATAAAATCTCATGTTCTGGCAGCACGTCGGCCCAGCGAAGAAGTGAGGACCTCAAGAAGACAGCCTTCTAAAATTGTAGATGGAGCTGTCTCCTACGCCGAAATGTCAGGTGGTCTACAAACAAATAATCTCGGGGCCACGCTACAACCCGAACCCCCAAAACACCTCTCTAAACCACAAATCAATCCTTCACAACCACAAAACCAGCCCCAACAACCAATATATTCCATGAATCAAAATCCAAATATCCCGCACCAAATCCCTCATATCTCCCCTCCTTCAAATGCTACTGATCTCACAACACTACTCACATCATTCCTCTCCGAGTTCAAATCCATTGTCACACCACTAATATCTCTCCTAACAAATCTTGTTTCCCATCTCTTTCCTGTCCAACAAAATCCTTAAATGACATCTAGCTTATCCATTCTCCTTTGGAATGCGAATGGTATTCGAAACCACACTGACGAACTAACATCTTTACTGTATGACAAAAAAATTAATGTAGCCTTAATTACAGAAACTCGACTTACCAGTAAACGGCAGCACAACATAACACAGTACCAAACCTACCGGACTGACCATCCTGATGGAAAAGCTCACGGTGGTACTGCTGTCATAGTCCATCAATCCCTTTCCCAACAGTCATTTCCCCTACCTTCGAACGATCTCCTTCAGGCTACAGCTGTTTCAATCAAAACCTTTTCCTTTCCTATCACATTAGCATCGGTGTACTGTCCTCCTAATAAATCCATCTCCGATTCCCAATTCAGCTCTCTCCTCGATTCCCTAGGGATCCATTTCCTTTTAGGTGCAGACTTTAATGCGAAACATCAACAGTGGGGATCAAGAACTACTAACACCCGAGGTCGCATCCTCCTCTCTGCACTTAACTCACATAATTCCAGTTTTATTTCTCCAGGCATCCCTACATATTGGCCCACTGACCCAAACCGAAATCCTGATCTCCTTGACTTCTTCATCCATGCTGACTTAGGTCCCTTAAACTATTCCATAGAACGCCTTGATGAACTGTCCTCAGATCACAGTCCTTTGATCCTTACCCTTTCTATAGTCCCAATATCCAAACTTCCTCCGCCATCATTTATTAGGGGACCAATAGACTGGAACCTATTTCACCAGCTTGTATCCGACACCATTGACCTCAGAGTTTCCCTAAAAACACCTCAGGAGTTAGATGATCCAGTCAATTCCTTTACCAATATGATCCAGCAAGCAGTTTGGACTGCATCTTCACCCCGTCCTTCCTTCAAAGTCCGCAAGAAAAATCCATTACCGCAAGATCTTAGAGATCTTATCCTTACCAAACGCCGTTACCGATCCCTTTGGCAAAGAACCAGGCATCCTCACGATCGGAGAATGTATAACCACTTCACCAAATTAGTCAAAAAGAACCTGACAACCTATAGATCCGAATCCTACAAATCCTACCTTTCCACACTATCTGCTTCAGATAATTCCCTTTGGAATGCCACCAAAAAAATACTTAAATACCACTCTATTTCCCATTCTCTCCGACGTGAAGACAGTTCTTGGGCTGCATCAGATGAGGACAAAGCAGAGGAATTTGCCAAATACATTTATCCCACATCCTGAAATCCACCCTAACCACGTTTCCAATATTAATGAATTCATTTCTTCACCCATTCCTCTATCCTTACCTCCTAAAGCTGTAAATCCCTCTGAGGTAGAATTTCTCTTACAAAAGTTAAAAGTCCGCAAATCTCCTGGACATGACCTTCTTACCACCCAGATCCTTCAACGACTTCCTCAAAAAGCGATTATTTTCCTTACCTATCTATACAACTGTATCCTTCGTACAACTCACTTCCCTTTGCTGTGGAAACACTCCGTCATCATCCTATTCCCTAAACCTGGCAAACCAGCCAATGTCACTTCATCATACCGACCCATCAGCCTGCTCCCTATTCTTTCCAAAATTTTTGAAAAAATCCTCCTGAAACGAATCCTACCCATCATCGAATCCAATAATATTCCTTCACATCAGTTTGGATTCCGTCCCAGGCACTCGACGGTCCAGCAGGGACTCCGAGTTATCGATCACATATCCTCTGCTCTTGAAAGCAAACAATATTGCACAGTCGCATTTCTGGACGTAGCACAAGCTTTCGACCGGGTATGGCATGCCGGTTTGCTGTTCAAGCTCAAAACCCAGTTACCTCAATCCTCATTTCTAGTTCTTCGATCCTACCTCTCTGATCGCTACTTCCAAGTACGCTGTGGTAACGAATACTCCAATCTTTACCCAATTCAAGCAGGAGTTCCCCAAGGCAGCGTCTTGGGTCCTATCCTATACATATTGTACACCGCTGATATCCCAACTACTCCTGAAACCTTCCTTGCAACGTTCGCAGACGACACAGCTATCCTATCATCTCATCCAGATCCCGAAATAGCTTCCAAGAACCTACAAAGCCACCTTTCACTCATTGAAATTTGGTGTAAGCAATGGCGGATCAAAGTCAACGAGGAAAAATGCAAACACGTGACTTTTACCCTTCGCCGGGGAACATGTCCTTCTGTCCAATTCAATGAAACCATCCTACCTATTTCCGGCACAGTACGATACCTTGGCTTCCTCCTAGACAAAAGACTTACATGGAATCCTCATACCAGACTCAAAAGACAAGAACTTAACAGACGGTTTTGCCAACTATACAGATTACTATGTCGGACCTCCGATCTTTCAATAGACAATAAATTACTAATATACAAGACCATCATCGAACCTATTTGGACCTATGGACAATACAATGGCCCCGAGATCTGTTGTAATAATGCCATTTGGAGTACTGGCACTGGCCAGATTCTCCACTCACGACCTGTGTGTGTGTGTGAAGCGCCCTTACCAGCTTCTATTGGCGTTTAATGCCAGTGACGCGGCTGGGAAAGGGGGCTGGGGCTTCCCGGACTCCTGCTTTGCCCTCATTCCTGGGGAAGAAGCTCAGTTCGGGGACCCCAGGCAAATTGTAAATAGGGTATGAATGTGTGCATTTTATTTTATTTTATTATTAGTATTATTATTATTATTTATTTTACTTTAATATTATTATTACCGCATTAATTTCTTTCTGTTACCGCATGTATATATTTTTCCGCATGTACTTATTTATTTATTTTATTTTGTTTATATTATTGTTTTGTTATGGAATGACTGTAAGCTACACAGCACTATTACTTATTGCCCATAAGTGGCAGATTGTAATATTTCAATAATAAAAAAAAAAAAAAAATTGTAATAATTGATTTCATACCAGTAATGTACACTTACATTGCTTATAACAGTTGCAAAGCATTACCACTACAATTAAAAAAAAAAAACATATTTTAAATAAATTAAATATTTCAACCTTTTGAATTTCCAGTGATGTGTTTCAATTCATTCACACATGGTTATCTTCAACGCTAATTGAACAATTTAACAACTCTATCTATGTATGATAAGCGAGATGTATGATAAGCAATTAGTGCAATAACAATTAGACATTATAATATCCCGAAATATTATCACACAGATTATTGTTGAAAATATTTAAACACTAGAATGATGATTTCCTTGTTGCTAATGGTATATTAAAAAATATTAATGATGGAGAGAGAAAATATAAAATATACTGAGCCAATTAGCCCACGAAGAGTAAAAACATTGATAAAGCCGCAAACGCTCTGAACAAGAGTAGGCCGTTATATTATATCAGATTATATTTTCCTTATTCCCTCATCAACATGGAAAATCATAATTATGTGTCTATTCATTTGACTTAAGAGAAAGGAAGACTGTATCCTATTTTTTTTACTATTTCACATCATATGAAATCCCCCATAAAACATTGGTGCATTAGAAACAATAAGAATGTTAATAATTATTATGAATAAGGCGAGATGAGGAGCTCCGCGTATAGTACTTTGGTGCTAAGAATGTCATCATCATACTCTTTTCCTCTTCTACCACGGTGCAGTGGGAGGATCCTTCTTATAGAGCAGGACCAAGTATCTCTTTCAAAAACCAGTTCTCTTCTTCGGTTCCAGTCCATTCCTCTCCTCCTGAAAGCATCCCTTATATATGCGCTATGCGAGGCCTTCCTATGGGCCTTTTTCCTTCTGTGTGAGTCTCGTAGGTCTTCCTGGCGATTCTATCTGGCTCCATCCTAATTATTAATTAATTAAGTAGATGTCCTTTGTGTTCCTCCACCTTAATTTGTGTTCCTCCAGGATAGTCTCCGCAGGTTTAATATCGGGATTAGTCTGTTACCGTATCTTATCTCTTCGAGTTTTCCTTTCTACTTTTTGCAGGTACCGCATTTAAATAGCTTGTATTTGACTTCGACTTCTGTGCTTTGAGGTCAAGGTTCTAAGAAGGTTCAGGGTTCAAAACCAGCAATGGCTGATAGATTGATAGACCCGCTGGGATCTACGGCCTATATAAATTGGAATCCTTAATCGGAGGAAAACCTGGTGGTTGAGCGTGGTGTCAGACAAATTAGTGCTAGGCCAAAAAGTTCCTTCCCTCCTCTGTATTCTTCAAGATATCTCGTACCCACCATTTTAACAGTAACAGGCCTAGCAAAATCTAATGATTGATGTTTATTTTAAACCTACTCATCTATCCTTTATAACTTTTTACAAGTCCATTTCAATAATCACGAAAGTCTCCGATTGGCGTTTTAGCAAGATCACCTCCCCCCACAATTATGCCAGATATAGAAACAGTATTGTCTCTACCATGTACTGAACCCAAGACCATTCATTGGTTTAAGCGGAACAGGTTTTTTTATGATTGTTAGTGTTTAAACAACCATCTCCTTAGGTTATCAACGCTTAAAGTTTGCTTTGTCATATGTTGGTATATACATTGTAGATAAATAACACACATACACGCACTCAAACTGGACGATGCAGAAATTTCGGATACATAGGTATTGGTAAAAGTTTTTTTATTGTGAATAAAACCTACAAATAAATCTTACTCTTTGGACTTTAATCGGAATAAGTACTACTCAATTTTATTCTATTTAAAACTGATATTTGGTGAAAATCAGTAATTTATTAATAACAAAAAAATTAAAATAAAAGAACATTCAAAAGATGCAGCAAAAACAAAAAGCTAAGCGACTCAGTCATACAAGTACACTGTATAATGATTGTACGTTTGTAAGTTGTAATTTATAATATTATAAGATTGATTTGACGACCAAACATAATTGTGTATACTTGTGAAACACCTACTCCTAAACCCTAAGTTGTGAAATATGTTCTTTGTTGTCAGCAATATATGTTCTATGACCTCCCTGCTTCTTTTATATGTATATATACTAGCTCTAAGATATGGATATGTCATAGAGAAAGAGAGAGAGAGTAGAAAGAAGTGAGGAGATTGTATAGCTAGACCGTAGTAAATTATAATGTTAGTCCGTAGTTACTAAGCCTACCTAGTTAATTAGTTCATATCTGAAAATCACATTGTACATCCATGTTATATCTTTCAATGTTTGTTAACTATACAAAGTTTTTACTTCGTGCAGATTTTTAATATGTAAGCTTTAAGATGAATTGAGTTTTTATAAATAATATTTAAAAGAACATTAAACAATTTATGACGAAAGCTTCAATAGAAGAAGGGCGCCGGAGCGAGAGAAGGTAAAGAGCAACTTTGGCCTCGCGCCCTTCCTAATTAATTTATCTTACAGAAAATAATCTCTTTTTATAATGAGCTCAGCTCTTGCTGCAAATGGGATTTTAATTTTTACTTGTTTTTAATAAATAAAAGAAAAAAAACTACACGAGCATAACATTATTATCCCAAGAGTCTCGCTGAGTTCTCAACTAAGGCCTCTATGATTCAAAATACAAGGTATTATTAAGAATATGTTATTAATTTGAGTATATTAATGTGAGATATAATTGCCGTATGTCAAATTTTCAATAAAAGGACGAACAAAAGATTAAATTGCTTATGACTGTTCGTCATGAATTGGAGTTAGATTTTACAATCCATAAACCTTTATGAAGATAATTCATCTAGGAAGATTCCGCTAAATCTTTGAAAACACTATAACAAAATTTTTAAGAAACAAACCTACAGACTTTACTGCTTCTCAACGCTCAACTTTTTATTTTGGGTGGCCGATTTATAGGGGGACGCTGAACCCCAGGAGGATCCATCCCCGGATGTTAACTGATTAAATAAAATCTGCCATGGCCGGATTTCAACTTAGGGCGGACCTTCGGCACGGCAATTCAGTGCTCTACCATTGAGCCACTCCGCCCCATATAATGAAATCAAATCAAGAAAAATTCTACTCATAACAATAAAGTGTGTAAATGATATATGGTGTGTTAAATATACATGATACATGAAAAGTATACACATCAACGATAACGATACCTAGGGCATTAAGATCCCGTTATCCAACAAGAAGCAGCAGGTGCCCCTCCAAATGGCAGGCAGATTATACACTGGGCTATTACAAGCTCCAACCTACCGGTTCTTCCATTCAATAGAGCTGTCAATTCCTTCGCGTCTATTTCTTACCAAAGATTGTCAGATCTCTCTTTTTCCTAAATAATTATGCAATAACTAATGACTAATTCCGGTACAAGAATCCAGTGCTGCTATGGTCTCAATGTCATGTCAGTGCGATGTAAAAAAAAAAATTGTGAATGGAC
The DNA here is from genome assembly GCA_037127475.1 of Arma custos. Classification (NCBI taxonomy): domain Eukaryota; kingdom Metazoa; phylum Arthropoda; class Insecta; order Hemiptera; family Pentatomidae; genus Arma; species Arma custos. The sequence continues at coordinate 66,010,974 of CM073760.1, read as the reverse complement.
AAACCATGGTTTTTCTACTAAACAAAATATTTTAGAAGATACTCATGATATCATTAAAAAAAAGTGAGCAAAATCGGTTAAAAAATTAAACAATGTAAAAAAAGGAAAGTTGTTCTTTTATTGGATTAAAAAAAAATCATCAAATGTATCAAAAATTAAACACCTCAAATTCCGAACAAACATCATGATGCTTTTCAAATAATTATGATCAAATTTGAAAATAACGTATACGCAGAACAGATAATAAACCTGTACCGCTACAACTCATGAGTCTTCGATTCAGTAAAATATATATAGGTTGTACTGCTGACAACGATTGACCAGGGATGTGATTTGTTAGCTAACCCGCAAGGTTTTTCCTCAATTAAGAGTGTCCACTGAGTGAGCCCAAGGAGGGTTTATAGGTCCCACAGGGTTAACCCGTGGCTAAATAATCCACTACTAATTTACTAATGGACTAAATAATTTACTTGTAATATAAACCATTATTATAAATGTTTAAAAAATTTTCAAATGACCGCAATCATTTAAAGCTGCTAGTAATAATTAAATCGTGTCAGAAAAATAGGTAATCAAAAGTGAGGCGTATTAAATTAAATTATACTTATTATAGTCTGGATTTTTATTATTATTATTATCAGTATATGAATTACCCGATACACATTACATAAACGAGAGAGCTTAGTTAAATGCAAATCTACTGTAACGGAGGGCCAATTAATTTAATTGCTTAGGATTATCAACATAAAATTGAAGAGGATAGAAAAGGAATTTGATTGGGTTAATTGATGCATTAAATTTGTACTGGAATTCGCTCTGAATATAGTTAATTTAAAAATTAAAATTAATGAATATTTGTTAAACCTTTAGTCATAAAAAACCTTTAGTCTGGCGAGCGGGATTTGAACCTAGGACCTTCCGCGTGGCAGCTCAGCGCTCTAAAATTGAGCTCCCAAGGTTAGTCATGAAGAAGTAAATAAGAATTTAAAATCGGCTTGTAATTTTAAAGGAATAATCAAACATATCACACAAAGCCTATGAGCTTTATGTAGGTATTTAAAGTAAAATTAAAAATAGATTTATAAAATTTTTATGATTTCTCATTTTTCAAATGTTTAAAAATTATTATTATTTATATTAAAAAACGGTCAACTGGGCTCAATCATATAATTTATTCTTTAAAATTGGAGAAAAAATTGAATATTACTTTAATTAGGATCTTCTTGATTCACGCCATTATATAATATTATAATTTATTTTATTTTATTTGTTTATTAATTGTTATAATTTTAAATATTTCTTATTTTAAAGAGAAAAGACATGTCCAGGGCCTGGATTCGACTCGGGTCTCCCATGTTTCCGTCATGGTGCTCTACCAACTGAGCTATCCTGGTTGCGAGGACACGGGGATATGGGATCAGTGAAGAGAATGGATTTGTCCGACCGAGATACGAACAAGGAAAGCTCAGGTGGTAGGGTACCATGACGGAAACATGCGAGACCCGGGTTCGAATCTCGGCCCTGGAAAAATATCATCTCTTAAAAAAAAAAAATCCTTAAAAATTATACATTGAATATATTATAAGAGAATGTATTTTTCCCCATGTACCACTAAAAACCATGATGGGTCTTGGGTTAAGTACATGGTAAAGACTGCACTTTTTCTAGGGCAATGGGAGAGCAGGTTTTTTCTAGATAACATTGGACCGCCAGGTTTCCCTCCCCCTCAATTATGGGCCCATTTTTATAGAACCTAGGTATGCCCCGGGAGGGCCCTCAGATCCCACAATCATGGCTATTAACAGAATAAACAAATTATCTGCCACAGCCGGATTGAACCTTAGGCACGGCAATTCGGCGTTTAATCACAGAGCTACCCTAATCAAGATAGAACATATAAAACCTATAAATGATTTCAAGCAAAATTAAATATTGATTTATAGTATTTTAATATTACATTCACTGAGTTTTGTTTTAAAATTTTAAAAATATTTGGAATGTAGGTATTATGAGAGAATATTTGCAAACCTTTTAAAAATAAAGTTTTAAGGGCCCCCTGAAACCTGTATAAACGTTTCTGAATAACGTGTGCGGTTCTAAATTGAAACACACTTAAAAAGAAATGTTATAATTTAACACTATACTTTATTAACTGAAATTTAAATTGTGTTAAAACATTAAAGTGAGAACATCAAATGAGGCGTTGAGATGCAAAAGGGGATAAATCACAAAAATGTGCATAATTTAGGTTAAAATGAAATGATGATTTATTTGAGACAATTATTTTTAGAAAATTTAGATTGGCTTTGGCACGTTTTGAATGGTAAACCATGCACCACCGCATAGATGACGCTGAATGTGTTTACAACATTAAAAAAATTAAAAATGATTAAATATGGACTTATCCCTTTTTGTATCTTCACGCCTCAAATATCTTTTAAAAAATCAATACAACAACACAACCAAAAGTTTCATATAACTGCTATGCAATGATATTTACAGGATAATATTTAAGTGTTGTTATTATAATATTTAAAAGTATAATATTTAATTAACAGTGAGTAAATGCGGTTGTGAATTTTGAATTGTTCATTTAATAAACAATTTAGGTCCTGCATGTGACAAACGAAGTGGGTTTTAGGTAACTTTCAGATAAATAAATTTTATCTCTTCTGCCCGCCCCTCAAATTAAATGTGTCACTCAAGTTCAACCCCGAACAAATATAATTCAGATCAATTTTCACCGGACCCATTCGCGGTCCGATTAAAAAAACAGAAAATAGATCTTCATTGTTAGATCTTTTAATGAAAAAATAAATCATCACCTGTAAATTTTGATAAAATCGAATTTATATTATTATTTCTTAAAATAAATAGACCTCCTATTAAAGAAATTATAATTCGTGACATGCTAAATGCGTAAGAAATTAAAATTATTGTATTAACTATTAGGAAAATATTATAAGCTTGAAACTTCTTTGATTTTAAGTTATGTTCATTCATAACATAGTACAACTAAAACATAATAGTAAACAGAGTACAACTTAAAAAAAAAATGTTGGCAATGGAATATCAGATATTCTGCTCCTGAATTACAAAGCTTCAACCAGTACAAAGGCTTAACTAAGAAATATCAATTGTTGAGTTACGTTGTTCGTTTAAAGGAGTAATATATATGTTTTGACTAGCATAAGGTGGAATCGGGAGAAATCCCTAGGGCTAAATAATACTCATCTGTAATGTGTTTAAAGCGAGTACCTAAAAAACTTTGTTAACTAAGGTCACATCATCTCCTTGCATTGTTACTTACTTGCTTTCGTTACTTGCCCTTGGTAGACGGTAGTGGTAAATGTTTATATATGTATTTGATCAATACTGGTCCTTGAATAAAGTAAATAGAGATGTATATAAATCAAAATGTATAGGATCCACGCCAAAGATTCCTTGCAATATGGGAAGCTACAGCATAAGATGGGATATGTTAGGCTGGAAGAGGGAACTTCAAATCTGATACGAACATTTTCATCTGTAATTCGATAAGACGTCGGATCCAATGACATCCCCCAAGAAGACACCCGACACCACCTTAGATCGAATGCCATCCGGGGCAGGGCGTGTGCTCCAGTCCCCGGCACCTCAGGGAATGATATAACTAATCTTACATTCTCCCTGGATATTAGAGGGCTTCCATCTGCCCTTCCACACTTGGTCGGAATCCCGAAAGCTTTCATTTCATATCACTGATACCTAAAATAAAACAAACTTTAACAGTAATAAGTACTTAGGGTGCTTAAGTATTATGGTAACTAGAAAAAATGAAATTCGAGAGGAAATAAAACGAGATTAAAGGCGGGAAATGTTTGTTATTATTCGGTCTCCACATCACTAAACTCAAGTCTTTTGTCCCGAAATCTAAAATTCAGAATTTATAACACCATTATCATTCTAACTGTTCCTTATGTATGTGAAATGTGGCCGCAAACGCTGAAGGATTCACAACCTCTTAAGGTATTCGAAAGTAAGGTGTAGCGTAGAATATTCGATCCAAAAAAAGGATGAACTGAGAGAAACTAAGAGAAAAGTAAAATTAACACATTATTATAATTTACTTAATTGTTATATGATATATTTTTTTTATTAAATATTTTATTTGAAAAGAAAAGATGTGGCCAGGACCGGGACTCGAATCCGGGTCTTTCGCCACTCCGTGGTGACGCCTCAACCATCTAGGCCACCCTGGCACGTTTCTCGGCCACCCCTATCAATTCTTTTCACTGATCCTACATCTCCGTGTCCCGGTCCTGGCCATATCTTTTCTTTTCAAATAAAATATTTAAAAACAATTAAATAAAATAAAAATAACACAATTTCATTGAAATTACTCATTCGGGGTAGTATGTTTATTTAGGACATGTAGTATGTTTATTTAGGACATGTAGTATGTTTATTTAGGACATGTAGTATGTTTATTTATGACATGTAGTAGATATGTTTATTTATGACATGTAGTATGTTTTATTCATAAATATTATATGACTAGTATATTAATTTAAAGTCACAAGCTATAAACTAGTTCATTACAGTGACTGTTTTACTCTGAAATAAGTTATTTGGAGACTTGACAGTATAAAAATTATAAGAGAAAGTGTAATAAAATATTTTTGGGCAAGATGGATGAAAGACGGAATTACAGCACTTTTAACCCACTATAATTCAAGGCTATAAAAGCTGTTGCTGAAATATTATGGTTAGCCAACTTCTCTCCACCTCGGCTTCATCTTTTTCTTCTTTCATTCTTTCTTTATTTTATTACTCCCGTTCCCTCATTCTCGGATGCTAACTTAAATCCCTTTTCTCTTCAAAAATGTTTTTTGTTTTATTTAATCTTAACCGTTATAAAACTCCTCAGGTGTGTTTTTGTTTTACCTTTCTAGCACAATAAAGTCTGGCTTTTATATTTCGAATTATTGAAATATAAATGGACTGAATTATATCAGAAAAACAATAAAGCTCTTGTTTACATTTAATTTTAAGTATATAGAGCAAAGAGGAATATTTATAAATGACATTTTAACTTAGTTTTAATAAAAAAAAAAAAAAAAATGTGAACAAGTAATTCGTTTAAGTACGTGGTAAGGACGACTTGAGTGTTTAAAATCCAACGCAAATTCACACTATTTCGTGCATAAAGCACTCTAACTACACTGAGTAAATGCCATTAATACTCCTGCGTACACCAGGCCGCATCTATACTGGCTCTGGCATTTCCTTCCATATCTCTGCCTCACGGTACTATAATAATTTCTATCTAATTAGAACGGTCTGTAAATTGGATTCGAAATTATTATTATTAATAATAATGATAGAAATCTTGGTGGAGAATGTGCTGTTTTCAAGACAACGGTTATACGATGGTTTAGCAAATATCCCTGGCAACCACCAGGTTTTCTCAGACAATTATGAATGTCCACTGTATAGAGGCTAGTAGAGGCCCAGGAGGGTCTGCAGATCCCAAACGATTGACCAGCGGCTGTTTAATAGATTAAACAATTTATATTTAAGCGACCTAACCAGTGTTAAGTTCAGTAACTATCACAATAACCAATATATATATTTAACGTGCTTTTAAATCCAAATCAAGAGGTTATAAAGCATAATGCTTTTTAAACGAATAAAAATAACATAAATAATGAAATCAACATATTAAAACAAACAAAACAAATTCAGTTTTAATAAGTTTTATAAATTAAACAAAAAAAAAAAAAAAATACAACTCATCAAAGTTATTAGATCCAGTACATTATAACATTATAAATATTACACTGTTTATAAGCAAACGGTTGAGCAGACAAATGATTTGACTAAGATGACGCTAATTTTTTCCCATTAAATCACAGAGGTTGGGAGCGCCCCAAGAGGGCCTACAGATTTTACATGATATAAATTTGTTAACCGATCAAGTAATTAATCACATCAGAATTTACATGCCAAACCTGAGACATCAGCAGGTACCACTTAGTATACATTTTTTAATGGAATATGAAATAAATCGTCAGGCTAACTTAATAGAGCAGACAAGTTTATTACTTTTTAAAATAAGGAGGCATACTTAATTTATTATCATTCATTAATATCAATATTGTTGCTCAAACAAACTGTCTTCAACCTGGACCATGAATTGAAGAGTTGACCTTGAAGCAAATCGCTTTATAACGAATAGTATCTTCAATAGTTATTTTTTATAAATTATTTTCGAGCTTAGCTGTAGAATAAAAACTGTCACAAGCCTTAGCCATTCCTCTTTAAATATTAATAGAACTTTTTTGCTAAAAAGAGACATATCCTGGCACATCTCACGAGTCATTAATTCGGCAGTATACTGCTAATGATCTCTTATTTAGCATCGAGGAGTCGATAAAAAGCGAGAAAATAAATGACAAAAGGCTTCCGAATGGGGAAGCGTTTTAAAATGAGTGTGTTTTTGTGAGTAAATAGGAAATTAAAAAAAAAGACTCCTCTAAATGTTTATTTTTCGTCGTTGCCAAGAAGCTTAATGAGACCATTAGTTGGGCATTCTGTCGCATGAATGGGCAGCCTTTATTTATCTGAAATACACATGGAATTATATTCTCTATTTCAGCATCAATGGGTAATCGGATAATATATAACAGAAATTGCTGTGAGAGCTTTGTCACGGAAATAAATATTAATTTACATAACTAGACATAAACATCACTGTAAATATAAAATATAAAAACAGCAGGTACTGTTCACACAAACGTTATAAATAATAGTAATACCTCAAATTTTACATGATTTTTAAAAATGGTAGACATTGATAGTTGCATATTATAGTTTTTTATCTCAATATTTTTAGTCAAGTCAACGAAGACGATGTTTAGGGAAATAGAGGGAGCATACTTGACTTTGCAATTCAATTTGCAATCAATCAATCAATTTGCAATCAAAAATGACTCATACTAAAAGTTATCTACGTTAAATACTATAGTTTCATAGAAATTGTACGCTATATTTCTCGATTTATAAATAATACTGAAAAAATAGGCCCTAACCGATAAAATAAACCATGGTTTACTGCTCAACTGTGGTCTAGTAGTTAGCATACCTTAATATCCATACACAATAACATAATGTTCAAGATCGTGGGTTCGTACCCCGTCAGGTACCCCCGTTAGGATTTTTTAATGGGAGTAAAAAATCCTTAGTTACAGTGTCCTTTCGAAGGGACGTAAAAACGGGTGTCCCGAGGCTATAAGGAATCAGGTACTTGTTAAAGATCATTATACCATTTATAACTTGATAGACAAAATTTAAGACTTCCACTGCAGCAACGTCCGATTAGTCATAGCAGCATAAGGTGACGTTAAATGGACAAATTACAACAATACCATAAATAGAAAATATATAAATATTAATTATAGAAGAAACAGAAATAGTAGAAAGTAATCTAATTTGAAGTTTTTCTTTAATAATTACCCATGACATCCATAGTTTTTAGTCAAAAGTCAATCCTTGACCCCATTATAACCCCTTAAGAAGACTTGCTGTAAGGGTTGAAAAGATCGCTTTTAAAATAAATAGTTCTCCCTATCTAAGAGATTTCTTTCTAATCTTCACATGGAACATTTTATTCCTCATATAAATAAGGTCTATTAATATTATTCAAACGTAAGATAAAGGAAAGAACATAGTAATTATAAAATGACAAATATTAAGTAAATAAAATATATGTATTAAACAACAGTATTCATGAAGCATTTTTATATTATTAAAACATATAAAACAAACTCTTATTATTAAAGTATTAACGGTTTTAAAGAGGAGTGAGAAAAGTATGAGGTTGAAAAGTGTTCCTGACCATCGGATATAAAGTGCTACATTAACCTGGATCGAAGATATATTTCGTGAACCATCCGATGGTTAACAAGTGGATGAGGTGGATGCAGAGCGAGCTGGCTATATATGGGAGTGCTGGCCGCTATATCTCCGGTCCTGACAATAAGAATAGCCAATTACCGAACGGGCGGGTACCCACTTTCCTACCAGGTAGCCGCCTAGTGGCTATATATCAGGATCCATCTCATTGATCCGTCGCAAATGTATTTGAATCAGCGGGACTTTATAAATATTAAAGGCGAACCCCGATCGATCGTAGCCCTTAAAGTGCTCTTCATTCAGACCCTGTTAATTAAGGTGGGTGGAGGGCTTCTCGGGTTTCATCGTCACCGGCGCAGGTAACTGAGAGATGGAACGCCCACAGATGACTTTAGGACTGTTTAAATTTAAACGCAATAATACCCCTTGGATCTAGGAGTAAGGGGAAGGGTGGGAGGGGAGAAGGCTACGTTATTCCTTTTTTTGCTTACATTTAAAAAAAAAAAAAAAGAAGCTAAATGGGAACATTAATTTAGAACATTTTGGAGCGTTTTGACTATGAATCCTATAAAGTGTTTTGCCTTCTCATATTTTTTTCTCTTTTGCATTGTATTTTGTTTGCATTATCACCTTCTGTAGATTTATTCCGTAATTTTTTTATTCCCATACCCATAATAATATTTCTATCGCTATTTTTTTTTACTTTTCTAATACTCTACATGTTATTATATGCTTGGTACTGTAATATTTTTTTTATAGTTATTTTTGTTTTGTTTGTTTTTCTGTCTTAGCCCTGAAGATGACCTACAACGTAGGTCGAAACGTCGGCACTAATAAAAAATAAGTTTTCACTTATTTGGTGTTTATTTATGACTTCACCCTCCCCCCCCCAAATAATTCCATCCTCCATTAGATCTTCCAGTCAACTATTTTCCTCTCTAACATTATATGTTATGCTTATAATCAACTTGAAATCTTGAGAATGTTTTACTTCTGTAATCACCAGCCACCAGGTTTGTGAAAGATTAAGGGCTATGTGTCCTAAACTGGACAACATCATGTATATACATAACGATACGCGAATGAAAACGTCAAGTCCTATATAAGAAGAAGCCCTATCCTCCTTCTTCATTAGGAGTGGTCCGGTGGACCGCATGGCTCTGGGCCAGCAACCCGATCTCCCAAGTCAGCAACTATCCTTTGGTTTTTACAAAAAGGCTGACTCAGCTAGAAGAGAGGGATTTCTTAAAGTAGACCCTTAACAGGATTCAAAGTTAGATTTCCTATTTAGTAGCGTAGACACCAAACCATGATTAGAAAAAGAAATACATACGATGGATAGGGATATCCAATTGGAATTTCAGTGATAAAATAAATATCATATGAAGCATTCAGGATCAGAAGTTCATCTTATGAAAAAAATAAGACTTTTTCCTATTTTCGCAAATTTAGTCAAGCAGTTTTGTCTAACACGACTGTTTTCGTGTTATTTTTCATTATTGCAATCCTCTTCTGAACCTGAAGTTTCGAAAGCATAAAGCATTGCTTGACTAAACTAGCAAAAAATGTGAAACAGTAAATTTTTATTAATTTATAGTAGTAGCTTTTGGTCCTGAACGTCTCAATATAAAGATGAAATTAATATTAATATATACGTTAAGAGTCCATAATACAAGAGAGCAGTTATTTATTCTATATTAACTAAAGAAATTATTCTCACTCATGAGGAAACTGAGGAAATAGTGCAGAAGTTGGTCAGTAATGTAAATGATGTTTAAAACAATTCACTAGATTGTTTTATTAGAATTGAAGGTATCGGTGGAGAAAAGACATCATGGATAATTCAGCATATGTATATGAGTCACCTATGGTGTAGTGGTTAGCATAATAATCTAGTATGCTGAAGATCGCGGGTTCGCTGCCCGTTAGGTGTCCTTAGGATTTTTAAAGGATAATAAAATATTATATAGTCCTTCGGAAGAGAAGAGAAATGGCGGACCCGAGCCTGTCAAACCCTCGTTAAAAATCCCTACCCAAACTAAACCTGGCAAAATTTAGGATTCCCACTATAGCATCGTTCGATCAACCATAGCAGCATATAGTAATATTAAATGAATAAACAACAGTTATGTATGCCATACTAACTAAAGAAGTAATACTCACTTCGGAGGAAACCGAAGCTTGCTGGGTATAAAAAATCCTGAATATGTATATAATATATGTATTTAACAGTGATATTTAGAACAATTCACCTGATAAATAAATTGAAAATGAATATCAACGGAAAAAATATATTACAACGTATTATGAAATTAAAATAAATAGGACATTAAGGTCATTACGAAGGATTTTGTATAGTATAGGATTGTATGAGAGATGAATATGATATCTTAGTGGAGTCCCAAAGTTCTCCGTAAGCCCAAATAGGATTATAATATTCTTGAATACAATACTTTGTAATTAATTGGATTCTTATAATCTTTACTATAACTTTTTCAGCTAAAATAATTTAAATAAAGGCAGAACAGGCGCTGGAAGCCTTTGTACTCCCTCTTCATAAAATTTAATAAGAGCTTCTTTAAGTCGCGGTTGCGCCAGAAGGATGGCCTCCTTGGATAAATTCTAGCTCCTTCCCTTCCGTTCGCGATTTCATAAATAGCGGAGGTTTTTCGCGCTCTATGGAGAAACCACCGAAGCAGGGGAAACAACAAAGAATCAAAATGGCTGTATAAGAAGGGCTTAAATCGATATCAAGTAACAAAAATGTCTCTTATTAATAAAAATATATGGTTGGTATATAGTTGGCTACAAAAGTGAAATATGTCTAAAAAAAAGTCTACGATATGTTCTCAAACATGTTATACAGCCAACAGAAATGCACGTTGTACAGGGTGCGGCAACATAATTTTTTTTTTTTTAAACTTAATAAAACCCATCGTATGAATCAGAAAATTTTTATTTATTTTTTATGATGTAGGTACATGTCTAAAGTTTTGCCTTCCATAGTTTTGAAGATAAAATCAGGTAGGTGACTTCCCCCATTCTCCATAAACTGAGCAGACCGATTTCTGCCATTCATCATAACTCTTAGCAGCATTGCAGGCGTTATGTTGGTCTTCAAACCTTGTAGGGTCCTTGGACGGTTCACATAAACACGGGATTTCAAAAAACTCACAAGGAGCCAAATCGGGAAGAGCGTGCCGGCGACTCCAAAATCGCCTCTTATTGAGATGAGACGCTCTGGGAAGTGTTCCCTCAAAACAGCCATCGATGCTCTTGAAGTGTGTTCCGTTGGAACCGTCTTGTTGGACCCAAGTGTCTCCCAAGTCCAACTCCTCCAGCCGTGGGAAGAACAAATTTCTTTGACTTGTTTACATACCGCTAACGCATGATGGCGACTGAACTGGGACGAAACTTTACAGTCCCCCCTCTCGAACGAGAACACTACGACATCAACCGACTGAATGGCGCGCATTTTAAAAAAGGAAGTAATGTTGCCGCACCCTGTACAAATAGAAATACACAAACAACAAATATTATATCTCCTCTTCAAGAGATGATATTTGAAAGGACAAATCGTCGGTTCAAATGCGAAGTATCGAAAGTGAAAAAAGTATTTTAATGTTCATTTTAAATCAGTGCGTTGTATTTTAACCATGTCGTTATACATTATGGATTTTATATCAATTATCATTTCTAACGCAATCGATATAGATCGAAAACGAAAAATGTGTTTGTATAGACAAGATCTGAATTAGCTGAACAATTGTAATACGCTCTGAATTTTTTTTATAGTTTGATCCAATGGCAAGAAAATCAAAAATATATGAATCCACCCATTCACAAGAATAAAATACATAACAAACCCTGTTAAGTAATAGCACCAGTAGGCAGAACCGTTTGTAGGAACGGTTAAACCTGTTCCTGTTACAACCAACCGTTCTACAAAGAACGAGAGGATCCGATTGGAATGCAGGCGATGGCTATCCTTTTAGAGACTCTAACTCCCCCCCCCCCTCCCGACACAACACTAATCAGCGTTCCTTATCTTAGACAATGCCTTTCTCCCCCGTTTCCCTCCACCTTCAGTCACTGATTGCAATCTAAGTGGGCAACTAATACCAACCCTTTACTATTGAAAGTCCTCTACTTTATCCCACCCTTCCTCCCGTCCTCTCGAAATACTCCCTTTAACTTTTATTATTAACACTTCGGTTGAAAATTATAAAAAAATGAATAAAAATAAAGATATTGCTTCGGAAACCGTTATAAGTAGATACTACAAAGACTTCGTTAGTATTAAAATCGGCCTTGTTAACGTAGCGGATTATCTTATTTATTGGATTGAGATGTTGTATGAAATAATTCAATGAAACCTTTGGAACTAACTTTTCAAATCGTAATTATTCTTTATTCCGGTTTACTGTTTCTCCATAGGTAATTATATAAGAAAGCAGTGCCTTCCACTGTCATATACAATATAATATTATACATATAAGTCCTTTGTTAGGCCAGGAACTACAGACACATGTAGCGAATCCGAATTTTATACATCGATACCGTCAATATCAGTTTGCATAGTAACATGCGATTAACATTTCCGTTTTCTTTACATTAAAAAATATAAAAGCAAACCTTTAATAACAATATAGTGAAGAAAATAAGCTAACTGAACAGAGCGGTCCGCATGCATCCGTTTATTAACGAATACCTACAACATTCCATCTAAGGTCGAGCGTTAAACATATGTACATACGGTAAGTGCTACATATAATACGTTTGTGTCTTGTCTAATAATTTTCATATATTCATATTCGCACATGATATTGGGCTCACACAGCCTCTATAAAGAAGGTAAGGTAATAATCAACTTCCTGTACAACCTTTGTCCTAGAAAAAAGTACAGTCTCAACCAAAATTAACCACTGACTCTTCATCAGTTGTAGAAGCATACGTCCCCCCTCCCCCTTACTATATATTTTATATACGATAAAAATGAGATAACTTTGCTATATGAAAAACAAGAATCTGCATTTACAATCAATTCTCTTTACAAGGGTGCAAGAAATATCGCACTGCCGGCTCCGGTCGAAGAGTAATTTCCTTCCCGGCCCTTAAGAATTTTTGTTCCCGTTTCAGAAAGACTTCCAGGAAGGGCTGTTCCATATTTCCTAAGGAACGCCAGGAAAAGGGAGGGATGAAGGAGGGGGGGGGGAGGAAAGGAACGAGATTTGATTAAGGCGGAGAGGAATATTCGGCGAGTCGCTAAATCTGATGAGGAATTCTTTAATTACCAGACGAGTGTTCATCTCCGAGCCGAGCCTACTTACTAATCATCTCGCATCTCATCCAATCTCGTCTTTATCAGCAATAACGGAGAGTTATAATCTATTAATTGTAACTTATCTTAAACAAGCTGAGCACGCGATGCTTTGAGACTAATAAATTCTAATAATTAGTATTAATTACAAATTAACTAATATTAGTATTATTTATTTTTATCCTTCTTATTTTACATTTGCACCTGCGCAGTTTCAAATCCAAAATTTGATGTCAGTGTTGGTAATTTTTTCCATGATTAGCAGGAATATTAAGATTAATATATAGCTTCTAAGCTGAACAGATCTCTAGACCATTGTCTTTTAAATTTTATCTTAGCAACTACGGGTAACAGGGAGTAGGAAATAGAAAAAATAAATTGATTTAGGTGATTTTGCGTTAATGAGAGGAATATTGGGTTGTTGGAATATGGGTTGAATATATGTTGGAATTTTGGATCGTGTTGTTTGTATCTTATGCATATTATTTACATTATTTAAAGTTCAAAATAGAAATTATTAAATACTGCCACGGATATAAAATCTTCCGCATTTACGGGGAAAATATTCCTCATACCTAATAAGGTTAGTATTTTCTATTAAACCACTTAAAAAAGTATTTAAATTTGACAAAAGTTTTATACTTTTTGCTCTAATACTACTTGATAAAAAAAAAAAAAAGATTTATTATTGGAAACATATCGACACAATTGAACTGATACTGGAGACTAAATATAAATGTATAAAAATAATAATAACATACTATTTTACAAAAAATGTAGTTACAACGTGATATTTTTTTTTGAAATTTGCATTTTATCAGCAAACAATTTAAACATTATGAGCTATTCGTAAAGAAAAGATTCTTTCCATTATACTTATTTACCTGTTTTTATCGGATATGTAGTTTATTTATGGATATTCGAAGGAAATTAAAAAGAATTTCATTAAATCTCCTTAGTCACATTGCTAAATTACAATCGATAAAGTATTTTGATATGATTAAACATATTTTGTGCCATTAAGATGCTGTTAAATTAGGAAATGAATGGTTTAATAGTTTTCACAATTACGGCTGTATTTTTATATGAGGGTGTAATATCCTATTTGCTTTAATTTCCACATTCGTGGATTATATTAATTTTTTATCCCACGAATGTATAAATTTTGTTCTACGGCAAAAATAATTAAAAAAATTATATTTAACTTTATAGAATTTCATTTTAATTTCTTAAGTAAATAAATTTAAAAAAAGACCTATTACACAGAAAGGGGTTTATTGCTTAATAAAACGGAATCTTTTACGAGAATCCGAGCTGCTAAGGCTCCAATGGTAAAAAAATGCATAAAATATTTTATTATAAACAGTTCGATTTACAGTGTACACTTAATAGTTTTATTACCACAAATAAAACATCAAAAAGCTTTGTCAAGAAGCTAACTGTGATTCAGTCCTAAAAGAAGAAAAATAAATGAATAAGCATAAAAATCTTTTTTAGATCGCTTTACGAATTACATACAAACAAAAGTACAAAAAATGGAAATGTTAAGTGCTGAAGCATTTATCATATTCAGATAAATATCATGATAAATCTTTTTCGAAAGGTTGATTACAATGAGCCTACTGCTATTCATGTACTACTGTAAATCTTTCAAAAAGCTGAACATTTAAGCAGTGAACTTGAAGATCAGAATTCTTACATACTGTTACGATATATACAGATAAAATTTTGAAATCATTCTAATTAATAAAGCTAAATATAATTAAAAATATATTAAAAAAGTCAATAGCGGAAAATATAGTTTTAAACAAATATTTATTATTCAGTTTACTTATTGATCGAAATATATGATGGCTGCACAAGCTTAATAAAAAATATAAATAATTTAATTGGAATCTTAATAAGTCTACAGTTATCTTATCTAATCCTGATTGTTGTATTTGTATTTACATAGATGTTAATGCATTTTATTTTCTAATTAAGCATTATTATCATCGTAAGTTCAACAATGCTTAGATCAGTTCAAATATCAATTATTTAATAAAATAAGACATTTAATTATGACAAATAAGATCTTTAATGAGATACGAAAGGTTTAACTAGTTATTGATGTCAGCTGTTATTAGTACCAATTGCAAAACTATTAAACAAACGTTTAGATAAATATGATTATTCTTATTTCAACGGAATTCTAACCTTTGAAAAATTGAAATTATTAGCAATAGTCTGGTTTTCACATCTATTGGCACTCCGAGATATAATTATATACATTTTCAAGCAGTTTACATAATAATCGAAACATGTGATGGACTGAGCAAGCTCAATATACCATATTATAAATTAAGTTATTATGAATATCACAATTATTAAACGACCTTATAGCTAAATATTATTATTCTTATATCAACGTAATTTTAATCTTTAAACTATAGGTGAAGAAATTGTATTACTCATGCACAGGCCGATTGGTCTCACCAGTCTCCAGCATGTTGTTAACGCGAAGCCACAAGTTTATCCCCTACCAAAATTCGCTAAATCTGACTAAAAACTTTTCACTTAAAAAATACTTCATCTGGATCATATTTGCTGGATGCGCAATTGCGCAGGTGCAAATGAAAATAAAATAATAATAATAATAATAATAAAAAATACTTAAGTTCAGAGCCATAAAAAATATCTAACAAGGACTTGGAAGTCATCATTAGAATTGTATCAAGTGATTTATACTCTAAATAGTTTATTACAGCACTGAAACCGGCGATTGTTGCGTTAGGTAGACCGGTTATTGATCAGATTATAAGATTGGTTTGGCGACCTAAGGCTATTTTGTATACTTGTGGGGTTCAAACACCCAAGTTGTGAAATATCTTCCTGGTGTCATAAATTTAACTTCTTAAACTCCCAACTTCTTTACATGTATAGATATCACCTGAGAGAGAGAGAGAGAGAGAGAGAGAGAGAGAGAGAGAGAGAGAGAGAGAGAGAGAGACCGAGAGAGAGAGAGTGGTGGGGGGGGAGAGAGATGAGTCCTATAATAGTCAATAATGTTACTCCAAAGTAATAAATCTCTTTAGTTATTTCATATACAAAGCCATATATATATATATATATATATATATATATATATATATATATACACACACACACACACACACACACACACACAATAAATCTATATCTCTTTCTAACAAGTTCCTCCACAGTTTGTCAACTATTATACAACACCCCGCAAGAGGTCAGGTAGTGTTGCGAAAACTGCGTAGGGACGATATTAAATAAGAAAGCTATAAAAATGTAGATGAAGTAGGGAAGCTGATTTGACTCGAGACAACAATGAATATATTAGCCAGGGCCTGTGGGGGGAAAAGGGAGGGAGGCAAAAATTAATTGTCACTTGGTTCTGGCAAATAAATATGCATGATGTAGTTCTGGAGGCTCCAGCCCTAATCCCGGGATCTGGCTTTACAAAAATAATTAAATACGGTCGCTCACCCTCGTCCGAGCCCCATGTGCCCGTAATATGTCCTCTGCAAAATGGCCGGCATAAAGATATCGTTATGAAAATACTCCTTCACTGCATATTTACAACGATTCGGAGTTGTGGGATTTTATTAAAGTGAAAACTTCTATAGCCGCGTTGAGCGACTTTTGGTAGGGGAAAAACTTAAGGTTTCGAGTCACTGACATGCTAAACAAGCTCGTGAATAGCGATGCATAGCGGATAGTTTATACTTAAGTACTAATACAATTAGTACTTAAGTACAAAGGTTACAAATTAGAGTGAAAATAATAATTCGTGTGACAACAATAATAATATAAAAATAAAAGGTCGTTTAATAGCTATGCAACCATACTAAAAATAACTTAATATATGGATAACTAGTGGAAAATATATAAAAACCAGAATAGCATGATTTAGAGAAATGAAAACATGAGCATGATCTAGGACGAAACAGATCTCTGCACAACCGTTTTCCTAGATCCATTATTACACTTACCATGTATTGAACTCAAGATGACCCATAATGAGTTGTGTAGAAGTGGTGCAGGTTTTTCAAAGTGAAAGCTTGCTTAGCGGTATAAAGTGGAAAAACTTGTGGGTCCCCGTCAGCAACATGCTCAAGGCTGGCGACACCTATGTACGAGTTATAAAATTAATTTTAATCAAAATTGGTTTAAAGGTTAGAATTCGATTGATATGAGAATGATAACATTTAAATAAAAGATGGTTTAATAATTCCGAAATTTATACTAATAACAACTTAAAACATAATTAACTAGTAAAATAATTCGTTTACACGAAAATAATTTATTTCTCATAGTAAAATGTCTTGTATCAAGTTGCTTCTGATATTATTATATAGGTTGTAAATACACAAAAATTTGAATGAAATTTCCAAACTCATGAGGAAAAAAGGCTTGTAAATCAAGAAATCTTAGTGCTACTTGTCAATGATGTCATATATTCCTGTTAACGACAATAAAACTATGATAGTACAGTGAAGTTATTTCTGCTTTAGTGATCTGCTACCTTGAGAATAATAGTTCGCTATGCTAACTACTACACCACATACTACAATATTACACCTGGTAAAAAGCCAAAAATAAGGTGTTAAAACTGTTAAATTATTTAACCTATTTTATTATTACATACGGTTAGTTTATTATTTTTCTTACTTGGCATAAATTTATTTTATTATTTAAATCCGCTGTACAATCGTAATCCATTTCAAATCTCGGTATTTTATAATTCGCAATAACAAGTTTATTTTGTAAAAATAATAATATTTTGCTTATAACAAAATCCCCTTCCGGGAAAAATGTAGACAAAGGCGACACCCCCAAAACATAAATCGTAAATACAATACTACGAGGACAATAACGGAAACTCCCTTCAATATATCCCATAGTTAATTAGTTTTTCCACGAAAATGGTTGATTGGGGGCGCATGTAAAACTTTTCTATAGGCACACGTTCAATCAAATTTTCACACAAAGGGGCCCCTTAAATCAGCTAATTCCGTGGCAGGGTGCGCTGAACTCTGGGAATGGGATGACAAAATAATAATAATAATTCGATATTATTACTATTCAAACGTCAGCAAGATAAGTTGTTATATTTGGCGGTGAAATCACCGAAAAGTAGTAGAAAACACAATGAGGATAATATGAAGAAGGAATAGAAAAAAAACTTTATCAGTACAACCCAAGATGGACGTGGTACAAGGTTCAGTATGTGGTAGAGACTGTACTGTCTGAGAAAACGGTTTTGCTGGGAAGTGATATGCCAGAGATTAATATTCAACTGCTAGGTTTTTCCCCAACGAAAGGTACTCACTTTAACCATGGTAAGCCTCGAATGGGACTGTAGATCCCTCTCTGTCCAGCCGTAGATGTTTACAGATAAAATAATTTAACTTCCAGAGTTGGATTTGAACCCAGAACCTCCGCACTCAGCACAGTACTCAAAACACTGATCTTGACATGAACAAGAAAAACAATTATTTGTAACTCACATATCAATGATTTTGTATGGGATATAAATTCTTAAATATCAAAGAAAACATTAAAGTTCTTAATGGGATATATTGTAATTATTAAAACTCCAATTTAGTATTAAAAGAACCCCTTAAGAAGAGAAAAAAATAACATATTTGTCAAAATCTGTATTCAATATCTCATAACTTATTATTTGAAGTCCCGAGTATCATTCCTATCTCATGATAAATAATTAGCAAACAAATTTATAATATATGTCGATCAATCAATGATCAACTCGATCCTGAATTGTGTATCATGATGATTCGAAGTCACGCAATAAAATCCATTCTGCAATATCTGTCTGAACGATAGATGTAGCAGATACAAATTAAATAATTAGTTTATAATACTGTATAAATGTAATAAAAAAAAATGAGCGAAAGAGAGCTAAATAACTAATATGAAAAAAGGTATCGACATGGTTTTCCAGTCCATTCCGGATCATTGAAAAGTACAAAAATATCCAACCAAAATTCCTATATTGGACGTTGGCCGAAAACAAACAACATATTTTTCTCCAACTTTTTATCTGTGCTTCTTCCTCTATCACGAATTCAATTTCGAATAACAGTTTTCTGGACAAAATTCGACTTAGAATTGATAAATTTATATGTATGTTTATGAGAGTGTGATCATATTCATACCTATAAATAAAAATGCCCACAGAATTAATACCGAAGGCAATTGTCCTCTATGCGTAAATGAATCACGTGATGATCTAAATCACATCCTTCTTTTCGACTGTCCATTTTACACAGAACCCAGAAATAAATATATTAGTTCATACGAGCACAATATGTATATCGTACTCAACCCTAACCGCAACAATGATGTAATTAATCTCTGTAACTTCTTAAATAACTTAACTTATATAAAGCTCTCATATTAGAATAGCTCTGACTCATTGATACATATATGTTTGTTTACCCACAAAACAAAATAATTCTTTTGAATTATGTAAGTTTTAACTCAAGAATCATCCATATTTTGATGTAGAGTTGACTCATGGCCATATTCTTGATTTTATCTTCATTACAATATTTAGTATTATAATTATCTACTTTCTTTTTCTGTATGTTTACTATTCTGTTTTGTTTTTTTGTATGTGCTATTATTTTCGTAAAAGTTCTAACCAAACTCTCTCTGCATTTTACAAGTGTAAAAATCAGAAATACGAGTAAATAAATAATATTCATACGTATACAGCATCTAAAGATCCATTTTATGTTCCTCTATACATCTACCAACTGATTCTCTTACAGTATAAACACACAAAGGATAAGGTGATGATATTTATTCAAAAATCCTACTTCTTATTCAATCTGAAATTCAAACAAGGGCGATACGAAATAACAATGATCCTGTAAGAGAAGAGTTTAGCGTCGGCTTTGGATAGAAGACACTGAGAAGCGGGACTATAAAGGATAATGGACACGGAGACTTGAGAGGAGAGCATAAAGGGGAGTAATATGGGTGGAGGTATGGAGTATGACACAGCCATCGAGTTCCAGTGAATGGTACTCCATTCCAGTCAATAGCCACTTGGAAGCGACTCTCTTTTAGAACGCCCCTCCAGGTCGGATCTATTGGAGTGACTGGTGTAACTCCTCTCTTCTAGGGATAGTCTTGTCTCAGTGGGGGAAAAGAGGCACAGAGGAGGGGTTGTATTCTTGCTACCCAACACTGGAGATAATATATGGATAGGCTCAGCAATTTTTAATACAAATAAATATGCAAGTATAGTGCTTCAGGTATATAGAAATAAAAAAATATGCCTGATTTTACAATATATTCTTGATGAAAAAAGTCTGTATTTTAAAAATAAATATCATTAGAACAATAAAACATACGACCAATGAAAAGTCTTCACTTCATGATAGTGATAAAATATTTATCAGAACGGTCTTCAATATAAAATAATTGGATTAGAAAAAATGAAATAATATATAAAAATTAAAACCGAAATATCGGCTCACATTGCAGGACTCCTCCAGGGCTTGCAAAGTGGGTCCAGTAGTCTCATCCTTCTTTGGACCGAATATTTTGCGCGACACCTTAAGATGTCGTCATCCATCAGTGTTAGCTGCCACTTTTCACATCCATAAATAAGAGTTGGAAGGATTACGGTTTTGTGAATTCTAATTTTAAGATTTCGGGACAAAAGATGTGAGCGTAGTAATGTCGAGACCGAATAAAAACAAGCATTTCCTGCCAATAATCGTGCCTATGTCTTCTTAAATTCCATCTTTTCTAGTTACCATAGAACTTAAGTACTTAAATTTCTTGACAAGTTCAAACTTAGTCCCTCCTAAAACAATGTCACCAAAATCTCCCCCTTTTTCTGCTACTAACATTATACTTAACGGTTACCTGTGGTCAAGTGGTTAGCATAACAAACTACTAAGCCCAAGATCACGGGTTCGTAGCCCAGCAGGTGGCCCTAGGATTTTTTTTAAGGGAATTACGCCGTCCTTCGGAAGGGACGTTAAACGGGGGTCCCGAGCCTGTACCATGTCAGGTACTCGTTAAAAATCCTTATCCTAATTAAGCCTCGATAGGCAAAATTTAGAGCTCCCACTTTAGCATAGTCCGATAAGCCATAGCAGCGTAAAGTGACGTTAAATGAACAAACAACAACCATATTCTTAGTCTAATCCGAATTTAATTCCAGCCCTATTTCCATATAATAATAATTATTATTATTACTATTATTTTAGTGGTTCTACGACCAAACAAGAACACGGGCCTCCTCCACCACAGCCAAGCAATCTACGCGATCCTGCGCTATTCTCTTTCATTCTTGTACACCCAGCAGCTTCACTTCCTACTCCATATCTTCCAGACATCTGACCCGAGGATGTTCTCTACTTCGTTTGAAGTCCGGTTTCCTGTAGAGCATTCTCTTTGCATTCCTATAGGCTGGCATTCTTTTCATATGTCCGATCCTTCTAATTATGTCTTTCTTTATCAATGCCATATATATATAAGGCCAACAAATCAACATAAAACTAAAAATTATATTAATGGAGAGTGCGGCAGTAATAAAGAAAAACTTCTGTAAGATGTCAGCCGCAATTTTGTTTCATGCACTCATATAACTTACATTTTATTTTTCTTTCGCTACTTCTTCCTTTGGGCCATTTGACGTATAGACTCAATCCATCGGAGCCATTCTTTCCACCCTGACAACTCCTCTTCATTTGAGCCAGGGTTTTTCCTCTTTTACCTCCCATTCTTTGGATATAACCTTGCTAGGAAGCCATTCTTCGTACATGCGACAGACATGGCCGAACCACATGGGCGGTCTTTTTTCAATGGAGATCCTTCAGTTATGCCACCTGTAGCTGATCCCCTATGTTTATATTCCGCACTCGATCTCTCATTGTTTTACCGACCATTCTGCGAAGGTATTTCATTTCAGCTCCCGTTGTCCGGCTGATGTGCTTGTCAAGCATGACCCAACTTTCACTAGCATATGTAAGTGTTGGGAGGTATACTGCTTTGTATATGTTACGTTCCGTCGCTCTCCCTACATTTCGGTGACCCACTATGCTATTACAGATCTGGTAATAAATATATCTGATTTGTTTTATTGATTCTATTGCCTACTTCTTAATCTACGTTACCAGACCTGCTAATGATTGTTTCTAAGAAATTATATTTCTGTTATTTATTGTTATGGAGCAATTATGTATATTCAAGTCAATATATATATAATGAAAAAGGGTACACTATATAAATTTAAAAAAAATGTACAAAAAATTACAGTAGGTTTAAAACTAGAGACTTCTTTTGTCATATCATTCTTTTTTATCATATACTCTTTGCGTTTTGTGCTTAAGCTCACATACCCTTAATGAAATATACTAATTGTTTATTTATTTTTTAATAAAGCCCGCCCCTGTAAAGTAAACAAGCTCTGAAAGGCCATTACATTCCATTACCTGCAATTTAATTTAGCCTAGGCGGAGCCGAGGTCGACGAACCGTCTGTCCATTCCGTCCCATTGGAAACAGCCAAAGCGGCCGCCTCCTTTAACAAACAATTAAGAGGGAATAATTTATCCATAGCCTTTTTATAATCCGAAACAGGGTTCTTTCTGTTTAATTAGTCATTCAGAATTGTTTGTAAAGGCCGTTCGGATCGAAGAGAAATTATTCAAGGGATATCGGTGCGTTTAAAATTCTAAAGTTTTCCGGAGCGGGCGAAACAATCTACAAGAAGTAAATAGAAGAAGGCAGAATCTGTAATGGAGTGGTTAATTGTGGAAACGAAATTCCTCTCTTTCATTCCATCTTTTAAGAATTAATGATAACAGTCATTTGCTATTCAGGAAGATTCGTTATAACGCTTAAATATTTGATGAATTTTCGAATAGTGAATAATCTTACAGAAGAATAGATGTAATCAAACTAAAAAAAATAGGAGAAAAAACAATAAAATTTTTTTATTAACCTATTTCGACATATCGCTCCTTCTTTAGAAATCAAAAAACCCAATTTTAGAATAAAGGCATCTGAAAGTGTCAAAATTAAACCAAATGATATAAAAAATAAATAAAAATTTGTGTTGGGGGTTCCTACTAGAATGATGATATTGAAATTCATTTATTAATCATTGGAAATTTTTAAAAGTTTGAATTTTTTTTTTAACTTATGTCATTATTCTCATAAAACTTAAGATTCAAACATGGTATATCTCAAAATATGACTTTATTTTTAAAAAAGTCATCATATCATATCAAAGAAATCAGATATCTCATTTCTGAATTAAAAAGGCTCAATAAACACTATTACTACTGAAGGCTTAACTGAAAAATGCCAATTTTTCAGTCATTTAGTAGTTCTTTTAAAATAGTGATGTGGAACTTGGGTGTTCAGCAGAACATGTCCATATACACAATATACAAACAACATACTGGAAAGTTCTAAAAAAAAAAATGTAAATACTCCTTAGTTAGTTTCGAATCACACTACACACGACATGAACATTTGTACAGTAAAATCATACATTCGCAGTAAATACACAAAATTCCACTCATCAACACATTACCAAAATTCTCTTGTTCTTCTTATAGGAACATTAAAAATAAAATGATAAAATCAGATTTGCAACACCGATGTGGGCAATTGAGAGGTAAGTATATAAGTAAAACTCCATATTTATAAAGCGGTATTTCTCCCTGCCTTGACGTACGAATTTGAGATTTGGGTCAAAACG
Source organism: Arma custos (assembly GCA_037127475.1). Classification (NCBI taxonomy): domain Eukaryota; kingdom Metazoa; phylum Arthropoda; class Insecta; order Hemiptera; family Pentatomidae; genus Arma; species Arma custos. The sequence goes on along the minus strand of CM073760.1, from coordinate 65,986,997 downwards.
CAGAACCATATAAGCCGAATTACCGCAGCAGAAATGAAATACCTCCGCAGAGTCGCTGGCAAAACAAGAAGAGACCGGGTGAGAAATCTAAGAATAAGAGAAGAATTGGGAATCCCGGAATTAAAGATTCCTAGCAGAAACGGCAGCTGAGGTGATTTGGACACATTTGCCGAATGAGTCACGATCGTGACCTAAGGAAGGTGTTCGAAGCTAGACCTACAGGGACAAGTCCGCGAACTTCGTATAGAGAATATGTTCGCAAGTTGGGAGAGGAAAAAGGTAAAACCTTGCAGCAGATGATGATGTTGGCACGGGAACGACAGGCCTGGCACAGTTGGGTAGAGGCTCCTCCGCACTGAAAGTTATACAGAGGAAGGGAAAGAAAAATAAAAAATAAAATGGCCTACAAATTTACTCAGAAAACGTTCATCGGTTAACAAAAATTTCATATTTCTGCAAATCGAGGAGAAAAAATCATTGAGATGAAATTCGCTAGATGCAATACAACGCAGATGCAAATTAGCATAAAGAATAGTAATAAACAACAATTTTATCGTTATCTAAATCAGTTTAAAAGTTCAAATGGCCACTGGCGATAATAAAAATCATAATTAACTAAGATATGGCGAATTCCACTTAGTAATATTGAATTTTTTAATTGTTGAATTTTTCCTATTTATATTTTTTGCAGAAAAGTTTATACTTTGTGGACTGATGAGATAATTATATATTTAAAATGACCATGTCGGGTCGAAACGTCTAATAAATAGATGAAATGCAATGTTTTGTGGACTAAAAGGTTTGCTACACCCCAGGACAAATATATATTTAAAGTCCAGTACCCTTGACACTAAATAAAGAATCCCTTTAAAATTTCATATCACTCAATTAAACTTATCTGAAAATAGAACTTAAAACGAATTGGAATAATTTTAGTTTTGAACAAATTATAATAAGATATGAAGCATGTAAAACCGCTTCATAACTCACAAAAGATAATTTAAAAAAGGTTTAATAGAAGACAATTAAATTAATAAGAAAGAACAAAGCTCGAGAAATATTTTCAAATTAGTCTTAAAAAAAAGAAAGAGGGGGATAAAAGCAAACTTTAATCATCCCTGTGAAAAGATTACTCTCGAAGGGGCAATATTAAAACTGTGCAATGAAATTTTTAGAATTCTCTGCCGCCCGTTGTAAAATTGTCCCTGACGTAATAAAATATAGCCGTTCCGCGTTGTAATAAAATATATCAATCAGCACCTTCCTACATCAAGGCTCATAATAAGATAAAATTATATGCCCTAATGAATCTTGGACCAGGCTAGGGATAAACGGTACTTATTCAGCAGTTTGCCAGTTTAGTGGTAAGGGCAGTCTTGTCAGGTGACATCATATTACGCCATTTATACGTCACAATAATCTGCAATTCAATAATTCTTAAGAGTCCACAACCTTTTGTTCACAATAAACAAGTGAAAAATAATAACCTAGGATATTTCTGTGGCACATGTGCATAATGGGCTAAGTCGAATTTTGTGAATTTCAAGCTATCTACTTAGAATCGTAATTTTTCTTAACTTAATTTAAGTTCAAGATTGGAGTATCAGCCCACGATTCACAAAGGAATATCCTTCATTGCAATGGACGGAACACTTAGCGTGTTAGACACAAGGAAAGAGACAAAAATTACGATTCTAAGTAGATAGCTTGAAATTCACAAAATTCGACTTAGCCCACTATGCACAGATTTATCCAAGCCAATATACTTAGATTAGTAATATAATATAGCATAATTTCCTTTAAATGTAATGAAGGTTATACTAACCTTCTCAGATAACAGGAAGTTATGCCAGTTAAAATTAATCATATCCAATTAACCATAACTGGCTCTGTTATAAATCCCCAAATAACCTATCACTTTATTTTATTGAGGTATATTCTCGAGAAATTGTTAATGTTCATACCACTCATGTTATCTCTTCGATTTAAGCCAATAAAAGTTCTCCTTTTTTCATATTCTCGAAAATTAGAATAAATAAATGTCGTATGGAAAAAGAGTGCAATTATGGATAATGAGTAGATTTTAGTAATCAATTCATCAAGAAATAAATGCTTCAGCTAACACTTCGAAGTGTAGGCAACGATACATATTTTGCTTCATCTTAATAAAATGATTCTCGAAATATACACATTTCCCATAATTATACTATTCAACCATAATTATACTTCATATTAAAAGTAATGATAATTATTATTTCATAGTTACAATATGAGATATTATTATAATAAAATATCATTTTATAATTATTAAACAAGAAACGAGTGAAAGGTTGAAACAGGGGAAGACGTTGGACAGGATGGAGGTTAGAGCAATAATTCATTAATAGAATTCAACTATTTATTTGAATGTGAACGTTAACACCCACATTGCATGTCCTTTTCAGGGCTAGATATATAAGGTACATATAAATTATTAAGAATAAAAATAGATAAAATAAAATAAACTAGAAATATTAGAAACAAGAATTATGAGGAAACGTTTAGGTCCTATAAGAATCACAGAAACCTGGAAATTACGAAGCAATGATAAAATATATCAAAACAAACAAAAAATAACAGAAACGGAAAAGAAGACTGATGTTTTTTTTACTTTTATACAGAATGAAAGACAACAGGCTGTTAAAATATATCTTTAAGTATCTCTGGGAAAATAAATTAACTACAGGCTGGACCCGAGAAAAGATTTGTTTTGAAGAGAAAAGATTTGTCCTGGCCGAGATTCGAACCCGATCTTCCACGACTCTTGCGCGGTACTTTACCAACTAAGCTATTAGGCTCGTAACCAGGCCAGGCAAATTCATTCTCTTCACCGATCCTATATCCCCAGTTCTCGCAATTTTTGCGATGTATATATTGAACATTGAACGTCAATTTTATACTTATATTTTTTTTTTATTTTATTTAATTGAGATTATTTAAATTTATTTGAAGAGAAAAGATTTGTCCATATAAAGATATACATCGCAAAAACTGCGAGAACTGGAGATGTAGGATCAGTGAAGAGAATAGGTTTGCCTGGCCTGGTTACGAGCCTGGTAGCCTAGTTGGTAAAGTACCACGCTAGAGTTGCGGAAGACCCAGGCCAGGACAAATCTTTTCTCTTCAAAATAAAAATATTTAAGTAATCACAATAAAATAAAAAATTGAAATTAAAAAACATTTGGAGAAACACAACATAAAAGCAGAAGCAAGAATCTTCAGAAAGGTAGTGTTAAACTTGGGATTCCAGGGTATAAGCAATAAAAGAACAGGTAAAAAGTGTTCGGAAGAAAGAAATAAGAGACATGGTGAAAGGATGAGAGAGTATTGGAGGAAAAGAAAGCCAAAAATAGGAAGGATTGGAAATTGGCAGGTGTGTGACAGGTCACTTGTGGGCCAAAACGAAGACATAGATATAGATGTAGTGTAAATATAGATTGATATAGAATACTAATATTACACAATAAAAGTTAAAACTTGTGACTTGACTCGATGCGACAATCTGCGGAACTGATGCCCATTTTTTCCCTAATCAATTCAATTTTATGGATTGCAAAGCGCATAGCATTGCAATGTGAAGTAACATCACTTGACGGGTATTAAAATATCCGTACCTGAGAAATATGTACAAACAAAAACTTTTTGAAGTCGATCAATATATATAAAAAAAAGAAATTATATCGGCGTTCAAGAAGAACAATAGGCATAGAAAGCCCAAAAGAGACGGTGCGCGAAACCTCCGAATCGGGTATTTGCGAAAAAGGCGTGATAAAGCATTAGAAAAGAAGGAAGAGGGGCATAAAAGATTTAAGGAGAGCTAAGTAGACCGCTGGCGGTGCCTCCGGGCCTGCTTAAAAATTCAAAGGGATTTGTTTTGTCAAAGGGCCCGGGCCAGGCACTCGTTATGGGCCGCTTCCTCCCGCCGAATTATCCCAATTCTTCTCCATAAAGTAGCTCCTCCTTCCGAGGCCCTTTCCAGCCCTTCAAAGTGCTCATATGAAAGGCGTTATTCCAGAGCCGGTAATTGGACCCTGAAGAGGAGGGGGTGCCCTCAATGGAAGTCCCCCGAAATAAACAAGCCCCAAAAAAAAAAACCTTCCCACTAAAGCTATCGAGGTATTGCCATTAGAGCGCGCTGCCTGCTAATGTCATCCGGCTTATCACAGCGTGCTGACAGCGAGGCAGATAGCCGAGCCCGGGCCACCGTGTTGCCAGCCTCTTCAATAAAAGCTCCCGATAAATCACCGCGGGTTATCTGTCCTTTATATTCCCTGTTATGTCCTTTTTATGTCCTGCTGCAGCTGCACGCAGCGTGTTAGGCCTCATGTACATATAAAAAAAGAATTATATTTACAAGGGAAGCCTATAAACCTGATAAATTCAATGGATACACGGATCATTTATAAATTTAAATGACTTAATCATTATTTAAGTGGAAAATATTTGACTGGATAATTCTAATAATGGATTAAATTGACCAGGGGGTGTAGTCAAAGATAACATAAAATAAGAAAAACATATTTTATTGTGCCAAAGTTCAAAAGTAAAAAGTTCAAAATTTTAAAAATAAATCTTGAATATTAAAACAGATTTGATAAATATATAATTTAATTTAATAAATGCGGAATTAAATTTTATATTTAAAATTCCTGCAGTGAAATTTCTTGGGCTCAGTATGTGATAGAATTGAACGTGATTGTTCGAAAACACGCTAAAAAGGTCCACATTGAATAGAAAAACGAATCCATAAAATTAAAGGGTACTATTTATTTTTTTGTGGTTTTTAAATTTTGAAATATAACAAGATAATTTTGTTCATTCTGGAATATTTTTAAAAAATCTCTCTTCACAATGGCCCATTGCTTTTACAATGCAGCATACAGTAAATCAACGTAAATACCCGTAAATCTACTTCGATCCTGATTCCAATTACCCTGCTCCAGGAAACGAACGCAGTATTAAAAATTTAATACTTTATACAAAGATTAACCCATTCGAGAGGACGATTTTTTTCGAACATGGTCGCCAGGAGCGACCTTTTTTTTATTATTTATTTTTAATAAAAAAAAACATGTTTACCATGGAAATCACCTAATTCGCATAAATAAGATTATTGCACACCGGGTGTGCAGGCTTCAGATAATTTTTAGATTTTTTGGTACATAGTAAAACCAATGCCAAATTTTGTTTTTCTGTACTTGACAGATTTCATTAGTACAAGAAAAATCTTATTTCGACGACCAGAGTACTCAGAATAATTGATAATTATAGTAATTGCACACACGGTGTGTCTTATAGCCTCGGAAACCAATCGGTCTCGAATGGGTTAAGAAAACCGACAAAAGATAAAAATAGTTATTGAATTACCAACAAGATAGAGTTTAAACACTGTAGACAATTTAAGAATTCATTAACTTTGTAGATACAGGAGCAGCCCTTGAGACAACAAATATTTGACAACCTGTTAGTTAGGCTTGCAGGCATAATGAGGGCTTTAAGGGCTCCATGTATCAGACCTACCAGTTGGGGTCACTTTAAGCCGCAACAAACCCAGGTATACGTCACTCTTTAAGTACTGTAAATAAATAAATAAAATACATATATATTTTCCCTTAGAGTTCCGCAAATTGGAGTTTCCTTCAACCAAAAATTTCCTTTAATTCGTTTTATCATTTTCATCTATCTTATACATCTTCCTTCCTCAGACCAGAGGCACGACTTTTCTCAAATCCTTCTATCCATCTTGTTCGTGGTGTTCTTTTTATTTTATTCTTTCTTACAGGTTAAAGTTAAAAGTAAGAATTTCAGCAGATAAAAACGTCCAATTAGTCAATTGTGAAGAAAAAGTTCTGTAACATCTCAATCTATAGCTACCCTATCCTATGTGGTTAGCCTGTTTAGTTGGGAGCATGGTTATTCGTATTCAGGGAATCTTAAAAAGGGTGTTTCCCGTAAAATTCGAATTCAAAATTTTACTCGATTACAATATTTATCGATTGTAATATTCCCAATTGTGTAGGTATTATAAATAGAGAAGAGGAAGAAATAAATAATAATTTTACTGATAACTCGTCGATTGTGAGCAGAGAATGTAAAACAATTGTTGATCACAGGTCGTGCTGTGTCCAGCGGGCAAACTGTCTGGGAACTCCTATTGGGGAGAATACATTATAAAACATAAAATAAAGAATGAAATGGAAGAAGAAATAAAATTAAGGGCAGTAAATGGCAACAAATGCTATTAGTTCACAAAATATATTATCATTCTCCGTCCAGAAGTGACGTGTGCTATTGAGAGATAAATCCTGAGAAAATATCTACAAAATGGGTTTCTTGTACTCAGAGAAGCTTAATCATGTTATTTTCGCAGTGAATAAGGATCTATCTCAGGCATTAGCTTGAAAATGAGTTTTTGCTTACGTTACCTACAACTCCATTTTAAGCCAAAATTACGAGAAAAACACGATTCTGCTTCCCTCAATATAACTAACTCACTCTGGAAAAAATTTGGTTTAACCACTTATTCACAGGGGCTGTAAATATATCTACCAAAGTCGAAAATACATATAAATATAAAACCAACGTAGACATTTTTAAAGACCCTGATTTAGTTTCATATAACAAAAAGGGTAGAATAAGATGGTTGGGTAATGAGCATTGAATGGATCAGGAAAAACTAACAAGGAAGATAATGGTGTGAAGATAAACCTGGAACACCAAGAAGATATAAAGAAAGAGGACAACTGTGGCTACGGTAGATCGAATATGTCGAGGCTGACATACAGTTTCTGACAATGAGAAGCCGGAGAGCAGCTGTAGAGGATCGCTCGCAAAGATTTGACAACCCCCAAATCACTTAATAAAATGGACAGACAAAATTGGCGCTTTCGAATTCCACTATTCTCACTAGAAAATAAAATATTGCGAGTTATGATTCTATGTTATAGTATGAAGAATACGATAAATTTAACAGTGTGACGGCCCAACACCGGCTGTGACCCACAAAAAACTAAGTAGAATAAAAAATTGGAGGAAGCAAGCCAAGTTGGATTATTAATTCCATTCGATGGAGACTAATATTAAAACGGAGAGAAGAGAAGCGGAGGGTATGATAAATCCGGGGGTGGAGTTGAAAATTCCCTGTCAACTCGCGGCCTCTTCTAAGCCCTCGCATCCAAATTCTAATTAAACCTAACCCCCTTCCATGCCAAAATAAAACAGGCACTGCTTTTATTAAAAAAAAAAAAAGAAAGAAAAATCTCAAAGCCAACCCCAATATACAAGGCATGGCATTTATTTACATTATATTAGAGCGTTGGGAGGGAGCGAGGTCCGCCTCCTGGAGAAATATCGATATATTTTTAATGGTCTACGGTTGACTTTCGATATTAGTGGTCACGTAATTTCGACAAAAAAACATAGGTTTTGGGGAGATTTAACGCGCCCCATAATCCAACCTTCGTTTTTTCCCCGTTGGGGATATTTTTTACCTCTTGGTGTTCAGAATGGTTGCAGGGATTTTTAAAATCTCCCAGAAGAATAGTTTCGGAAAAAAAAAGAAGTAAGAGAGTTACTTGTGATTTAGCAGAACGCCATGAAACCTACTTCCTAATCTCGAATAACCTCTTTTTATCAGTTATTGTGTGTGCCTTGTTAATTTGTTTTCAGTGTTTTTTGTCTTGTTAATTTTGTTGATTGTATATTTCTTTAAATTTCTTTATTGTCCATTAAATTTAGTTTGGAATTCTTTTTCTTATTAAGTTTATTATTATCTATTTAAAATGAACAGAATAACAGTCCTGGTATTGCCGTCGGAAGAAGATGAAATGGAGATATTTTCGTCGAGAGTGTAAGAAATTTTTTTTGGAAGGACATTAACGTGTCTATAAATATCATGCTACTATTTTATTTTGTATATTTCAATTTCCATTAATATGAATAATTAGATAGGTATTATTAGAATCAGATTCATCAGTGTCAAGGTCATTAACAATGACGCATAACACTCCTAGACAATCTGCTAAATTACAAGTACAGCAGAGGAATAATATGAAACTGCGACAGATAATGATATGTTCTATAACATGTCGTGGATCGACACAAATGGTCATCGCCATAAAAACTAAGCTCATCTAGTCTTGTTTCAGGGAAGAGTCGATAGATCAAACAAGAATCGGCACAACAGCTGCCTGAGAAGCAGTAGGATATTTAAAAACACTTTTCATGGATTGTGTTAGAACGGTTTTAACTTTTTCAGTTGAGGCAACCAACACCAAATATTTGTACTAAGTATCTCACGTTTTACAATCGTATTATGTCTAAGTATGATTCATCATAAGATAAGACACTATTATAGTACTGTATTATATATTACTACTAATATGCGCGAAACAGATTTTAACACGGTTCTTATTTTAATTTATGATTTTAGCTGTAAAAGTTCTATGTTAAGCTAAGAATTTAAGCATGCTTTGAAATGCTATCTAATGCCGTCGTCCATTATGAAAAAAATGTTCTTGCAAGTACTTTTTTTAATTAAAAAAAAAGCATTGCCTGTAGGTTAAAAAATACCGGGGACTTAATTTTGGAAGAGGCGTAGAAATATGGCTTAATTGAAGGACCGACGATTTTTTATTGAGATCTGTTAAAAATATACACGTTTATGCATGAGTAAATACTTAATTTAATAAATTCGAAGGACTACTCAAGAAATTGAAACAAAGAATACATTACAATAAAATATGAAAACTAAAAGTAAAGAAATATATATGAAATAATATCATATCTCAAAACTCAAGGTAGATATTTTACATAAATAATAATTCAATAAACAATGTTTTGAATATAGGAATAGCTTTTGAGAAAAGTAAAGAAGAAAAATATGAAATAAAAGGAATATTAAACTGGAAATATTGAATTTATCTTTTATATATTACATTTTTTAGATTTAATCTTATTTTAATAAAAACTTTTTCTAGATCTAAAAGAGCATACAAAGGGCGTAGACAGTGTCACGGATTAATGAATTTTTTTTTTTAAATTTATATTATTTTTTTATAATAATCAATTGATATTTACAACTGCAATTATATTACATCAAGTAAATCTGCTGTATGAACAAAGGACATGAAAAAAAAAAAACACTTGTGGAGAAACTATCCATTGATAGCACTCCAATAAAGTTCTACAGCAGAAGGTCTCGAGGCCATCTTCTTTTCAGACGCTTCGGAGGGTTATCAGGAATATTATGGGAAGCAAGTTGAGAAACTAGCGGATTAAAGTGTGTATGAAGCTTTTCATGGAAGGATAGGTATCTAGTTTGGGCCAAATCAGCAACATATGGGACATTAAGATCATGATGGATGAGTTTGTTTGTGACATAATAAGGAGCATTGAGGATTTTAGGAAGGATTTTGGATTGTAAGGATTGGATAAGAGATGAATTGGATGGTTTAGTAGAGCCCCAAAGCTCAACTCCGTTTGTCCAAATAGGTGTGATAACTGTCATGTAAATGAGTATTTTGTAATTAATTGGGAGCTTTGAACGTTTGTCAAGTAAATGTTGAAGTAGTCGAAAGCCTCGGAGGGTTATCAGGAATAGTATGGGAAGCAAGTGGAGAGAATAGCAGATTCCAATGTGCATGGAGCTTGTCATGGAAGGATAGGTATCTAGTTTGGGCCAATCAGCAACATATGGGATATTAAGATCATGATGGACGAGTTTGTTTGTGACATAACTAGGAGCGTTCAGGATTTTACGAAGGGTTTTGGATCGTAAGGATACGAGATGAATTGGATGGTTTGGTAGAGTCCCCAAGCTCAACTATGTCCAAATAGGTCTGATAACTGTCATGTAAAGGAGTCTTTTCTAATTAATTGGGAGCTTAGAACGTTTGTTCAGTAATGTTGAAGAAGGCGAAAACATCGAGCAGTTTCTTGTCTTTTCAGTCTTGTATGAGGATTACAAGTGAGACCTTTGTCCAGATGGAGTCCTAGGTAACGTATCTGTTTGACAGGGATCAGTGGAATGTTATTAAAAAATACAGTAGGGCAGGAATTCGTAGGTTTACGACGAAGAGTGAAGGTAATTTGGTGGGATTTGTTAGGATTTATTTTAATTCCCCAATTTTGACACAATTCTTGAATGGTAGAGATATGGGATTGAAGAGATTGGGATGCAACAAATGGATGGTTATATAACACACATGTGTCATCAGCGTACGTAGTGAGAACAGTGCATGGATGGGTTGGGATGTTAGCTGTTTATATCGTGTATAGGATGGGACTCAGGATACTACCTTAAGGAACACCAGCAGACTGGGTAAATTTATATTCCTATAAAAAGACAAGTGCAGAGATGTCGATTTGGAAAACCAAATAAATAACTTGAAAAAAAATCTGGTTTTTGAATTGTATTTTATTTTATTTACTTAAACGCCTTGTTAAGATTACTACTTCTTTTTGTGAAAAGAATAAATAATTTTGTGATATACTGATTTAACTGATAATTAATACTTAAATGCATCTTAAGGAAATATTTAAAATATTCTTATCAAAATTCTCGAAGATGTACTATATACTAATATAATAAACGAAAAAGTGTGGTATATTTAAGATTATGAACTTTGGGATCTATCTTTATACATTTCTTATGTATTTAATAGTTCATTTAATTTTATTTTTCAGCAAATTTTACAAATAATTCTAACTACAATTAAAATTTAAAATATGGAAAAACCTATTCACAAGATAATAATGATTTGGGAGAATAATTCACCAAATCAAGATTATTGAAAATTAAACTCCATGATAAAAACAGTCGAGCCTGGAGAAATTTATGACTCACACCTACAATATTTATAAGGGAGATATAGAGTAAACTCATTTATCTTGCATTAAGCAAGTATAAAAGGAACTTATGAAGACAAAAAAGTATTCATGATTCATGGAGGTGGCAACTTACTACCAGCCATCTCATCTCTTGAAATATATATTGCCCGTCAAACTTCCTCCCTCACTAAATAAAAAGTAACCTTATCTTTAAACTTATTTAAGAAACTTCTAGGAGAAATTAATTATTTTTTTATCCATAGGAATATATATATATATATATATATATATATATATATATATATATATATATATATATATATATATATATATATATATATAATTTAGTCAAATATAATAAAACTTAATAAAAAAAAAAAACAACTGTTTAGATGGCTTCAGTAGCAATTTTCCATCTAAACAGTTTTTTTATTAAGCTTTATTATATTTGACTAAATTAAAGATTTGAACTATTTCTTTTTATGAAGCTAGGTATCTCAGTGGGTAGAGCTGTTCGTTGCTATGCCGAAGGTAACGGGTTCAAATCCGGCTGTGGCAGATAAATTATTAACACCCATAGTTAAATCCTGTGGAATCTGACGACCCTTCTGGGGCACACCCGGCCTCTATAAAGCTGGGACACTCAATTGGCGGTCGAGCGTGATTTTGGGCACTTTCCTGCTCACCCGTTGTTAAAGAAACAGTACAGTATGTATTGACCCGAAGACCATCGATGGGTTGTGGTTCACAGGTTTTATTATCTTTTTTAAAGACCAAATTAATATGTGATTGATTTATTTAATTGATATTCAATATTTAATTGAAAGTAAAAAAAGTAGTTGTAATATTCTTACCAAATTCTAGCTAATATTCTATAAAATAATATATATATATATATATATATATATATATATATATATATATATATATATATATATATGTATTATATTAAAGGCTATGAAACTCAGGGAACTTAGTAATGTTACGGGCTACTAGGTGTTAAAATGAATTAAACTACTCCTGAATTAAAGATACTAATATTCATTACAAAATGATAAAAAGAATACAATTAAATTATTAAAAATTAAATTATTAAACTGATATAAATTTACAATAACAATATTCTAAATATTTATTATCTAGGCCTAACTCCTATTTAATTATTACAATAATATAAGATATGGCAAATTCTAAATGAGTTAACTATTTACATATATTTGTATGAATATTATAAAATTACACTACAATTTATAACTACTAATTAACACTTACAGTTCATTGATCAAAGTCCACCGACCGTAAGATTCTCCAAGTATGACAAACTGACACACAGTTACAGAAACAGTTTATTACACTCGCCAGACTGTCACAGTTCACTGATACACTTATTACACTGGCCGGTTCAACACTGACTAGTTTATCACACTGACACTCACTTATTACAGATCATCATCGTGCCTGGTCTACCCTCAGACTGACTCGCTCGAGGCGAGGGAGGTATTTAAATAGGAAAGGCCGAACATTCTAGAACACGGAAGTAGGGAAAGCTGTTCCGGGAATGTCTATAACTTTCTTAATGCCGTCCGACAGAGGACATGTTCGCGAAGGTCTGATCCAATCTTAATTTCTCCCGCCGACGGCTTAAGTTGCTAATCCCTTGTTTCTATCCATATCTTACTGGCCGTAACAGAAAATTACTGACTATGGACCGCAGGAAACTATCCATATCGATATCAATTTCCTATATCTTTTTAATTATTATATTTTATGGTGAGTAATTTTTACAAGTAATTATAAAATACAATATTATATAATTTTAGTTAACAACACAATAATGAAGATATACGAATGGGTACCCATAAAAGAATAAGGGAAAAATTTACAACTCCAAAAGAACAATGCGGTTTTACTATGGGAAAGTCTTGTATTGATCACATATTGATCATTACTCTGAGGCAGCTTTCAGAAAAATGTCAAAGCAAATAGAAACACCTTAGCCTAGTATTAATCGGTCTTGAAAAGGCGTGTGACAGTGTTCCACGTAATCTTCTTTGCATTAATGAGCCCTTAATCTGTGCTGTTAAATAACAATAAAAAATAAAGTTTAGTACAATAAATTTCGGCCAGATTAAATAAAATTAATAAATAATGTAGATTTTGAAAAATTGACTTTTTCATTGGGGGGGTTTTAGCTTTAAGGTTTAAGCATTATTCGATAAGGTATAGTAGGCGAAAAATCTTACATTTTTAAAGGAGTTAGCAATGGGACCTAGATTAATGTAAACAGGTAAACGTAAATAATGACAGAGATCATTAATTTAAATAAATTTAATCAGAAATTCTATAATAAAAACCGCTCAAAATGAAGTGACAAACTTTTCGAAGGGAGGCAGCCTAGTTCTTTACCACACACGTGGTTTTCCTAACACTGTGCGTTTGGTCTTCTAAGCTTAGATTACACAGTTTTTCTACTTTAACAACATAGACTTTACAGGAAACAATAACTGGGGAAACCCTTCAACAAAAGAATTCCCAATGGAATAGTGAATTGAAAATAACTACGAGCTTAATACGTTCTTTTATTGCTTTAATTTTCTTATACCCTACCTCCTTTTAATCTTGTCCTTTTTTCGTTTTTCTATTGCGTAGAAGGAAACAACTTTACGATAATCTTACTTTTCAGAGCACTCAGGTTGAAATATTATCTTATCTAAAAATGATCGTACATTTACATTTAAAATATTTAAAAAATCTTACTAGTTATCCAAGTACTTTTAACTATTTACCGAGTCTAAATATATCATAAATATCAATATCAATTAAAACATTAATTAATATTGCATGAAAAGCTAAATTAAAATAAATATCTTTTTGAAATATTTTATAACAAAGTCAAAAAACATAATCTTTAATAAAAATGAACTTTAAACGAACCAATTATGATTTTTTAAACACAAAAAAATCCCTTGAATATGTGGGATACAGATAGTCTGGGGGTGCAGTAAAAAAAAAAACACTAAATAAGAGAACCTTATTTATTATAAGTGCAGACGTTTCGACCTACGTTGTAGGCCATCATCAGGGCTGATAGAAGGCTAGCCACTGAAGTTTGTCTTATTTAATGTTTTTTTTTTTTTTTTTTACTGCATCCCCAGACTATCTACGAGTATATCCCACATTAGAACTTCCAGACAACTATTTTCCTCTCAATCATTTCCCTTAAATAATTGATTCAGCAATATGTATAAGAAAAATTGAATGAAAGAAAAAAATCTATAAAATGTTACACAATCCTTTATTCAAGGAAATAATATATAAGACAGAAATACAAATGTTAGTTAAAACTTATTGTTATTTCTCTATTTAATCTCATATAGGCAATCTTGTATAAGCAATCCAAACTGTCTCTCCGCTAAAGGATATATTTTGGTGTACATTTTCGAATTCTTTGGAAACGTTATAACTGACAAAAATCTGCAGTTTCAATGAATATTGGACTATACAACTAAAATAAATTAAACTAAGTAGCATATTCATAAAAACATTTAATGTTGATAAAAATTCAACGTATTATCAAAAACCACGACACATTTAATTAAAATACATTTAATTATAATTACAAATCTAACGTCGATTTAATTAAAATTTATATTGTTTATTTAAAATGTTTTTAAAAAACAACACAATGAGCCCATAAACTATGAAGTGTCCTCGATGTAGAAAATTATATGTCAGCCTATTTCTTTTAACGATAAATTAAAGTTATATTAAAATATTTTATAATAAAGTCAAAAACATGATCTTTAATAAAAAATGAATTTTAAACGAACCAAATATTATTTTTTAAACAGAAAAAAATGAGAGAAAAGAAAAGATTTGTCCTCTGCCGGCAGGTGGCCTTGGTAGCTCAAATGGTAGAGCGATGTCACGGTGAGACAAAGGGTCCGGGTTCAAATCCCGGTCGAGGGCCTATCTTTTCTCTTCAAAAATAAAAATTATATTAAAATAATTCGAAATTTAAATATATATATATATATATATATATATATATATATATATATATATATATATATATATATATATATATATATATTTAGATATATGTTTTTTTTTTTAATACGGGGGTAGGTGGAAATCTTCAAAAGACACGGATAGGCCCGAACCTATTTTTACCCACTAAAATCTTCTCCCTACACCTGTTTCCCACCCTCCACGGGACCACCATTAGGCATTACTTCATGGAGGAGGAGTGGCTGTGTGCCGCCTCATTGTGCTAGGCTACCTATGTTCTAGGCACGCCTCTCCTTCTCTTCCTTCCTCAGTATCTTCATGACCTCTGCGGCCAAGCTTGGCCAGCTGTCCAGTACTCCTGTGAAAGCAGCATCAGGCTAACGATATTGTCGGCTGTCGCTCCTGAGCCACAGACTCCTTGGAAATCATTCCGTTCTTCTTGAAAACGAGGACAGCTGAAGAATACATGTTCCACCGTCTCCTCTATTGTTGGACAGCTTGGACATTCTGCTGTATTGTCCAGCTTAAACCGTAATTGGTATGCTCTGAAGCAGCCATGTCCTGTAAGCATCTGAGTTAGGTAGTAGCCTACTTCCCCGTGGCTCCTATCCACCCAGGGTTCGATGCGAGGAACCAGCCTATGGGTCCACCTCCCGTTCGTGACCATATCCCAGCGTTGCTGCCACTTCTCGATTGTCATCTTCCTTTCCACAGTTCAGGGGATGCGAGCAACTCTTTTATACCAACGCTGTCTCTCTTCTGCGATCAGTTCTATTGGTGGCATCCTAGCCACTACACATGCAGCTTCGTAAGAGACAGTGCGAAACGCGCTGATCATCCTCAGGGCACTTCGACGATAAATGGACACTATTGGTCTCCTGTAAGCCAGTGTGTCCAAGGCACCATTCCATATCGGGGCTGCGTAGAGAAGGATGGATGATGTGACGCTCGATAATAATAGTCTTCGACTGTTTCAAGGCCCGCCTACGTTGGGCATCAGTCGAGCCAGTGCTGTGGTCACTCTTGCTGCTTTATCGCATACTCCCTGGATATGTTCCTTGAACCGCAGCCATTCATCGATTATTACTCCGAGATATCTCAGCGAGGGCTGGGACTGGATTTCTTGTCTGCCCACTCTCAGGGTTATTTCTTCCCTCCTTTTGCGGCTACTAATAAGAAGAACTTCTGTTTTCTTGTCTGCAAGCTGGAGCCCCACCGAAGCCAGCCAATCACGGATTAGTGAGATACTCTGGTTGGCCTTCACGGTCACTTCATCTTTGTATTTGGCCTCAATTACCACTGCAACGTCGTCAGCAAAACCCACTGTCTTGGCATCCTCTGTATATTTATATTTAGATATATATGTGTGTGTGTTTGTATATATAATCGCTAATTTTCACTGCCTTTAATCACTGACTTCGAATCCAGTGACACTGCTGGAAGAGAAACGTTGGGATCTCCTATAGTCCCGCTATGCTCTCCACAAGGAGTTTGGAGCTATGTTCGGAAATCCCTAGAGCAGTGTGTAATAGATCATGATACTTAATGTCGTTGCATGTTGCAACATAAATAATTTTTTTAATATTTTATTTGAAAAGAAAATATATGACCAGGACCGTGACTTAAACCCGGGTTTCCCACTTCTCCGTAGTGGCGCCTTAACCATCTTGGCCATCCTGGCTCGTTTCTCGGCCAGTCATATCTCTTCTTTCACTGATCCTATATCTCCGTGTTCTCGCAATTTGCGATGTATACACGGGGATAATGTTAATTGAACACAACTTTATTTTTGGATCTACTTGACTTTAAGTCATTAATATTATTATAATTTATTTTATTTTTATACGGTGTATTTTTTTAAATATTTCATTTGAAAAGAAAAGATACGACCAGGACCGTGTAGACGGAGAAGTGGGAGACTCGGGTTCGAGTCCCGGTCTTGGTCATATCTCTTCTTTTCAAATAAAATAATAAATCTTAAATTTAATGAATAATTACATGTCTGTTTTTGATCCAATGATGGTGGATCAAAACAAAAATATTTGTCGCATATTTCAGTTGATTGTATACTATTTCCAAGGATTGCCAATTTTTCTTAAGAAGCGATTCTTCAAGATGAAATAGATACTAAAAGAGGTGGATGTTAAGGGTTCAACATTTACCAAAGAGATTGCAGAGGAAAGATTTTAGAAGAAGAGCGGAGGAAGGTAATGAAATTAGGAGGAAAAAGATAAAAGAGGAAATAAAAATAGAAAACAGAGACATATCAGACAGATTGCCTTGTTTGCCTCTCCCTTCATTCTTTTTTTTTTCTTTTTTCATTAAAGGTACGGTTCCTCTGTGCTAACATTATCAGCGGGCAACGGACTTCAGCAATCGATTTATTTGCTGATCTATTTAACACATTCTGCGCTTATTTGATTTCTACAGATGAAATATTCATACTCTTATTTGTCTTGGCTACTTGCAATAGAGGGGGGCATGAAAGCTCAGTGGTAGAACTCTGAGTTTCTAAGCTGAGGTTCAAATCCGGCTGTGACAGCTACAAAATCTGTTAGCATCCGTACAGGGACGGATCCTCTAGGCTCTGCTGAACCTCCCTGGGCTCATACGGGTTCTATAAAGTCGATAATCTTAATCAGTGATTTCAGACAAGTCACCTCACTGCACAATCGTTGTCCTGGAAAAAGTCCAGCTCGACCATTTACCAAATCCAAGACCCTTCATGGGTTGTAGTGGTACAAAAAAAGAAGAAAAGTGGCAACCTTAACTATAGTATTAAAATACCTAAATAATAAGACCTTTGTTTACAATAAATGTTGATACTCCCAGAACTTAAGTCTTGGCATAAGTTATTTAATTTAGTCTAGTGTATTAAAAGTTGTTTTATAATATTCCGTACGGAATATACAGCAAGAAGCCATAAGTGAAACCTTACCTAAAGTGGACTCCTTATGAATATAATTATGTAAATGTTGAAACCTAGAGAAAGTATCTTTATTTGCGTGGTACAAGCTAGACGAGAGGTGTAGAATATTTATGTAGAATTTGTATGTTTAATGTATATCTATATACAGTACATGTGAGGAGGGCAAATCAGAGGGTGGAGACCTGAGTTGCTGTGAATTATTTGTGCTGTGGAGTCCAACAGTGGCAGTATATTATTTAATCTGTTAACAACCTTGGATGAACTCTATGGTATTTACAGACATCAACAGCTCACCCAGCGTCTGTGAAGTGAGTACTGTTGATTGGGAATGTCCTAACAGTTGAGCGCGATCACGACCAAATCACTACCCTGCAAAGCCATTAGAAATAGTATAATACTATAAATAGTATAATTTACACCATTAAATAACCCAAGCCCCTTTTTTGTTTCATTTAAAGTCACTTTATGCTGCTATTGCAAATTGGAGACTGGGGTTTCTGAACTTTGTCTATCACCTAACGCCGCATAGGGTCGGTAGGGCAATTTTATATCCCTTCCGAAGAAGGGCATAACCAAGGATTTTTTACTATCTTAAATAAATCCTAAGGCCTCCAGTTAGTTAGTTACACCCAAGATCCTTGTCCCGTAGTGGAACAACATAATTGGTACTACAGATACATATAAAACATATATTCCTTAATCAATTTAGATGCATATTCGTTCAAATGTAACATAATTTCATAAATAAAGTTCTCTATGAATACACGAATCTCTATTCCTAATGTTCCTCCTGTATATAGAAATAGAGGAGCTGTCATGCTATCCTCGGATTCCACGTTTGTAGGAAGACACAAAAAATGGAGCTATTCATTAAAATTTATCTGGTGAAGCTCTAGCCCGCAGCTGGTGGATGGAAATAAGGACCAATTGGGCCAATAGCCGCCCTGGTCCCAAACTCCCCCCCCCCTGCCCACTCCAACAATAACACTAGCGATTGCTGATTCCGCATTCAGCGAGGGTTCCACGAATTATATAAACCAGAAACGCTGGGGGGTCTGAATACAGATAGCGTTTCAAAAGAAAAACTGTAGAACCTAATAAGGTAGAGCGAAATGTAAAAACATTTATTTCAGGATTAGTGTTGGTTCTATTTGGTCAATCTAAATTCGTTTCGTATTTTTGCATACAACAAGAACTGATCTAGTTTTCGAATTCCTATTAATCTATTGCTAAGAAATAAACGAGTTATAGTCTAACAAAAATATGATTCAATCTTAAGCACTTAAATATTTCTATCCGCTTCTGAATATTTTATCAAATTGTACTCAAGGATAAGCATGAATCATTCAATAACAAACATGTATGAATTTTCAACAAACCAATCATAATTATGTATTAAAGAGGATTTTTTTTTTCACATGATAAAATAAACCAGTGAAAAATCAACCTATATAACAACAATGCGATAAAAAGACAAAATAACTTTTATCCAATGAAAGAAAATATATAACACGAATTCAAACTTAAAAGCTCATTTTGAACTGAAATAGTTGAATTCCTATTAATTTACTAAAAATCATACAGAGTTCAAAATCATAACCTGTTCAAGAGGTAACGCTAGTAATTATACGGGCTTTTAGCTTAATAAGAATGTAGTTCACAGTTACCAATCACACCTTAATATCTTATTCCATTTTTAAGTAATTTTTTAAACGATTTTTCTTTTCTAATAAAAGTCCGACTTTCTCTACCATACTCGTAACTACACAGTTTTTTCATCAATTTTAACGATCAAAGATTTCCACATTTCCTATAATCCAACGTGGATTAATATTGTTTCATTGCAACCGAAGCTCAGTGAAAAACTAAACCAACAATTTTCGGAAATACTTAGTAAAATCCCACGTAATCGATTTTAGGGCAACGAATATTCTGGAATTGGCAAATGTTGCATTATTTAATCAGTAATATCCAAATGCTAATACTTATTTAAGTTTGAAATATAGATTGAGGCAATTATAAGGGATTCTAATGCCTTTTTTCCCTAGTTTTGCAGTCAATAAAGGTTTCAATCTCTCGACATGTTTTTCCAACTGGTATATTACTGCAGTTTTGTGTTTTATGAACATTGTTCTGAGTTTTACTACTTTAGATCATTTTTTAAAAATAGGTTTTAATGTTTCTCAACTATTTACTTTTTACAAAATACTTTGTTTATTTCTTCTGGTTTAGACCGTGTAGATAAATTTCTCGCCAACGTTTCGTCAACCATGCTGCTGACTTCCTCAGGGCTGAGTCTCGCTCATTCTCATCTCAGCCCTGAGGAAGTCAGCAGCATGGTTGACGAAACGTTGGCAAGAAATTTATCTACACGGTCTACCAGAAGAAATAAACAAAGTCTTTTGTAATAATAGTGGTCGTGGAAGCCTAAAAGAATATTTATTTACTTTTTAATTTTATTATAATTTCAAATGAAGAGTGTCTGGAACAGAGATCTTCTACAGAGTGGTCATGCAAGGTAGGGGCGCTTTCAATGGGAAGTTTCTCCATCCAACTTTCTACCTGAATTGTAAAGAGAGGGTTAACATTCCCAATATATATGGCCAAACGCCATTTGGAAAATATTCCCAAATAAATATTTTATTATATTATCATTTACTTTTATACGCTTGTACGAGGTCCGTTCGAAAAGAGCAAACAAAAATGAAAACTATTTCATGTTTTGGGGAAAAACTTTTTTCTCAGCATAGTCTCCATTTAGCCTTACAGACTTCTCAGAGGCATAACGCTCCTCACGTTGTTTGATCCCTTCCGAATAATAGGATTTCTCCAAGTCCGCAAAATAATCATTCGTTACTGCAATCATCTCAATTTTCTTTCATCACCACATCATTGATATTAGCAATGGTTTCTAGAGTGACCTAAACAATCAGTGCAGAACAATCAGCATCATATAGGCCCATTTGGCCAGTCCGGAATTTTTGTATTCACTTATAATCAGTTCAGAGTTCCCATACTGTTTAAAAATCTTGCCGTTAATGTCTAGAAACGATAGCCTTCATAAAAAAAAATTAAACCTGTACCACTACAACCCATGAAGGGGATAGGGTTCAGTAATTGGTAGAGACTGTACCGATTCGTGGACAACAGTTGTGAAGTGAGATGATTAGTCCTAAATCACACTCAACCGCCTGATTTCCACGATTATTTTTGGTACCCACTTTTAAAGGCTGGGTGAGCCCCAGAAGGCTTCTAGACCACATAGGATCTATTTCCGGCTACTAACAGATTAAATAAAAGTCTGCTATGCAAGGGGATTTGACAGGAAGTCACTACCTACAACTGAGCCACTACGCTCCCTTTCGTTTTTTCTCCGCTGCCTTTCATAAAGTAGTGTTTAACCAATATACGAAATTTGTTTTGGTCCATTTTTTTTTTTAAATTATCCTAATTCCTCGATTCAAACGAATGCCAAACACAAAGAAATAGACCGGTCCAGCAAGAACTTGCAGGAACTTGAAGGGCGTTCTTCCAAGAAATGCTACTAGCTGAAAACGACCTCGATACTAACGAGTAGTGCCACCTTTCTCACTTTGCAAAAACTTTTCAAACGATCCTAGAATACAATATAAAAAAATATCAATTGAAAACAACGAACAACAGTAGATTGCTAATAGGTCGGAGTTGTTTGGCAATAACACAGCCCGCTTCCAGATAGA
The DNA here is from genome assembly GCA_037127475.1 of Arma custos. Classification (NCBI taxonomy): domain Eukaryota; kingdom Metazoa; phylum Arthropoda; class Insecta; order Hemiptera; family Pentatomidae; genus Arma; species Arma custos. Next base: position 65,965,469 of record CM073760.1, on the reverse strand, counting down.
ACTGATCAATACGCACGGTATCTGGCCAAGCGGACACTGGAAATTGGGGCATTAAGAGATATGATGGATCGGGTAGCCACATTATAGAAGGCAGATAACAGAACGGCAGGAAATGAGCCTAGCTTTTACCTTTACACGCTAATATGACGTGACCCCTCCGCATACATTTCCCGACCCGCGTCACTTTCTGGCCGGTGGTCACTAACACCTGCCGCTCCCCGGTTAGGCGGCCCTTTCATTGCCGGGATCGGCGAGTTATAGCGGCGGTTTTTAACCCAATTGGCATAAATATCACCCCCTTCATAAGGAAACTTCCCCCCAAAGGGCTATCACGATTTAGACCTACCGCCGATTGTGCCGCTGAAATTTACAAAGGCTATAACACGCGAGAAAGGGCAATTCATTGGGCCCTTTCAAATGAACAGCCTTTTTGCCGTTTTATTGGAGCGAGAATGGAACCTAAATGCTTCCATTGTGGCCCTAATATCCTCCGGAAAACTATCCCCTCGCTTTTATCAAAATGTTTTTTGCCACGGACGAAATGAGATCGAAATAAAATATAGCCTACCAAGGCCACACAGAAAGTTTCATTTGCGATAAAATAAGGAGAGTAAAGAACATTGCAATAATGATAAGTTCATAAGTTTTAAAGACAAGAAAAGTTAGATCTTCATAACTCCAGAGCTTCACAAAAAGATTTTACGTAATTTTAAACTTACAACCTTTACAGATTTTTCATAATATATCTTTTACCAAAATACTGGAACTATACTACTCACCATCGGCTTGAATTTCCCATAATTAGGTAATAATCTAACCCTAATCACTAACACAAAAATAAAATCATCTTCGAAATTCTCCAATCTTTTATGAAAAGATACAGACAACATTTCATTTTGAATGTAATTTTATTTGTATGTGTTGCATTGGTAAATGGATCTCAGTTTCAAATATCATTAAAATGTCTTTAGTTTTACATCCGATTCCTCCGCATCTTGCATACTTTGCATTATCATTTTCAATTTCAAAAAGATCAATCAACTGTTAAGATATCTGACCTGCAAGTACAGCAATATCGGGAATGGTTTTTCCTTGGTTTTAAAGGAAGTTCAGGTTATCCTGAAAGATGGAGAGAGGGAGTGAGGGGGGGGGGGAGGGAGAGAGAAATTATCAGATTTGTGAATATAAAAGCAAAGGGTATTTTTTTTTATTTCTAGTTTAAAAATAAAATTTAACATCTTCCTGAAAGAAACAAGGTGAATAAGATGAACATCATTCCACATTTATTATTAAACATATTAAAACTTACATAAATAACAATTCGACATAAATCCAGAATCTAATACCAACTATTTTATAACTGACAAATATCCTACTTATTCCCAGATTTTATGTTCGTCGATAAATGGGTAGCTTATCACTCTTCAGCTATTTTTTTCCGTATCTATATTCGAATCTACTCCTTATATTTATGGTATTATTCAAGGTATTTTTATTGTTGATCGTAATAAGAGCAGATCATTGCTTTGATTTATTATTTCGATATGCCTTTTTACATTAGCAAATAGTAAGCTATAAAAAAAAGCATCGCTCATAAGATTTAAAAAATAAATCAACAGTATTCGACCTCAAGCGAATCAAATAATTGTAACATGATATAACCCAAGAAGAGTCTTGCACGGTACAGTATGTACAGTTTCTACGACAACAGTTGTGCAGTGAGATGATTTTCCCAAGATCACTCTCTTCCTACCCCAATCAAAGTTACTCACATTATTGAGGCTAGACGAGCCCCGGGAGGATCTCTAGATCCCACAGGGTCCATCCGTGACTGTTAACTCATTAAATAATTTATCTACCACAGCCGGATTTGAATCCGGGACGAGGTCTTCATCAAACTGAGCTACCCAACTTCCATTAATTAATGAAAAACATTAAACAAAAAAATATGAAATGGTCCTAAATATATACTGAAAATACAATCACCAGGACTTATAAACTATACTGTTATAATTTAAAAATAATATCATACTAGAGTTATTTAACTTACAAATATACCTTATTAGAGATCCATTCTATGCAAGAGCACCCCCTTACCTGAAACAAAAAAATTTAAATTCAGTAACTAAAAAAATATGTTGAAACAAGATACATATAATTCAAAATCTTTCTACATCAGACATCTACAACAGATTTTTACAACAAAATAAACGAATTAAAGATGTTTTTAACAACTATTAAAGGCCAACTTATTTAAACTGCTGGGCTGGCGGAATGGCGTTGGATAAATGTAGACTCAAGTTTTCCTCCTATAATTTCTCGCTAACCTAATTAACAAAAAGATTGATGACCCTATCCTAGTTTCCCGATTGCCTCCTAAAGCTGCAAGTGTCCGTTGGGGGGATATTTCGGGGAAAAACAGCATCACTAACTAACCTTGCTATTTTTTAAAATTTAATTAAATTAATACGTAAAAATAATTACTATGTATTGGTTAATTAATAAACCTTCTGAAATCAGTAAATAAAAGGATCCGGGTGCTGAGAACACGAAGAACGCATGCCCTAGAACCTACCATCAATACAAACGTCAACGTTGACACGAACTATCGTCCTTATTCATTTAAAAATTATTTTACTCAATACGATGCTATCAATTACGTCGAACAGTTTATTTTATATATGTATATATATATATTCAAAATTTATCTTACTGTTTATTGTAGTCCTGACTACTTAAATTCCTCCATTTTTAACATCGGAACTCTTATTAGGTAGTATGATTAACTTGATAAATAAAGGTATTTGATCATTTCTGGTTGAGTCGAAATTAGAACCACTCATGGTGAAGTGATTAGAATAGCAAACTACTATGCAAAATCGCGGGTTAACAGAAACCGGTAGGTGGACATCCTTACGTTTATTTAAGGTAGTAAAAAATTCTTGATTATACCGTCCTCCGGAAGGTGCGCAAATGGGAACTCCTAGCTTTAGAGGTGTCAGGTGCAAGTTAAAGATCACTGTCAAAATTATAACTGGCAAGACAAATTTTAGGAATTTCAACGTCATCCTCCCATCTATGCCTCGGTCTACCCCTGAGATATTTATCAGCCGACACAGCGCTTATTTAATTTTAGTAATATGTTCTTTACTGATCCCAACAGCTTTACTAGTCCATCTTAGTCTTCGCTATCAATAAAATAATATTAACGAATGCAAGCTCCGTAATTCCGCGTTGCGGAATCTCCCTAATTTTCCAGTGGTCTCATCCATTTTCAGGTCCGAATATTCTACGAAACACCTGATTTTCGAATACCTTAAGAAATTGTTCATCCTTCAGAGTAAGCGGCCACGTTTCACAAGAGAGAGCATTAAATAACGTACAAATAAAATTTCAATGTATTTAAGTTTAAATTAAAAATTAATGAATAAGCAATAAAAATGAAAATAATAGAATAGAAGGTTGTTATGCTAACCACTACACCACAGGTGGCTGAACGAAATGTTCACATCATTAGGAAGAGTTGGAAGGATGACAGTTTTATAAATTTTGATTTATAAATTTCGGGACAAAAGACAGGATTTTAGTGATGTCAAGACCGAATAGTAACAAGCATTTTCTGTCTTATTACCTCTCGAATTTCTTTTTTTATAGTTAATGAATAGTGAATAAAGTGAAAAGTTAATAAATAGTGAATAAACTAATATGATAAAATATATTAATGTTCATCAGTTTTTTTTGTACAGATTGTTAGATAAAAGACTCGATTATTGAACATTAAACAGCAGGAAAGACAGGAGAAAAGGTTTATCTACCTTCCTGAGAGAAGATTGATAAAAAAAAAAAAATAAACGACGGATGACTCAATATTTTATAAAGTAAGACAAATAAGACTTCAATAGCAGGCCCTTGGAAGGTAATAGGGGTCCGGGGGGAGCTGTCAGGGTGGAGGGGGCGTACGTAAAGATTGGGAGATAGTTAATTTGACACCCCGCGTCGGAAGGGCGGAATAAAGAGCCCATGCTTCAAAAATATGGCACATGGCCGATAATTGGAAGGTTCAAAGACAGAAAGGAAGACCCCCTCAATTTGTTACCTGCCCTATGTTTGGCAGGTGTCGGTTACTGCCAGCTCGGACAATCGCCAGCCCTTTCAGTGCCAGCGCTGCCCTAATGATCTGTCTGCGCCCGCTACCTTCGTCCGCTCTTCGAGTTAGCTCAAATCTAAACCAAATGTTATATAGAATGAATAGCTGGGGGAATCAAATTTAATATATTAATATATCCAAGGAGAACATCCTTTAGGCGCAACCGCAACTTAAAGGTCTTATAAATTTTATGAAGAGGGACGTATAAAGGCTCGCAGCGCTCCTCTGCTAATTACTTTAGTTGAAAACATTAAAAGAGTAAAGATTATATATATACAGCCCGGATGAATAAGTGGTTAAGTTGAAGTTTATCCAAAAATAGTTTTTTGTATTAGAGAAGGGAATTATTATCAGTTCCTACCTCAGTAATAGAACCTTTAAAGTAAACCATAATTTTTCCTACTCTTCCCTCTTTACCCAGTCTGCCGGTGTTCCTCAAGGTAGTATCCTGGGTCCCATCCTATACACGATATATACATCTGACATCCCAATCCATCCAAGCACTGTCCTTACTACGTACGCTGATGACACATGTGTGTTATCAGTAAATAACGATCCATTAGTTGCATCCCAATCTCTTCAATCTAGTATCTCATACCTTCAAAAATGGTTTCAAAATTGGAGAATTAAAATAAATCCTAACAAATCCCATCAAATTAACTCCACTCTTCGTCGTAAACCTACGAATTCCTGCCCTACTGTATCCTTTAATAATATTCTACTGATCCCTGTAGAACAGATACGTTACCTAGAACTCCGTCAGGACAAATGTCTCACTTGGATTCCTGATACTAGACTGAAAAGACAAGAAACTGCTCGATGTTTTCGCCTGCTTCACCATTACTGAACAAACGTTCTAAGCTCCCAATTAATTAGAAAAGACTCATTTACATGACAGTTATCAGACCTATTTGGACATACCGAGTTGAGCTTGGGGACTCTACCAAACCATCCAATTCATCTCGTATCCTTACGATCCAAAACCCTTCGTAAAATCCTGAACGCTCCTAGTTATGTCACAAACAAACTCATCCATCATGATCTTAATATCCCATATGTTGCTGATTTGGCCCAAACTAGATACCTATCCTTCCATGACAAGCTCTATGCACATTGGAATCCGCTATTCTCTCCACTTGCTTCCCATACTATTCCTGATAACCCTCCGAGGCGTCTGAAAAGAAGATGGCCTCGAGACCTTTTACTATAGAAGTTTATTGGAATGCTACCGATGGGTAGTTTCTCCACAAGTGTTTTTGTTTTCATGTCATTTGTTCATATTAGCAAAGTTACTTGATGTAATATTATTACAGTTGTAAATATCAATAAATTAATCTAAAAAAAAAAGATAAGGGAAACATTAAAACTTGTAATGAAACAAGAGTAATGAAATCTATTCGTATAAAATGACAATATTTTATATTGATTGTATCCCTTTATACTATAATTGTTCTATAACTATAATATTTGTTTCGATATCATTATGCAATTCTATAATCATAATCACCCCTTAATGAATGTAACTTTTCTATACATTACTACTTTTAAAATATGCCGTATATAATATATAAGGATAAATTCTTAATTTTTCATTTTTTAGTCTTTTGGTTTTAAATACTACCCTTCTGGTGTTAGTTTTCTGTAATTTATCTTAAATAATGAATTTATGTCATGTTATTATTTATTACTTTGTTACTTCATGTTACTCCTTGTTATTACTCTACAACTATTCCCTCTGTTCATTTACCTAAAGGTTTCCAATTTTTTATCACCCATCTACCTAGATTACTATATATATTGATTACTATTTACCATATATATTTTTAAGTTATATGTATGTTGTGTATTAGATCTGAAGAAGATGAACAATTTGGGAAGAAACGTGGGCTTTCCAATAACAGTTCTTCTTAATAAATTTTTATCTGACATCCATCGGGACCATTTTCTTCCTTATCTTTATAAGGTCAACCAATATTATTGAAGATACATTATTGTAGGATTACTTCCCGAACCCCCATGATCACCTTTGACACAATCCTCCCATCTACGCCTCGGACCAGCCCTCACACGATTACTAATTTCTGAAAACTTCAGAGACACCTCTTTTACTTCGACATTGTGCCAAAGCGACAGAGTAAAACGGCAGAGGCTCAATTAAGCCAGGATGTGCAATGATTATTGTTGTAATTAAAATTTTATAAACAAATGCATATTATTAACCAGTAAGCGTAAATAATATTCTCCTAAAGACCCTTCCACATTCGGATAGAGAAACTCCCCTCGGGGGAAAGGCCAGGGGAGTACTCCGTAATCCTCACTTATCTAAACGGCAGTTGGTTAGTTATCAGTCCCGGCTTATCTGTTATTGCCAGAGTATAGGCACCTTATTGTGTCATCAGTAATTATTGTAGAAGCGTTAGTATTTCCCATGCAGGGTCATACCCCAATGAGGGGAGGATGCAATTTGAATAAATATCGCATAGGAAGTGCTATAGTAGTTTAGCTGGAACGACTTTACTGCTAAGATATCACGGCTTAGCGAAGTCCTTCTGATGGTGCTTAAGCCAAATTACTGGAGGGGTGAATAGTTAATATGTGAATTGAGAAAAGTTTAAGATAACGGAAATACTTGTCGATATTTCGCATATTCTAGACATCTTCATAACAGAGGATAAAAACTAGTAAAGCACATCGCAATCTCAAAATGCAGAAAGACACCAGCAAGAAGAAACATCCCACCACCTTCAAGGTCAAATACAACTACTGAATTATACAGAGGGTTAACTGGATGGAAGAGGTTAAATAAAAACAGCTACTTAACATATAATTTTTTTAGATGTTTTTATTTTTTATATTTAATGCTTTTTGTTAGTAATATTTTCATACATGTCATTAATACAATTAGATCTCTTCTACGTGTACTTTATATTTCGCCTGCGATTATAATATAGTACCAAGGTTCTTAAAAAAGATTGATAAGTATATACTTCGATACATGGAAGTTGGATACAGCACAATGTATTAAATCTATTTTAAACCTCTTATCTCAAAACCCTCGTGTATTCGAAATTAGTTAAATCCTCTTAATAAGTATAAAATCAATTTAACCAAACTTTTAAGCCCCGGAGTTAGTCATCTGATGAGAAATTTGCAATTTAAAAATAAATTACTTCAAAAAGGTCAGTTATGAAGTTATCTTGTGAGGTCATTGTGATTATTTTTGTTGATTGATTACCTCTTTTATGTAAAATAGTTAAAATATACCTTTCAATCTCCTTTTTGCATATTCTAAATAATTATAGTGGACATTATAATTTACTAAACAACAAACTGCAAAAATAAAGAGTTTTTAAGTTAAAATCCACGGGTATTCCTGTAGTAATGATTTTGTCTTGGGTTGATTTGATATCTCTACCAGCTTATAGACGTTTAGTTGTCGATGTGAGATGTACTGTCCAGCTTTCAAACGGATATCTATTTCCTTTCCACAACGATGCCTACATTGACGAATCACCGACTATTTGGTGTTTGAACGGCTTTGGTTCGGAATTTTCCAATGATATTCCAATAACAATGAATAAAACCTAGGAAAGGTTTTTGGTTCAGTCCCCAGATAGAGACTGTTTTGTTCCTAAGACAAAGGTTTTGTCTGGAGGTTATTTGTTGGAGATCACACTATACCTCCGATCCCTCCCCTCAATTAAGGTGCCCCACTATATTGAGGCTGGGTATGTCCCAGAAGAGTCGGCAGATCCAACAGGATCCATCCGTGGCTGTTAACAGATAAAATAATTTATTTTTCAAAGGTGGATTCCTCCTATTTGTTAAAATCATCAAAACTAATCGCCTAGTTATTTAAATTAGTCGCCTAAACTAATAATAGTTGTTAGCAGATTAGATAATTAATGTGCCATAGCCGGATTCGAAGTACCGTCGGTACAGCAACACAGCCCTCGATATATTTGAATTTATTCAAACAATATAATTTTATTTTTAAATTATAATAAATATCAAACATATATTTATATTATAATATCTTGCAAAATATATGAGTATATTATAATATCTTGCAAAATATAAATATAAATTAAATAATTTATATATTAATAATTTATAATAATATATATGTAAAATAATTTATAATAATATATATAATATATTAATGAATATATGATGAATGATGTTCTTGTTGTCAGTATGTATATTAATGTGCGTGTAAGTCTCTGACGGATGTTATGATATATATATATATATATATATATATATATATATATGTATATATATATATATATATATATATATATATATATATATATATATATATATATATATTATTTATGGTTCTTTTTAATTATTGAGCTCTTGCCCTCTTACAGTAAGTTCCCAATATCTTACCCTCAAGAAACAGCTGACAGAAAAAACAATTGAAAAATGGAAAACTACATGGAGTTCATCGACAAAATCACCCAGCCTACACAGATACATTCCTCGCATAACACTCGAAAATTACCAACAATTACACAGTTCAGACTTCAAATTAACATAATTTTTAAAAGAACACGGAAACAAAAACAGTATCTGAAAAGATTTAACATTATAAGAACAGACGCATGTGATGAAGATGGACAGACCCACACTTTCAGACACATACTGTATGACTATTCACAATACAACCGACAAAGAATTAAATTGATAGAAAACATAATACTCAAACGAGGGACTTGGCCTGAGACAGAACATTTATTTTTTTCTAAATTTAAAACTGACTTATTATCATTTCTAAAAAAATTAAAATTATCATTTATAAAAAATTTTGAACAGGACATTAGAAGAGCAATTCACCAGATACCTGGTTTTTCATTTTTAATTGTAACTGTTATGTGTATAAATATATGTGTATGCGTTTTTATTAAGTACTGTCACTAATTGTAATTGTATGAATTGATGTTTTTTAGCTACATGATTTATATTATAAAACCCTTCATTTTTGTTTATTTGCATATTTGTTAAATGTTTTTTTCATTACAAAATTTAGGATTAAAAATTTGATTTTAATTTTATTTTCACGTGTAAATTATCAATTTAGTCAAACTATAAATTTTTAATTTCTATAAATATAAAATTTATCTATAAATATAATTAAAATAGTTTTTATATTATATTCTATAAATATAAAATAAAAACTATAAATGTATTCTGTAATTATTATACCAAACTGATCTGTAATTATTAAAATCCCATGTAATTACGCGTAATATGCTTACTTAAGTATGGAGCATGTCCTAATATTAATAAACAGTCCCTCCATGGGGTTACCATGGGGGGGGAACAAATAAAAAAAATATATATATATATTTTTTTTATTTATGGTTCTTTTTTAATTATTTAAATTTTTTTTTTTAATTTTGAAGAGAAAAGATTATGTCTTGGCCGGGATATATATATATATATATATATATATATATATATATATATATATATATATATATATATATATATATATATAATTTTATGATGAACATAAGATTCAAACTGAATTATTTTTAAGAAAATAAAAATATTTAATACAAATAAAAATGGTTCTGAATTGCTATGACGATCCAATCAATTCAGCTCCTATTTGTTTTAATAAATAAGAACATTGATGAGCTCCGTTGATAGGATAGGTATCTCTTCCACAATCCCTTTGACACTCAAGCTCAGTTCGTTATCTCCTTATCATTGAGACAACAGCCACGCGAGAGTATGATCTATGAGAGCAAGGTATCTCTTTGTCACTCGAGACTTCTAGGTTAGTTAATTGCATCCCTTCGGGATCCTTTAAACAAAATATTTAATAAAGCACCTTATTTTAGAATTTTAAAATATTTTGTTTCATTGAGCACAATGATACTAAGAATTAGTTCATGCTAGTATCAAATTTAAAAGGATCGTCCATTACTTATTTTATCTATATTATAAAAATAGGTCTGATTGTTAAGCTGTGCTTATAGTTAATTATTAATAAGTAACTCAATGCGAATGAACGAAAACTCAAAAAGGAACATAATTATAAATAGGATGCCAATAGGAAAATTTCAAAATCAAAGCCTTAACTCCCTAAAATAAGAGGCAAAAACCATCCACTCAACGTCTCGCCAATTTAGGCATTATCAAAGCAGAAGAAGAAATCAAAAAAGCTAAAATACACATATCTCATATCAACAGATACATAAAAAAGATAAAGTACTTTAGACTTTGTTACTTTTAGACGTTCAACAACACAAATCGACGGAATTATGATATAAGATATATTGCACTTTATCTTCTTTGATGTGAATATTCTTTTGATGTATGCGCTGATTATGATTGAATTGGCAAAATGTGGACTGATTATCATTGCCATTATTTCTGAAACTTATTTCTTTGCTATTGTTATTTTCCTTATTGTATTCTATTTAATAAATAACTTTAAATCAATACATAAGGTACGAAATAATTGTTTGCTATAGATGACGTTATTTTCACAAGCTCGCTGTGCTCATCTATGTCCAATGAAACAAAAGGAAAATCAAAAAAATAAAAAGAAAATACATAAAAAAATAAATAAAAATTAGACTTCATATTAATGTTGAGGTGAGATGTGCTATTGCTTTTAGTAAGCATTTATTCTATAATACGGTTTTATGTCCTGAAAATTCCTGAATTGGAGAATCTTTCAATATCGATGAACAAGTGAATTCTTTTCAGTAATATTTGTTTCTTTTTTCGTTTTCAGATGTTTCTTATTTATTTATGTTTTAAAATATAATATGCTGTGTATTATGGCAATCAATGCAGTATTATAGCACTGCTGAAAAATAAAGTATTTCTCTAATGTACCTGTTTAGCTTTCTAATAAAATATATAAAAAAGCCAAAGGTGAGAAAAAATATTTATAACGAATAATATTTTTTTCTAGCAATAGTTAAATGCCGAATATAAAAGTCAAACCTTAAAAGGGCTACATAAAAAGATCTTTAAGTGAGAAGTACCTGTAATAAAGGTTGCTCCATTACTCAACCTCTCCATTTTCTCTTAGTTACATTGCTTACAGAGAGATGAAAAGAATTTTTATTTTTTTTCAAATAAGATAAATATATTAAAATGAAATGAAAAAAAAAATCCATTTTAGTGCTAATAAAGTCTTTTAAAGAACCTGAAATAAGCAACTGGAGGTAGCTGAATAATATACAAAGCTGATTATTTTAAAATTATAACTGAAAAGGGACTCAAGAAAGAGATAAAAAATTGACTGTAAGTGTGATTTTAAAGGAGAGGTGTTTTTATGAAGGAAGCTGTACGTAAATATTTGATAAAATTTAAAAATGAATTAATGGATCCTCTGATCCTGCAGCATATAAGATGGAAGTTACAATAAAATCATTAAATTATAAAACTACAATAATGTGTAATTTAAAATTACACACATAATAATTTAATTATATATGTTTAATAATGTGTAATTATGTGTAACATAAATGATCTCTCCCGTGTAATATATTGTAATTCTCTCCCAACGAAGGGAAATTTGGCCAGACAAGATACAACGGTATTTAAAAATGAAATAGTAGGAATAAAACATATTGTAATAAAAATAAACTATTGGAGTAAATCAGAAACAAATGTAGAAATAATTGATTGATTGATTATTTCGTTACCTTCATTCCATGCTGCTATAGCTAATAATGGGAGTTCTAAATTTTGCCTATCCAGGTTAATTAGGATAGGGATTTTAATCGAGTACCAGACAGACATCGCACAGGCTGTTTAACGTCCCTTCCGAAGGTCGGCATATACAAGGATTTTTATCCTTTTAAAACAACCTAGGATCACCTGCCGGGCTACGAGCCCCCAATCTTGGGTTTAGGAGGTTGTTATGCTCTAAGTCCCTCTTAAAATAGATGTAAAAATAATTTAAAATAAATTTGCACTAAACACATTTGTGAATTAGGGCATCGATATGTTAATAACAATAATAATGAAAAACATGAAGTAAGTGAAAGTAACACTAAAGAAGAATATGACCAATGCAAAATTTCTTTTACCCTATATAAACTGTACAATAATGAATAGGGAGAATTTTGTTGCATTTTCTTTGCATAGCATTTTAATATTTTTTTTTATTACAAACAGAATTAGTACTTATCAGAAATTATACTGCATTAAAAATTAATATAGTCATTAAATATATAATAATATATTTATATATTAATATATTTAAATGCTAGGTAAAGTATATACTACAAAATTGGCAATAACCCTATTCATTTTGCGCAGTATATGTCGTCCCTGCCATCGCTTAGTATCGTATATGACAAAATCACAGTTTTCGTTTTCGATTTATAATAGTTGCTTTAGGATTGATAATTGATATAATATTCATATAGAGGCATCTATCAGTAACAAAAACGAATGTCATTGGTTTGACTATCGGCACTAATTTATATTGAACATTTAAACTCTTTTTGTTTTTTTTTCATTCTCCTCAAAAGTACCGATTTTCATATTCGATAGTTGGAAATGGCAGGGATGATGTGATCAACTAATATTATTCACCTAAATTTTGAGGTTATATTAAGTAAATAGATTTTATTTATTAGATAAATACATTCATGGGCTCTAGGAGTGCGGTTTACATGGTAAAAGTAGTGACCGAAAACAAGCCAAACAAAAATTAAGGAAAGATATTTACAGGAAAACCAATCTTTTCTGGATTTTCCCCGTTGCGATAAAAGTGTTTTCCTTAGCCCAGATATCCAAACGACCCTCGATCGATTCCAGCCCATCAACAAAAGCTACTAACATTTAAAAATAAGATTTCTAACGATGAGAACTCCATGAGAAAAAAAAGAAAAAAAAAAGAGGAGAAGACGCTTGTTCATCAATCTCCATTAAATGAATTCCAACTGGGTGAATGCCAAGTAATCCGATATCCATTTTGTTCCTTATGGCCCCTTCCCCGGCTCCCTAAGAGATAAGAGAATCCATAATTATGGAGGGAAAAAAAGTAAAGAAATTTATCTTGATTAAAACATTCCTCCTTAGGTAAGAGGTATTTTATTGAATCAAGGCACCAAACCGTGTCGGGTTCGGGCGCCATAATTCCTTATGAAGTAGGACCGACTTGGGGATAAAAACTTGCCCCGGCTTTGGTATAACTCTTCCTTCAATTTATCGAAAGCCGCTTTTGAGACATTAGTTGTAAGCTCAATTTAGAAATGAACTTATATATACCTTCAATTTATCTCTATTGTTTACTACCCTTAGGAGGGCGGTTTACACCCCTTTATTTATGACAGGGCGAGAATATACCATAATTTTCCTCTTTCTTTCTATGATACTCTTGTAATATATACTGCAGATCAACTGGCCAAAGATATTAAAAGTTACGTTCATCAGATGTAACTATGTGACTTACAAAAATAAATCTTGGGGACGACCTGTGGTCTAGTGGTTAGCATAACAAACTACTAAGCCCAAGATCAGGTCTTAGCTCGGCAGGTGGCTCTAGGATTTTTCAAAGGGAGTAAAAACCCTTGGTTATGCCGTCCTTCAGAAGGGGCGTTAAATGGGGGTCCCATGCCTGTGCGTTGTCAGTTACCCGTAAAAAATCCCTATCCTAATTAAACCTGGCTAGGCAAAATTTAGAGCTCCCAACGTAGCATCGTCCGATTAGTCATGTATAACATCACTATAAAGTGATGTTAAACGAACAAACAAACAAAATAAATCTGGATTGAGGTTGAAACCTTCAAGGAGCTCAAAAATTCCAACTTATTTTTGAAGGTAATATAAGTTTATAGAGTTTTTTTCCGGACATAAATAAATAATGCAAATAATAACAAAAAAAGAAATGAAAAATCGAATCAGGATATTTTACGTGGATTAAAAATAAGCTCAAATCTCTCAAAACTAATAATTTCTGTTTCAGCCAGATGAGATAAATGAATTTAAGTATTAAGACGTGATTTCTACGTTTTCTGATTACATATAAATATTAAACTGAGACCAGGATTGTAGGTTTTAGGTCCATGGTCCAAATTAAGAAAAATAAAAGTTCGTAGTAAGTTAGTTGTATTACTTCATCATTGCATCATAAAATAACCAAGCATAATTCCATAGCATAGCATAACACCATGACCCTTGCTATGCCGCAAAAATGTTAATATCAGGAAAATTTTCTATTTTTTCTTCTTGACCAAATAAGAAAACTAAATCAAGTAAGCTAAACATCCATAACAAAATGAAGTACAAATGGTGGGCTTCTAATTCCCTTCGGTCTACACCGATAAATAGCAGCACCTGAAATATGGGATGCTGAATATACCAATTTCAGGCAAGTATCATTACTGATGTGTGTATGTTATATCAACTAAAGCAAAAAATGATGGATTAAAATGGTTGTAAAACAATTTCTTTTTTTTTTTTTTGTCAAGGATAACCATTCCTTAATGTTGAGCTATCAGTTTCAATAATCCAAGTTATATGGTTATGAAACCAAACCATTGTTTGCTGATGAGGAATTGATGGTTCTATTTAATCTCAGGCTTTCCACGGATAAAGCATTAAGGACGTCAAAGAGGCCGCTAACTTGTAAGTTAAGTACTTGTTAACGATCTGCCAAAGTTACTACAAACTCGTTCAAATATAACTCTCAGAGACGAATGTATTTATAACGAAACTGACAAAGCAAGATTATAATAATATGATAATGATTATAATATAAACCATTTGATTAACACGATTATTATATTGTTTCTATATATTATGATGGAATTATATCAAGCTGATACTAATTTTAAGACCATTTTTTTAAGACCATTAGTGAACACTAAAGATTTTATGTAAACATATAACATAGTATCGAAACAATAGTTGATACCATTAACTTTTATTTACTCTGATAGCAGCCAGAGATGGATCTTATAGGATCTAGGACACTCCTCGGGCTCACCCAACCTCTTTAAAGTGGGTACCCAAAATAAGGGGAAAATCCGTCAACGGAGCGTGGTCTAGGCCAAATCACTTCCCTGCACAACCGTTGTCCTTGAAACAGTACAGTGTCTATCATGGACTGAACTCCAGACCCATCCATGATGGGTTGTAGTGGAGTTGTAGTGTCATGGATTGTAGTGGTACATGTTTTTTTTATTTTGTATTAAAACTAATAAGTACCTATATTATTATTAATTAATGAACGAATGAAGAAAAGAGAAAGAAAAAATATTCTTTGGATTCAGATTACAAGGAATAAGTAAAATGCACATCTTATTTTAAGATAGTATTCGACAGGCTTCACCATGGTAGTTAATTATATTCGAATAATTGTTTAATAATTTGAATGATTGAAATGTTCAAATAAATCTTGGTGGGTAGTCGTTTTCAAATAGTAATAGTAAAGTAAACAGTATCACTCAGTTGAACATTAGGGTGACTACTGATGAAAAATTAGGATATATTTAATCCTTAAGCGTGATTCTTAGTCTCAATGCGGTCAGAGTAAATGTTGTAAAGTCATCTATAATTAAGAAACTATGTGTCATGCACACACACACTCACACACATACACACACACATATATATTTATAAATGCCATTTAAAAGAAATTTCCTCCTTTTTACGATCTTTATTGCGTTTTCTAGGAGATGTACCAAATATATACATAGAGACTGTTTAAGAACGGTTGAGCAGGGAAACGGTTAGTCCTAGATCACACACAGAATTGTTCCCCAATTTTTAGAAGCTGATTGAGCCCCAGGAAGGTTTTAAAGGATTCATCACCAGCTTTTCACAGATTAAATAATATCTGCCACAGCCGGATTTGAACTCGGAAGATCGAAATGGCAACTACTTGGAAAATATGAAAAAATAAAAGAATCAAAAGGAAAGACTTTCAGCAAGTTTCATCAAACGAAAATCTGTGATACGACTGTAAAAACAAACATGTATTGCTAGCTAAATCTCACTGGTAAATTAAATATGCATTTCATACCTTTTTTAGTCGGGAATATTTTGTTCTCGAAGAAGAAATAATAATAAAAAGATAAGCGAACCAGAATGTCCGATAAAAATACCCCCGTTAAAAAGAAATCAGTTATTTATCTGAGAAATGGCGACGGAGACACAGTAATGTTTAATGCTGGAATCGATACAGGCTGGCTTTGATGGTCCCAGTCCTATCGAATTTTAAGCAGAATCATAATTCAAGAAGTACGAGAACCTTGGAACGCAGGCACATCCTTAACCTTTTGAAATGGCCGGTAATGAAGGCAATCAAATCGCCTCGGCGAGCAGGTATTCGTCTAGTCGCAACTACATGATAATAATTGATTAAACATATCTGTGCATCTTATATAAGGTCTTTTTTTTTTCTTCTATAACTGATCTCACAGATCATATATTATTAGAAAAAAGTATAAACAAATATACATATGGGGATAATTATCGACTCCCAATTGTTTTCAAGCCATTTGTTGGTTTATCTATTTAGTCACTTTATGCTGCTATGAATAATATCGGACGACGATGGTACAGTGGGAGCCCTACATTTTTTCTTTCCAGATTTAATTATGATAGGGATTTTTAACGAGAATCTGACATCGTGCATGCTTCTGATCCCCGTTTAACTTCTCTTCCAAAGGACGGCATAACTTAGGATTTTTAACTCCTTTGAAAAAATCCTAGGGCCACCCTCCGAGTTACGAACCCGCGATCTTGGGCTTAGTTTGTTATGCTAAGCACTAGACCACAGGTTTACTCTGTTTGAAAGTTTTGATGGGAATAACGACATAACAAAATGAAATGTTTCAAGCTTTTAAACAAAATCTAGTGGTTAATTATAGACTTTCGAAACCATCATTAATAAAGGAATGCTTTGCTTTCCAAAATTTACCACCTAAATATTATTTGTTTATACCCCTTTCAAATCTAGTAACAAATTAGGTTTTTTGACTTTTACTCGTACTTTGAAGAAGCGATATTGATACTTAAAAAGAATTGTGTTGTGCAATTATTATTTAAAGAAATATCTTGAAGTTTTTCCGTACCATTTAAGATCCTGATTATAGTTTTGTCAGATAGTTTTCTATCCTTTCATTATAATTCGCCAATTTGAGGACGATTGGCGGAGCTAATTTAAATGTAAAAGGGATGACGAGGCCGAGGGATAAAAAACAGTTCTCCCCCGATAATTAGTTAGGCAGAATTTAATTAACAATCAAGGGACGGAGAAGACGGTTAGCTGGAAAATTAAATACCCAACCGACCAATTATTGGCTTCCTTAATTGGACTTACGTCCCTTTTGGTAGCGGGGGGGGGAGGGAAAAAAACGAAGGGACCACTGACGAAAAACGGGAGTTCTTTTGCAAGAGTTTTTCCCGAAATAGGGAAAAGAAGTCGGGGTGGGAGGTACTCGAGGATATTTTATCCCTGTCCGCTCTGACGTGGCAACACCTGCCTTCGGGAATATTAAAATGAGGCCTGACGATAATTCATTTAGGCACCCTCAATACTTAATTTGAGTTATGCAAAATTATTTCTATCTACCAAGGAATGTTCTCAAGTCTTAGCCAGTAACACAATCTTTAGAAGACTGTTTCATGATCTCTTGACAACAAGAAAAGGAGATAGTTAAGAAGGATAAAGATTATAAAAAATTCATTAAGTAAATATGTATCCTAAACTAAATGGGGATCTTTGACTTAACGCTTTAGGCAGAAATTCAAGACCTTTGTAAACTCTGAAATTCAATTTTTCCTTTAAAGCAATCATATATTAACTATTTTTCAGGTCTCCTGTCTTGCCAATACGTCTTTCTCCAAACATGTGTTCTGTATCAACATATGCTGTATTAGAAAGTGGTACAGGTCCAACTAGATCTAACAAAATAGTATATTCTTTTAAATAATTATAGTAATTTTTAAATAATAAAATTTAAAATGTGTAAAAGTGTTAAAAATACGAATCTTTGCTAAGTGCAAAACTCATAACGTTTGCCCATCTTTTAAAGACGAGGTTTATGTTAAGCTTTCAGAATAAAAAAAATCCTTAGTTACGCCGTCCTTCGGAAGGGACGTTAAACGGGGGTCCCGAGCCTGTAAGATGTCAGGCACTTGATAAAAACCCCTTTCCTAATTAAACCTGGATA
The DNA here is from genome assembly GCA_037127475.1 of Arma custos. Taxonomy (NCBI): domain Eukaryota; kingdom Metazoa; phylum Arthropoda; class Insecta; order Hemiptera; family Pentatomidae; genus Arma; species Arma custos. The sequence continues at coordinate 65,947,154 of CM073760.1, read as the reverse complement.
GGCAAAATTTAGAGCTCCTGTAGCATGGTCCGGTTATTCATAGCAGCATAAAGTGACGTTAAATGAACTAACTAACTAACTAACAGAATAAAAAACAGATAATTCCAGAATTGACTTTATCGCAAGCCCTTAAAATGCTAGAATTACTCAGAAATAAATAGCTCAGAACCAGATTTAAGCTAACTATTTCAATAATATCAAAAGGAAATCAAATTACAAAAACTTGAATGCGATCTGTTTATTTCATAAAAATGAACCACATAATTTTTTTTTTCTTGTACGAGTTTTATGTGAGACTTTCAGAATAAAAATTCGCTAGTTTATTCATGCAATTTTAGCCAACATGAACTCTGCCATCTTATTTACCATGGTTTTAGTCAGATTTTGAACGTGAAGTTTCGAATCGTAAAGCATTGCTTGAATCACCGAGCGAAAAATCTTATGTCAGTTAGATACATCCGCCATTAATCCTGAAAACCGCCTAATATAAACATATTACAAACTTTTTTGAAAAATTCCAAATTTTCCAGGACCATTTGGATTGAGTTTGGATTGAGTTTACTGTTTAAACATGTATAATGAGAATAAGTCCCCTTCTGCAGGATGTGTTAATTTGTTTACTAAAGAAAATGAAATTATAAATACATGGTTTATAAGCATATGCCGTTAGCAAAAGTAGAGAAGATATCAAAGATCCAACGAGCTTAAGACCGTTCAATGCTATAAAAAAAAAAAGTACGCTCTCAATTGTGAAGATAACAACCGAAGCAAAGCCTTTAGCGATCTAATTTAATTACTCATAAATAGAGATGATCCGGAGAAATATCTAGACACCTATATACAATATATAGGAGGGGCCCTATCTACACGGGACGGGGGCCAAAAAATAATTCCCAGAGTTATGGCCCTCCAACCCCTTGCAATAAAAAAAAAAAAACTCGCCTCTATCGCGCCCCCGGTCCCAACGGTTCTGTTATTTTTTCCGATTGAAGGAATAGTCCGGGGGTATAGTGGGCGCGTAAACCTGATACCGTAGCAAATTACTGTCTCTGACACCTAAGGATAAAAATACTATCCCTGCTAAAATGGCCGCCATAAAATTGATGCTTACTAGCACTATATTAGGCCTTGTTTATGGCACAATCCTCGACTTCATAAAAGAAATTGAGAAGGATGGCGGGGGATGGATCGATGGAGGAGGGAGGAGATTCGTCTTTCTTATTCACCTTTAGGATATCGGCGAGTATGTGAGACTTTCAACTAGAAATAATAAAACAACCATCTTCATAATCTACGCCTCATCGGTAACAGAAACAATATTTTGTGGGGTTACAAGTGAAATACTAGTACACTAAGTAAAAACAAAACATTTTGAGAGAGAGTTGATGATAAGGCGTATTTAGTGTGATTGCGAAACATTGAAAAATAAAAAAAGATATAACAGTGGGTTTAATCAGTAGAAACATCTTACACTAAGTAAACTAGTTTTTTTCATTAAAGTTTTCTCAAAATCAAGTTTTTGACTTATGTATTTCACTTGTGACCGCAGGATATGTCGACTTTGCCAAGGACCGAAACAATCATTGAAACCGGCTCTATTCAGATTACGAACGTATTTTCGCAGCTACGAAGTTTGTTTTAAAATTTATTCTAACATATTAAAGACTACCTATGAGTTTGGATTCAATACTTGCCGGAGACTGTAATGTTACTAAACCAACAAGAAGCAATTTGATTTGGCTGAGAAGCAGACTCAACATGTGCAAATTACGAATGTGATTTGGCACTTGAGCACAAATTCAACCGCAAGTTTTTTTCTGAAATTGATGGAAACTACTTTATAGAGGCTGGGTGAGCTCCGGTAAGGCTTTCGGAACCTCAACGCTCTACACTCTGAGCTACCTCGCTCCTCAAGTTATTGTTTAAATAAACTAAAATTTAAAAAATAGATATTCTATAGATACAAAAAAAAAATTTTACTTTCCGAATAAAATAAGGCAAAGTTACTTTCAATGGTGAAAGGAATTTATTTTATGTTGAATTAGCAATAAGCTCAACAATTCCAAATTAATAACAGTTGAATAACATTTCGAACTCTCTCTCTAGCATGTTTTGAATAATTCATAAACCGAGGTTTAGCAAAGCTCTCCATTTAACGATATGTCATAAATTAGTAAATGTACTCAACAGTATATTCAACCGTGAAATGAAGGCCAAACGGTTTATACTACGCTGCTCAGTAAATTAAATGGCCAGTCCAATTTAATATATCATTAATTTTATAATAAATATACATACATTATGACTTATATTTATCTGAAGTCTGTATAATAACAACAGATTGTCTGACGGTTGCTGGAATACCAAAACATATTTTAAATGCTTTTTATAAAGAAAATATTTCAAAATACATTATTATTGTTACAAAACGCCTTATAAACTTTACATGGATTTAAGAAGTGGTTCCTGCATGAATTTAGACATCACAAACATAATTCTAATTTAATCTTATTTGTAACTTAGCTTTTCATATTTCCCTTAACTTTTTTTTTATAATATTTAATAATTTGAAGTGTATTTAAAAGTTTTTATTCAATATCTAGTTTCTGCCATAAAGATCCAACACAAATTTCTTCAATACTTATTTAAGTTAGGTTGTCTTTCATTGACGTGAGTAAAACCTTTTTCCAGTTAAATTTTTTTCTTTATTTTAAAAACGTTTAAAAGTTATTTTCATAACTTATATGTTTATTAGATTGTTCTTTTTATTTAGGTTTATAATGTACAGATATATAAGTAACATTGTTCATGTAATGATGGACTTATATAGTAGTGAGAATGTGTTAATGAAAATGAATGTGTGAGAAAATTGAAAATGGCTTAGTTAAGTCGAAACGTATTTAAAATAAAGAAAAATTTTAACTGGAAAAAGGTTTTACTCACGTCAATGAATGATTTAAATATGTACTCCAGTACATCCACATGAAAATTAAAACGATTTCTTTATGTTTATATATTAATTTGTTGATTATGTTATAGAAATTGTTGTTATATCGAGTCGTAGCTCTGGAGGGATGTCGGTAATTTCAGATGACAAGCTCCTCTAGGACACTGTTTAACAATCTTACCAACTTTTCAATAAACTAAACTGTCAGAGAAGATAAAAATTCTAACTCTAAATTTTAAAATTAAATTCAAACAGGAAAGATGAAAATCATTCATCAAAAGATGAGGTGTCATCTAAACCTCCTCGCCTAATAAAATCTGGCAAAGTATAAATAAGAGGTACTTGTTACAAGGATAAATAAAAATAAAATTCATTGTCACATAAAATAATAAGTACATATAAAAAAATGTCAATTGTACGTACTTTTTTTGTATACACAACGTTATGTGAATCACGGACACTGACAAAACAATACGCAAATAAATCAATGGCCCTAGAAATGGATTTCTGTAGAGTTGTGCAACATTCAGATTGGAAAATGTCCCAAATGATGGTACCTAAACTCACCAAATGATGGTAATTAAACACACCATTGACATCAATGAAAGAAGATACAACACTAGACAGGCAATGAGAGCGGATAAGACGCGATGGCCCTTTGATGAGTACTTAAATTTTGTCATGAGGTGAGAAGAAGGAGTGGGGGTTCTCTAAGCAGTGGATTAGGAGGAGAGAGAAGAAATGGAAGAGGTCTGGCAGAAGAGAACTGTATAAACGGGAGATAATGGGTATAAGTTTATTGGGGGCAGACCACGATGTGATAACATTGCAAAACCCGATGATAATAAAAAATGTACGTCTAGAAATTAAGATTCAGAAACTCGGCTATAATCTAAACATTTGGTAGACGTTTTTGGTTATAAAAGATCAACCGGTGGTAAACATTTTTATGAGCAACAAGCTTTTGCACGCGTTGATTTTGAATAAAAAGTTATGTTGAGATTAAATGGAGAGTGAATCAACTAAATACCTAGTCCAACTTAAATTAAGGTTATACTCTGTATTATTTACAATGACTTAGGGCACTTATGAATTCAGCCAGCGTACTAATTCTTATTCCATTGATGATCGATTTTTATTAAATGTCCTATTAATTATTAAATGTCATAATTACAGAACTTTCCGTGTGTTTTCGATTGAATTCCACTATGTAATATCCAAAGCTGTAATCTCCTGAATCAAAATGTATACTCGGTAGGTATTAGAGGTATCCGTGGGAAAAAAAAAATTTCTCTTCAACAAGATCCCGTAATTACAGTAGCTTCTATATTTTTGTGCAAAACTTTTACCCGCAGTCTGGTCCCATTGCAAATTTTGGAGGTTTTAAATTTCGGAGTAGCATTGCAGGTGCCCCAACTTTATGTAAAAGGTTATGTGCTGGCAGACCTGATTGATTTAAAGTATCCAAAAATTCAGAGGGATAGTGCAAAGCTTCGTAACTGTTACTACTGAATCTATTGCCTTGTTTTCAATCACGTGGCATTCGAATGCATATCATTGATTTTAGATGCACCCTCATTTCTGTCCCTTTAATAATCATTATTATTTCATCCCCTCTTTTAATCTTTGAGGGGTTGATTTTCGAAAAAAAAAAAAGACGGGTTTGCCTTATAAAATGTACCTATTGTCCAAATTTCAAGTCTTTAGCTTATGCCGTTTTGGCTCTGCGGTCTCTCATTCTGGACAAACTCTCATATATATATATATCCTTGTAACAAGTACCTCTTATTTATACTTTGCCAGATTTTATTAGGCGAGGAGGTTTAGATGACACCTCATCTTTTGATGAATGATTTTCATCTTTCCTGTTTGAATTTAATTTTAAAATTTAGAGTTAGAATTTTTATCTTCTCTGACAGTTTAGTTTATTGAAAAGTTGGTAAGATTGTTAAACAGTGTCCTAGAGGAGCTTGTCATCTGAAATTACCGACATCCCTCCAGAGCTACGACTCGATATAACAACAATTTCTATAACATAATCAACAAATTAATATATAAACATAAAGAAATCGTTTTAATTTTCATGTGGATGTACTGGAGTACATATTTAAATCATTCATTGACGTGAGTAAAACCTTTTTCCAGTTAAAATTTTTCTTTATTTTAAATACGTTTCGACTTAACTAAGCCATTTTCAATTTTCTCACACATTCATTTTCATTAACACATTCTCACTACTATATAAGTCCATCATTACATGAACAATGTTACTTATATATCTGTACATTATAAACCTAAATAAAAAGAACAATCTAATAAACATATAAGTTATGAAAATAACTTTTAAACGTTTTTAAAATAAAGAAAAAAATTTAACTGGAAAAAGGTTTTACTCACGTCAATGAAAGACAACCTAACTTAAATAAGTATTGAAGAAATTTGTGTTGGATCTTTATGGCAGAAACTAGATATTGAATAAAAACTTTTAAATACACTTCAAATTATTAAATATTATAAAAAAAAAGTTAAGGGAAATATGAAAAGCTAAGTTACAAATAAGATTAAATTAGAATTATGTTTGTGATGTCTAAATTCATGCAGGAACCACTTCTTAAATCCATGTAAAGTTTATAAGGCGTTTTGTAACAATAATAATGTATTTTGAAATATTTTCTTTATAAAAAGCATTTAAAATATGTTTTGGTATTCCAGCAACCGTCAGACAATCTGTTGTTATTATACAGACTTCAGATAAATATAAGTCATAATGTATGTATATTTATTATAAAATTAATGATATATTAAATTGGACTGGCCATTTAATTTACTGAGCAGCGTAGTATAAACCGTTTGGCCTTCATTTCACGGTTGAATATACTGTTGAGTACATTTACTAATTTATGACATATCGTTAAATGGAGAGCTTTGCTAAACCTCGGTTTATGAATTATTCAATACATGCTAGAGAGAGAGTTCGAAATGTTATTCAACTGTTATTAATTTGGAATTGTTGAGCTTATTGCTAATTCAACATAAAATAAATTCCTTTCACCATTGAAAGTAACTTTGCCTTATTTTATTCGGAAAGTAAAATTTTTTTTTTGTATCTATAGAATATCTATTTTTTAAATTTTAGTTTATTTAAACAATAACTTGAGGAGCGAGGTAGCTCAGAGTGTAGAGCGTTGAGGTTCCGAAAGCCTTACCGGAGCTCACCCAGCCTCTATAAAGTAGTTTCCATCAATTTCAGAAAAAAACTTGCGGTTGAATTTGTGCTCAAGTGCCAAATCACATTCGTAATTTGCACATGTTGAGTCTGCTTCTCAGCCAAATCAAATTGCTTCTTGTTGGTTTAGTAACATTACAGTCTCCGGCAAGTATTGAACCCAAACTCATAGGTAGTCTTTAATATGTTAGAATAAATTTTAAAACAAACTTCGTAGCTGCGAAAATACGTTCGTAATCTGAATAGAGCCGGTTTCAATGATTGTTTCGGTCCTTGGCAAAGTCGACATATCCTGCGGTCACAAGTGAAATACATAAGTCAAAAACTTGATTTTGAGAAAACTTTAATGAAAAAAACTAGTTTACTTAGTGTAAGATGTTTCTACTGATTAAACCCACTGTTATATCTTTTTTTATTTTTCAATGTTTCGCAATCACACTAAATACGCCTTATCATCAACTCTCTCTCAAAATGTTTTGTTTTTACTTAGTGTACTAGTATTTCACTTGTAACCCCACAAAATATTGTTTCTGTTACCGATGAGGCGTAGATTATGAAGATGGTTGTTTTATTATTTCTAGTTGAAAGTCTCACATACTCGCCGATATCCTAAAGGTGAATAAGAAAGACGAATCTCCTCCCTCCTCCATCGATCCATCCCCCGCCATCCTTCTCAATTTCTTTTATGAAGTCGAGGATTGTGCCATAAACAAGGCCTAATATAGTGCTAGTAAGCATCAATTTTATGGCGGCCATTTTAGCAGGGATAGTATTTTTATCCTTAGGTGTCAGAGACAGTAATTTGCTACGGTATCAGGTTTACGCGCCCACTATACCCCCGGACTATTCCTTCAATCGGAAAAAATAACAGAACCGTTGGGACCGGGGGCGCGATAGAGGCGAGTTTTTTTTTTTTTATTGCAAGGGGTTGGAGGGCCATAACTCTGGGAATTATTTTTTGGCCCCCGTCCCGTGTAGATAGGGCCCCTCCTATATATTGTATATAGGTGTCTAGATATTTCTCCGGATCATCTCTATTTATGAGTAATTAAATTAGATCGCTAAAGGCTTTGCTTCGGTTGTTATCTTCACAATTGAGAGCGTACTTTTTTTTTTTATAGCATTGAACGGTCTTAAGCTCGTTGGATCTTTGATATCTTCTCTACTTTTGCTAACGGCATATGCTTATAAACCATGTATTTATAATTTCATTTTCTTTAGTAAACAAATTAACACATCCTGCAGAAGGGGACTTATTCTCATTATACATGTTTAAACAGTAAACTCAATCCAAACTCAATCCAAATGGTCCTGGAAAATTTGGAATTTTTCAAAAAAGTTTGTAATATGTTTATATTAGGCGGTTTTCAGGATTAATGGCGGATGTATCTAACTGACATAAGATTTTTCGCTCGGTGATTCAAGCAATGCTTTACGATTCGAAACTTCACGTTCAAAATCTGACTAAAACCATGGTAAATAAGATGGCAGAGTTCATGTTGGCTAAAATTGCATGAATAAACTAGCGAATTTTTATTCTGAAAGTCTCACATAAAACTCGTACAAGAAAAAAAAAATTATGTGGTTCATTTTTATGAAATAAACAGATCGCATTCAAGTTTTTGTAATTTGATTTCCTTTTGATATTATTGAAATAGTTAGCTTAAATCTGGTTCTGAGCTATTTATTTCTGAGTAATTCTAGCATTTTAAGGGCTTGCGATAAAGTCAATTCTGGAATTATCTGTTTTTTATTCTGTTAGTTAGTTAGTTAGTTCATTTAACGTCACTTTATGCTGCTATGAATAACCGGACCATGCTACAGGAGCTCTAAATTTTGCCTATCCAGGTTTAATTAGGAAAGGGGTTTTTATCAAGTGCCTGACATCTTACAGGCTCGGGACCCCCGTTTAACGTCCCTTCCGAAGGACGGCGTAACTAAGGATTTTTTTTATTCTGAAAGCTTAACATAAACCTCGTTGTATATATGATATATATATATATATATATATATATATATATATATATATATATATCTTACATACATACATCTTATATATATATATATATATATATATATATATACACTTTCATATTATACTTTTATATATATATATATATATATATATACAGATAATGTACTTTCAATAGTGAAAATATCAACTTGATTCCCTACTATTAGCAATATACAAAAAACAAGTTTTAAAACCAAAAATGTAGATAAATCCCTTGTAATTATTATTTCATCCGCTATTTTAAACTTTTAAGGGTTGATTTCTGAAAAAAATAAAAAAACACGCAATTCTATATTTTAAATGTAGAAATAAAATATAAAATTAAAAATGACCTAAGTCCCATAAAAAATTTCATCCCATATTGCACACTTCTGGGGGTTGATTTTGCAAAATCTTGAATTCCATTGTTATTATCATGTTGTAGTTTAAAAGTAAAGCCTGCTTTCTTGTTTCCACATCTCAAACTTAACATGTTACGATTTCTCTTAGATGTAGAAGCTAATTCTAAAGTTTCATGGTGCTCGCTACAAAAATGACCCATTTTTATTACAAAATTTGTTCACGCTTTTCACCCTCTTAGGGGATGAAGTTTCAAAAATCCTTTCTTAGTGCGCGTTGGCCTGATAAAATGTACCTACTGTTCAAATTGCAAGTCTTTAGCTTATGCCGTTTTGGCTCAGCGATGGTCTTTTCAACCAGGACAAACTCAAAGACTGAGGTCAATAAGAATTTGAACTAACGTAGTTATAGTATAAATTTTCCTATGTATACATTATCTAATAAGTAATCATGAATAGTCGATGAAAAACGGTGAACAGAAAAAATAATTCTTGACCGCATAATTTTTTTTTATACAATTAAACACCGATAAAAGGGTTCATAACTTTTATTGATATATAATAAAATCTGCAAATCACCAGTAGACAACTATGAAATATTGGTAACGACCCGATTGAAGTTGGAATGAAAATGAAAGATTACTAATTCTCAATCTAGAGCGGGCTATGAGAAGGGCCTTTGATGAGATAGATTACTTCATTATATCATTGTCAGATTGGATTTGATGAATTCGATTCAGAAAGCTAATGGGAGTCTTTGCCTTGTTTGACGTTCTCATCATCAGTCCCTATTGACCGCTGAATTCGGAATGTGGGAATTCTTGCATCACTGCCACTTCTGCAATCAACCGATCGTTGTCAACTACGATAGTTCTGAATCAATATTGCTTGTTAAAATTGGGAACGAATTCGAACAATTAGTATTGTTTTGTGAATTCGCTAGGAAACTTTAGTTCGAACTACAGCAATCACGAACAAGAATTCGATATGCAATACGACTGCCAGTTGCTGAACATTATCTTTCGATCAGTTTGGAAGGAAGGAGTGGTCATCAAGTACCTAAGAATTGGACATAGCACTGTGTAAAGTGGCACAGTACATTTTATCTTTGAAGATTGTCCTGTAAAATAGGTGTAAAATGTGTACCTCAACTGGTTTTTTAGACTTATCTTTAATGAACTATGTATCAATATTACGTTAACAATTGTTAAAAATATCTAATTATTTCAGTTGATTCATATAACATTTTGGACTTATGATTAAATCCTTCTTGTCGTGTCTTTTTTAATGTAATGTTTATTGTGATTCACTGCCTAGAAGTGTTAAGAAACTACTCAACAGCCCGAATATCCTCTTCAATATCTGATTTACTTTATATCTATCTATAAACTTGTGTTTTTCCTGTATTTAAAGATTTTTGAAAATTTAGTTGTTTTTTGTATCTCAAAGGTGTGTCCACAGATCTCAGTCCAGCCATTCTGATTCTCTAAGACTCCTTTCCTCCACATTCTGCAACCATCTTTTTTGGGTCGTCCTCTTTTCCTCCTTTCCATAGGTCAATAAAAGGAGATTGTTTCTGGCCATCGTTCCCCTGCGATTCTAGTTAACTGGTCATACCATTTCAATCTCATTTCTACAGTGAAGAGGATCGTTTTTTTCTTATCTGATCGTTGCTTTTTTTAGTATATTTATATTTTTACCTTTTTTTAAAGAAAAAAAATAATGAATGTCTAAAATATAAGTATGTTTATATTTTTTCGTTTATTCAACAAACGACACTTAACGGCAAATCGGATGATGATGCAGAGTCTTAGATTTTGCCTGTTCAGGCATATTAAAGATAGCAATATACTCCCCTCCGATGGACTGCATAACCAATGGTTTTTTACTTCCTATAAAAAGTCCTTGGGCTGCGGACCCGCCACCATAGCAAGTTGTTATACCAACCATTACACCACGGACTACTATAATAATTTGTATAAGTACAAGTTTTAAGCGTGATAGTTCTTGTGTAGGAGTAAGGACAATAATTACCATCAACAGTGTATTACCCTTAAGAAATCCTCATACAAGACTGAAAAGACAAGAAACTGCTCGACGTTTTCGCCTACTTCAACTAGTTCAGAGTCACTACATGACAGTTATCAGATCTATTTGGATATACTGAGTTGTGCTTTGGGGCTCTTCTAAACCATCCAATTCATCTCCTATCCAATCCTTACAATCAAAAACCCTTCGTAAAGTTTTTAATGCTCCTTATTAATCAGGGTTTAATTAACAATTCATAAATAATTAGATATTTAATAAATATCTATTGATTTGTATTGTGTAAATATTTTTTTAACTATTTGAGAATTTATTTGGACTTCTATCCGAACCATTTTCCAGGTTTATATTTCATTAATATCCACTTTTACCTTTTTACGTATTCTAGTTTAGTTGAGTTTGTCCGCATACAGGACTGAAAAGACAAGACACTGCTCGACGTTTTCGCCTACTTCAACATTTACTGGACAAACGTTCAAAGCTCCCAATTAATTACAAAATACATGACATTTATGTATATGACAGTTATCAGACCTATTTGGACATACGGAGTTGAGCTTTGGGGCTCTACCTAACCATACAATTCATTTCGTATCCAATCCTTACAATCCAAAATCCTTCGTAAAATCCTCAATGCTCCTTATTATGTCACAAACAAACTCATCCATCATAATCATAATATCTCATATGTTACTGATTTGGCCCAAACTAAATACCTATCCTTCCATGACAAGCTCCATACACACATGAATCCGCTAGTCTCTCAACTTGCTTCCCATATATTCCCACTATTCCTGATAACCCTCCGAGGGGTCTGAAAAGAAGATGGCCTCGAGACCTTCTACTATAGAACTTTATTGGAGTGCTAGTGATGGATAGTTTCTCTACAAGGGTTTTTTTTTTTATGTCATTTGTTCATATTAGCAAATTTACTTGTTGTAATATTACTATAATCAATAAATTAATGTAAAAAATAAATAAAAAATAAACACTTAAGAAAAAAACAACAACTATCCACCATTTCTTACCCTAAAGTTATACTTTAGTTTGTTGCAAGAGTGGACGCAAGTTGGGACACACCTATCAAGATGTTGCTCTTTGGGTAAGTGTATGGGAGGGGAAGGAGAGGACGGCCACGACTGAGATGGGCAGATGAGGTCGCAGCCGACGCAAAGAAGCTCCTTAAAACCAGAGTTTGGCACACCCTGGCGCAAGGCTGAGATGAGTGGAGGCGTAGTCTTTTGATACGGCGAAGACCCGTATCGGTTTGTATTGCCAGTGATGATGATGAAACTTATACTAAATAATCCGTCAGATTTAATATAAAAATATCTATAAATGTATAAAAGTAGTCTTAGCAAATCCTGATGCTCAATGCCAATTACTAACTTCTGTAGTTTACCTTCTAATCCTGGATTCAACAATGCATATGTGTGAAGGCAAGCGTAGTTTTGTGTTTGTGTGGGTGATAGAGGTGAGAGAGAGAGAGAGAGAGAGAGAGAGAGAGAGAGAGAGAGAGAGAGAGAGCGAGAGAGAGAGCGAGAGAGAGAGAGAGAGAGAGTGAGTGAGTGAGAGAGAGAGAGAGAGAGAGAGAGAGAGAGAGAGAGAGAGAGAGAGAGAGACAGAGAGATTTTTCAGCAACACTAGGCATGAAACTCCTTCACAGAGAACAGACCGTGAAGGACTGAACTTTACAGTCCTAATAGGAACCCATATATAGCAAGGGAAAGGTCAGATGTAACACTTGTTAGGCAAGAGGCAAGGTTTCGGTCCATATATCCTCCTCTGAAAGAAGATACCACGGACAATTAGTAGGCGGAACAAGAATGGTTTATGTCATTAAAGGTTCTTGGGATGGAGAGGGGGTGGATAGAGAAGGGTTGTTGATTGTGACCTTCAAATCTTTAAAGGTCAAGTTTATCTTCTGGGTCGGCTCATATTTCTCTTAATCGGTGAATATTTCAAGTAACTAATAGCTGTGGTCGGGTGGAATCTAGCTGTGCCATTCCCTTCGGATTCAATCAATGTATTAACTTCTATTTCTATTCCAAATCTATAATTGGAGATAAATAAGTGATTTTCATGAAACATGTCCATGATACAAGAATTAGTGTCCACTCACACAGCATGTGTGTAAAGTTACCGCCGAAATTAGTACAATTTCTGGGTGATGATTGATAAATGCAAACAAGTTTGAAATAGATTTCGTATTTCAGCGTTACGTCTTTGATTTTAGATAATTATTCTTTCATTGCCTGTTTTTGACGTTAGATATTTTTATATTTTTATTGATATTTTTATTTTAATTGTAAATTTCAATTAATGAATTAATGAAAAATACTTTTTAATTAGAACTGTAACGTCCAGGAACAGTAGGGAGGTTTACCATGAAAATTATGTCGCACCATTGAGTCACCCCCTATTTGCCTAGCGATGACCGATCCACATTGTTCCACTGTCTTTCTGAAAACGCATTTTGGCTTCCTTCATTCAAATTACACCCTTTACTGTAACCGATCTTATATATTTATAAATTAATACACGTCAGGCCGTTAAAAGACTATTGACAAAAATTAAATAATCAGCCAAAAAAAAAGAAAGAAAAAACCTATACCATTATAACCCATGAAGGATCTGGGGTACAGTACATGGTAAAGCCTTGGACAATGGTAGAACAGGAAGGTGCTTTGGCCTATATCACGCTCAACCGCCAGATTTTCTCCCCTCTACGATACTACGATCTATCTCCGGCCGCTAAAATAGTTGAAAACCGGTGTCAATTTAATAGATGGAGAACTTGAGGAAAGTTAAAAAAAAAGTAAGATGTTATCAGTGCCAATAAATTCTCTTCTTGCTCATAAGAAATACTGCAGTGATATGTTATAGTTTTTCAATAAAATAGGCTATATTACTAATATATCAATAATATATATTCCAGAGCTTGGAGAGGAGACTCTTGTGGATGACTGGAGACTATTGCATTAGGGCAATCTCTAAATTGGAGTTAGGAAGGGAGGGGGCGCGCTTTTATAACCAACAGAATAAAGCGGGAGGGTCCCTTATTTTTGGAACCCACTTTATAGAGGCTGGGTGGGCCCTAGGAGGATCCAAGACCCCATAGGATCCATCTTCGGCAGCTAACAGATTAAGTTAAATTAAAAATCTGCCACTGCTCCCTTACAAAAAATTTATCTTAAAACTAAGCTCATAAATGAGTGATGCAGTTTTACATTTTTCATTTACAAGAGTTGTCCCGAATAGAATTATGACAATTGATTACTGATGTATAAATTCTAACGATTAGAGAAAACACTTTTAGAAGCAACGATAGAAGAAACTAGAGTTGTTACAACAGTAACCATCACTTATCTTGATATGAAGACTTGGAAATATTGTACTATACACCTGTGTTCTGATAAATGGTCGATTCATACAGCCGAGAAGAGTGGGTTCGAGGCCCGAGAGGTACAGATGAGTGATGATTTGACCTGAGGCCAGGGGAGCTAAGGATGGAAAACTGTAGCTATTTCCATATATATTGGCAGGGCTTTAGCCTATAGCTGGTTTGCCTTCCGTCTATATCAACATCCCATTCCATCTCTCTGTCATAGCCACTCTCCATTTTATCATTGCCAGCTACTTTATCCAGGCTAAGCCTATCTCGCGATCCTTCCGGCTTCATCTCACGCCTTTCTCGCACCTTGCATCGCCCTAATCCTATTTCCAGGATTCCCCAGGGAGTTTTATTTGAACGGAATATACAGCAAGGGTGTAATCATATGTAAAAATGATTATTAACATAGCTATAAAAGCATGTGAAAGGATTTTCTCTCATTTTTATTTTATCTTGAATAATATTGGCTTACCTTATAATTATGAGGAAGAAAATGTAACAAGAAAAAAGGGCTTATATCCACTATGACTTAAGTTGTATCCGATTGAATCAGAACTAATTCAGTTGAATCTCAACTTTTGACCCCAATAAAAGCCCCGAAGAAGACGTGCAATGTGGCCGAAAGGTTTGCTTTCCAATAAATAATCCTCCCTATTTAAGAGAATCTTTTGACCTCCACAAGGACCATTTTATTCCCCGTTTATATTTCACATTTTAAATAATGGAGACATTTTGATGATAAAGAAATAAAATTTTTGTTGTTATATGGTTTGTTAAAAAATTGAGAATGGCCAATGCATGGTTTAAGGAGACTGAAAAGGACATTAAAGAGCTCGAGGTCTCTCCGGATGGCAATGAAGGTTCTCTTAGGAAGGATCTTTAGAATGCTCAAGGCGTTTAATAAAGACCCCTAAGAAAAAGAGGCGCGATTTGGACATAGGAAAGAAAGAAAAACACTAAGAACGAATTAAAGAGATATGGAAGATAATAAAGGAACAGATGAAACAAACGTAGTCCATAGTGGATCAATAAAAAAATTATTGTTATAGAAGACAATTTATGAATTGAAGATAATGAAGAGGAGTTTATACCTGCATTATCCATAATGATAAAGGAGAAGGAGTTTCGTAGAGCAATAAAACATTGAGAATCTATGAAAAATTGAGTTTAATAACGTTTTAAACTTTATAATTAGGGCACAACGCTGAGCGGGATCAGTCCAAAAGAAAAAAAAAATGGTGGATCAAATTTAGATAAAATATTTTCTCATTTATTATCAACAGTAGAACACGTTAAGTAGTAGTAAAATAAGTAATGTCCTTAGTTACGCCGTCCTTCGGAAGGGACGTTAAACGGGGACCCCTAGGCTGTACGATATCAGGTACTCGCTAAAAATGCCTTTCCTGATTAAACCTGGATAGTCAAAATTTAGAGCACTCGCTGTAACATCAATCCGCCGATTAGCCATATCAGCATTAAGTGAACATAAAGTGAAAATGAACAAACTAATATTTTTTTTATCAATAATTTGTTGATATTTACAACTGTAATTACATTACATCGAGTAAATCTGCTGTATGAACAAAGGAGATGAAAAAAAAACAACACTTGTGGAGAAACTACCCATTAATATTACCCCAACGAAGTTCTATAGTAGAAGGTCTCGAGGCCATCTTCTTTTCAGACCCCTCGGAGGGTTATCAGGAATATTATGGGAAGCAAGTTGAGAAACTAGCGGATTCAAGTGTGTATGAAGCTTTTCATGGAAGGATAGGTATCTAGTTTGGGCCAAATCAGAAACATATGGGATATTAAGATCATGATGGATGAGGTTGTTTGTGACATAATAAGGAGCATTGAGGATTTTACGAAGGATTTTAGATTGTAAGGATTGGATACGAGATGAGTTGGATGGTTTGGTAGAGCCCAAAATCTCAACTCCGTATGTCCAAATAGGTCTGATAACTGCCATGTATATGAGTCTTTTGTAATTAATTGGGAGCTTTGAACGTTTGTCCAGTAAATGTTGAAGTAGGCGAAAACTTTGAGCAGTTTCTTGTCTTTTCAGTCTTGTATGAGGACAAACTAAACTAAACTAGAATACGTAAAAAGGTAAAAGTGGATATTAATGAAATATAAACATGGAAAATGGCTCGGATAGAAGTCCAAATAAATTCTCAAACAGTTAAAAAAATATTTATATAATACATATCAATAGATATTTATTAAATATTTAATTATTTATGAATTGTTAAGTAAGCCCTGATTAAGAAAACCAGACTGTAAGTTAATTAAATTATCCATTACATCAAATAACACCTCCCGATGTTGTATCTGTCATACTTAACCTATACCACGACGATTCCCGGTTGGGTCTAGGGTCCAATATATGGGAGAGACTGTACTGTTTCTATGATAACGGTTGTACAGGGATGTAATTTGTCCTAGATCGCGCCCTAATATTAGGTTTTCCTCTACACATTTTATGGAGGGTGTGTGAGCCCCATGGGGATAGTTAGATCCAACAAAGCCCATCCGTGGCTGTTAACAGATTACTGGGGATATGAACCCGGCACCCTTAGCATAGCGTTCTACGTACTCAGCCAACTTTAACCACTTCTCAAAAATTCAAACACCTAATAAAGTGGTGTCCAAACATGGACGATGGGGTGGTTCTTTATAAAACAGTTGGAAAGAATGTTCTTTAACTTTCTGTCAGCCTGGAAAAGGAATAATAACGTCAAACTAAGACATCGGTTCGGTCAAAACTAATTTCCGATCTAATTTTACTTTGGAGACTTCCATTTCTTATTGCGAAGAACTTTCCGATCATTGCTATGGTATTTTTTATTTTATTGCCTGCCTATCAAGTTCAGGAAGACCTTCCTGTATTGATTGCTCTCGCAGACTTGGACCACGGAGCTATGATTACCACTGGGACCCCGGAGTTGATAATGGCTAGGAACAGACCTCCATTAATTAGATGAGATAGCCGTGGGATGGTGGTCCATAAGATAAATTCATTTACCCCACGGCCGAGGCTAGAACTGGGGTTGGAGTAGAGAGAACTGCTCCGTGTGGCCAACTAACAACCAAGATGACGTCCAAGATAGGACCCTCCCGCCCGCTTAATTCTGTTCGTTATTAAAGTGCGCCTCCCCCTATCACTAACTAGCCTTATTAGAATTTAGTCCGTGCACCCGCTCCCAATTTAGAGATTGCCCTAATGCAACAGTCCCCAGTCATCCGGAGTCTCCTCTCCAAGCTCTGGAATATGTATTATTAGTAATATCACCTATTTTATTCATACACTATATCATATTACTCCAGTATTTCTTATGAGTTAGGAAGATAATTTATTAACATTGATAAAACCATGCCTTACCTTTTTTCAAAGTTTCCTCAAGTTCTCCGCATACTAAATTGACACCGTTTTATTTAATCTGTTAGGAGTTGAAGATGAACACTATGGGATCTAGAACCATCCTGACGCTCACCCACCTTCTATAAAAAGGGTACCCAAAATGGAGGCTATTCGGGCTGTTGAGTAGTTTCTTAACACTTCTAGGCAGTGAATCACAATAAACATTACATTAAAAAAGACACGACAAGAAGGATTTAATCATAAGTCCAAAACACCACTACTTATGGATAAATCAGTGATCAGTGTAATTTAACTATGTCATTGTAAGTGACTTATATAATCAAACACTAAAGGAATCGCTATCGATAGAAAACGAATTTTTTTTTTCAAATTCGATACTTTGTATTTGTATGTGTATGATACAAATACAATAAGCTACGGTGAATAAGTGGTTACCAAAGGCGATTAGGTGGCACCAAATATTACTATTACGTATCAGCTTCCCTCAATACAATTAACTTTCTCGGTAAAAAAATCGACAACCAGTTATTCATCGGAGCTGCAGATATATACACACACTAGCTTTTGCCCACGACTTCGTCCGCGTAGAAGTTGAAAATAGTTTTAATAGGATTTTTAATTGGCTTTTAAGTTAACAATTTTGTTATAACATATAAATTATTATTCTTGGAGAATGGATGAACCATTTAGAGTTTGCGAATGATCAAGTACTAATAGGAAAATGCAAAGAAGAAATCCTGATCATGGCAAAACAACTGATAGCAGCCAAAGAAAATATAGGGCTCAAAATAAACTATAACAAATTTAAATAGGTAACAGTAAAGGTTGACGGAGATTTAATAATAGGAGAGCATAATACAGAGAAATTAGAATCATTTCTATACGTCGGGCATCTTGTTTCTAGTAAAAGGCAAATAGAAGAAATAAACAGGCGATGTACTCAAGAATGGCGCGCACTCCTCAAGTTTAAGGATATATATAGTTCCTCTATAAGCTTGGGAGTCAAGAGGAAACTCTGGATGAGCACTGTACTCCCTGTCATGACCTACGGTTGAGAAACATGGATAATAGACAAGAAGAGTAGCCACAAGTTGAGAGTAATAGTCAGAGTTACGGAGCGATACCTTCTCGGAATATCTAGAAAAGATCGAAAACCAAATAATTGGAATAGATCAAGGACTGACCTCCCAGATATCCCAGAAAAAATCCTTTTCAGGAAGTGGACCTGGACCGAACATGTCATCAGAAGGAATGCTGTAACATGGACCAGGCAGCTTATGGATTGGTATCCAAGAGAGCACGCGAGTAAGAGAGGACGTCCACCGACAGACTGGGACAAGGAGATGAAGAAGAGCTGCGGAGGGGCAGCCTGGAAGAGAGTAGCATTGGATAGGAAAGAGTGGAAACGAATGGGGCTGGTACATTATTTAGTGTGATAGTTAGAAACAATCGAACTAAAAACCTCAACTAAAGGTTGATTTTGTTCATACGTGAATAGGTATAGAAAAAAAAATAGAAATTTTTTGTATATGTTTATTATATTTTATGAACAAATAAAGGTTATTATTATATTATATTATATTATTATTATTATTATAGGAACTCGATCGGATAATGAATGGTGTCATCGGTGTTTAACACTGAGTCCACGGATTTATATTGATATTTGATCTGTATATTCCGTATAAGGACTATCGTGTCTTAGGATATGAAAAATCTCTTATCTTGAAGATCCTGGTCAGGATAATGAGATAAGCATATTGAAGTGAGTAAAGATTCGATTTCATTGGATGTCGAAGTGGCCGATAATAGAGTTCAAAGATTACGTTACATATATACGTACATTGAGGAGAAGGTAATAAATGCTTGTTAAAAAAATTACAACCTATTGTAAACATTAAGAACGTTTTAGAACAATCCTATATCATTCAACTTTCCTAGTACTAAAATAAGAAATACCAATTTTACGGGAAAGCATTTTTAATTGCCTAAAACTTTATTCTCGGAGAAGAGAATTACCTGTGAAACGTCTTATATGAAAAAAAACCTTTTTCACCCCCTCAGAGGTAGAATTTAGGAAAATCTTTTCTTATCGGATGCCTAAGTCATACAAATTATACACCTTCCAAGTTTCAGGTCTCTACGATCAACGGTTTAGGCTGTGCGTTGATCCGTCAGTCAGTCATTCAGGACTATGCATTTTATGTGTATAAATATGTGGGTAACACTAAACACTAGTGAAACGATACTCCAAGATTAATCAAATAAAGATGGATGAGACATTCTCAGTAATAGCAAGCCGACCCACCAACGCAACGTGATATCTCTAAGGACCAGCCACTGTAAAGCAGTCCAAGGATAACAATTCCCCGAATTAAAGATTTATTTCAGACTATCCCAGAAATACATCGTCTATAAAACTATAATCAGTGTCACTATTATTGTCACTATAGACTTCAGTTAGGCGTAATCCACATTGAACAGTCATTAAATGTTAACAAAAACTAATAGGAGATTTATTTTATGTAATAAAGGGAGGGGGGGAATTACATTAGTATAGACAATATAACAGACATACAGAAAGGAAATTCCCACTGCCCTAAGTTCCCAGAGCCAATTTTTTAAGTTACGAATATGAACACGCACCTATCTAAAATCCTATCTTAACACGCACCCTCAAATAGTAGTTTATGTGAATCAGAGGTAAAACATAGTCTCCTATACGGGGCATTTCATGGATAATTTCAATTAGGTCTTTAATACGTGATTTTGATCTTCTTGGACTTCACAGTCCTTGACTGACCCAAAGAGACACAACCTGGAAATTATTAGACCTGCTTGCTGGTACTGAGATTGTAATTATTTTCATAAAATTACTACTATTTGCTTGCATATGTCACATTTTTCGGTTCCCTTTATTTTTGTGGAAGAAGATCCATGTGATGGCCCCTACCACTAACGTTAATTTTTAGTTTTCCAAAACAGTCAATAGAGGTCAGGGATAGCACAATCGTTGTCCAGATCAGAGGATGATCGGCCTCTCAAGAGGCAAAGTTCCAATGAAAGAAAGGCGCAGATGAAGATATCCTAACCTTACTAGTGTTACTTACAAGGGCATATGTGCAAAATCTATAAAATGAAAGAAGAGCGTATGTGAGAATCACTTGATTAAATGTCCCGTTCTCTTAATTCGGCTCTCCCGTAAACTTTGAAAAATGTAACAAGCGCCCTTCTTCCAGACAACTATTCAACTGTTGATATATACATAGTGTGTGTGTGTGTGTAGCAAAGAAACAATACAGATGTATGGACAACGTACACAATTATGAATAATGTTTTTTTCAAACAAAACTAAATAAAGAGATTTAAACTCGAGTTCGACAGCTCCTACTACATTAAACTACTCCTCTTTAAACTTAAATCCTCCTCCTAAGAACTCCTCTTAAACTACTACTCCTTAAGTTATGTTTTTTGTTCAATTGTTTTGTAACAGTATTTTTACTAATAAATTTATACTCTTGGTTTATCATTATTATTTAGGACTCCGTAACCCAACTGTTATTACATAAAAGTGTTTTAAATGAGGTGACTTAAAAAACAATAATAGGGTAGATATACTATTTTTTTCTCCCAGGAAGTACCAAAACAAATATTTATATAGGTTTAACTTTTATTTATGATTATTTACGAGGGTTGGGATACCACGTGATAGTAGATTGTTTGTTCTAAACTTTTATCTGCCTTTAGGAATTTCTAGGCTAATATATCTCTATCATTAAAGATGAATATGTATGTGTGTATGTATATACGTATATAATATATAATACATAAATACAATAAAACTTTTCATAAAAAATAAAGTAATAAGAGTAAAAAGGGCTATTTTACTTGAGTTATGATTATGAATATAAGTCCTTAGACTAAATTAAACAAGAATTTAGTATTTTCATTAATATTACGTTATATGTTTGAATGTAAACCCACAAAGCCCTCAAATAAACTCGAACCATCTAAGTACAGCGTCCTCTTTCCCCAAAGTACGGCTCAAACAGAGTCCTGCGAACAGGACTTTGTATCACAATAATTAACATCAGAACTTCTAACACGACGCACACATTTTTTACACACTACATCAAAAGAATATAATCTTCATATTTAATTAATTCAATCCTCGAGGGCAGCGTACGTTTCAAAGAGCGTTCTTTTGTCACTTAAAAAAAAAAAAGTACATTATTTATAGGACACTGGGAAAGAGGAAATGTGTTCAATTATTAAAAAGAGATTCGCTTTATTGTCATTACTGTAGAGTAAAGGGCACGGCTTTCTTTAAGAGAAAATCTGTATTTAAGGCAGAGCCCACCTGGGAAAGAGCACTTAAGGTAGTGAAAACCACTCCTCTTGTGAAAATTGCCTATACACGGCTGGAGGTAGAATTTTCATGACGAGGGAAAATTTAGGATCTTAATGGCTAATTATAATGGAGTGAAAAATAAGCCGCCTTGAAGAGATATTGCATTGAGACGATAAGGGAGTGGAATTTATTAGAGAATTTCCCCGCCCCTCCCGAGGGAGAAATAAATTTCCTCAAGAATGTAACGACATTGGGCTAAAGTGCCGTAATAACCTAGCGCCGTTACCATTCCTCCATGATGGCACACTCAGCCTTGGAAGAACTATCTCAACTATGGCGGCCCTAATAGTGGATGTAACTAATGAGGCTAAACCTCACATATCAACCGATTTACATTACCATCCCATTACGGGACTTTTCTGCTTGCCATCAAAATTATTCAGGTCACATTTGTAGTTTTTTTTTACTCTGTAATTTTGTTTTTTTGAACCATAAAAAAAATTGAATAACTCCCTAGTCCCCAACTCTATTTTTATTTTTTTTAATTTCCGTTTACTGAGGTAACTTTCCAACTGTCAGTTGTTACAATGACATCGTTCTCGTATTCCAGCAGTAAATAGAGGACTAAAAAAAGGAAATTTATACCTAGTCAATAGTTAAACAACTTTTCGATCTCCGCCGCTGTATTGCGCAATTAAAAGCTCGAGTAAACATTCTATGTTATTTACGACACGTCTCAAACCAATTTTCACTTTGATGTATCGTTCTAAGTTTCATAATTATATTAAAATAAAAATATGTGATATATTCTTTAATAGAAGTTAATTTTAATGTTGAATTATTATTTCTACTATAATAAAAAACATTACTAAAATTACGAGATAATAAAATAAAAATGAAACATTAAAAATGAAAAATTAAAAAAAAATAATTAAAATAACTTTATCAAAACGAAGTTTGGAAAATATCAATACGAATTCATGGTAATAAAAATCGCTATTTATTAAGCTTTTTACGATCTACTATCACTATTTATAAGATCTTATAAATAGTAATATTAAAGGGATATAAGGATGTAGACAATTGTTAGGTAATTAAATAAGTAATTAAATATTATCAAACAATAGTTGTAATCCATAAGTTGAGATGAATGTAAAATAATAATATAGAATAATTTAAATTTAATAATAATAAGTAAGTCCATATATAATAATTGTACGTTTATTAGTTATGGATTATTTAAAAATATTTCAATTAAAATATATTATTCAATTCAATTTTGACAAATACAGAAATAGCCAACACATTTATACAGATGGATCCAAATCAAACCATAACGTTGGAAGTTCTATAATTTTCGGTACTAACACAATTAAATATAGGCTGCCACACACAACCAGTAATTTCACCGCAGAATGTTACGCAATCAAAGCAGCCTTATATAATATTATGCAATGTCAATAAAAAAAATTCGTTATTTTCACGGACTCATTATCTGCAATAATAGCTTTCAAGAACATATATACGAAAGACAAAGTAATTAAAAATGCCCAAGCTTACTCGACAATGATCAAAAACATGGACAAGGAGTTGGTATTCTTCTGGATACCATCTCACGTGGGAATAAAAGGCAATGAAGCGGCAGACCGAGCAGCCAAGAAAGCAGCATCATCCCCGACCATAACAAATGTTTATACCATATCGGACATTTCACAATATCTAAAACACCAAGCACTCATGACGTGGATACAGCTGTGGGAGGCAACTGATAAAAATAATAAATTGAAAAATATTAAAGCGGAAATAAAACCGTGGGAAAGTTCTTGCCGCAGCAACAGAAGAGAGGAAGTAGTCATCACGAGACTAAGAATCGGCCACACGCGGATGACACACGGATATTTAATTGAAAAAGACGCACCACCAAAGTGCGGAAGTTGCAGGGTACAACTAACTATCACCCAAATCTTTGGAAGAATGCCCCCTGTATGAAACATATTTTCATGGCTTGGGGATTGATAGGAAAACCTCGACTATCCTGGTAAATAACGCCGCAAATATAGACAAGGTGATAACCTTTCTTAAAGAAAATAATATTTTCAGTAAAATATAATAATTATAAGTTAAATGGAAATAAAAGTTAAACCAAAAAATAATAAAGGACTAAATATTGAATCAAAAGAAGAAAGAGGCTGATAAATGAATAAATAAATAATGAAATAAACATTTGAACAAAAAGAAGAAAGACGCTAATGACCATAGATGTTGTGCGTCTATAAGCAATAAAACCTAATCTATTATTCAAATAAACAAATTTAGGAATATTATGGATTTTAAGATTGAATTCATGCAATTATTAAAACGTTGGCTTCCTAATACGTAAAACATCATTTTTGTTAGCATTAAATAAAATAATTGCTAAAGTGTTAATAGTTATTAGCAATAATTGAACAAATTTATTATTTTTTAAGGAATTAATATTATAACACGACCGAACCAAAATGATAATAAAATCCAAATTCGTGTTTTCTCAAAAGATCTTCGTGTTTGATTGACAGGACAACGCAAAGTTTCAGGAAGGGATATCAATTTACAGGGTAAACGTATCCACCCATATACGTCGGGCACAATGCTGTTTGAATGTTATCACATGTAACAGGCAAACTGATGTAATCAGTAACACAAACCCAATTAAATGTACATCTGTACAAGCCACTGTCTACAAGAGGGAGGCGGCTATGTAACCTAGTAGTGCCGTATCGATTCCCCTTTAGTAATTATAATTGATAAACAATTAGAATATATCTAGCAATAATAATTTATTGTTGATCATATATAGTTACATTATCTACAGTTTATCTAATTATGGAATTGTATATATTGATAACAATAAATTAATATATGGGATAAATAATGAAATTCGTAGAAACAAGTTTCTGAGATATTAAAAAATTAAATTAAAAAAAAAAGTGTAAATAAATTTATCAAAATCCCTAAAAACAGACAAATCAATCTTATCAAAACAGTAGTTGATAATAATTCATTGAAGTACAGTTAGCTACCATATTAGTTTCGGGATTTTTTAGTATGATAAACATAGTTTTACAGTTACAAATTTTTCCAAGTCTTTTATAATTTTTTAATACATTTTGCTAACTAATTAGATTTTTGCGATATTCATAACTATAAATAGAATTCCTGAAAATTAGATTTTTCTTTATTAGTGCCAGACATAACCCACAAATTATTGAACACCATAATGAAATTCGAACTGGGCAATATGAAATTATATAGAGGAATAAGGCCGAAATCGTAAGCTATTTGAGAATTAATTTAGCTATTACAACAATGAAATAGATTAAACCTACTAAACGGTAATGTATCAATTAATATTGATTAAGTACATTTGTTGTTGTTTGTTCATTTAACGTCACTTTATGCTGCTATGGCTAATCGGACGATGCTACAGTGGGAGCTCTAAATTTTGCCTATCCAGGTTTAATTAGGATAGGGATTTTTAACGAGTACCTGACATTGTACAGGCTCGGGACCCCCGTTTAACGTCCCATCCTAAGGACGGCGTAACTAAGGATTTTTTACTCCCTTAAAAAAATCCTAGGGCCACCTCCGGGATACAAACCCGCGATCTTGGGCTTAGTAGTTTGTTACGCTAGCAAATAGACCACAGGTGACCGTAAGTACATTTGTATTTAGTAACTATGGGCTGTAAAATAACAATTAATATAACTTTCGGTACCTGGAGCTTGTTATTCTACCATATTTGATGTCCCGCCAGTATCTCTGCCTTCTTCCGTTCTTCCAAAACAGGCCCCCTTCGTCATTTAGTTCCTCTCCCAAATTAAAACCCTTGTAGTTTTTCACCATTTGTTGAAATTCACCCACGTATATATTACTATTAGATTCGGGTAGTTAACTACAATATTTCCATATTATACAACTTCAAAAAATTGCGTTTCAGGACTATCGAAGGAACGTCAAGATAAAATGAAAAAAATGAATTTTATAGGTTCATCTCACCAATCTAATAAATTAGGAACAATTAATACATGTTGTAGTTGAAACAATTTTATAATATTACTATCATTAGTATGATATCCTATTACTAGGCAATGTCTTTCTGTTTGGTCCAAATAATTCAATACGATCTACAGATCGGATGTACACATAGATACCTGAGAATTTCAAATTGTCTACATTGTAACATTTTAAATCTGCTGACAATAACAGAATGTAAAGACGGAGAAAGAAAACCTGCAGCCATAATAAGCAACTCAATTAATTACTCTCGATAGTCCTATTGAAATCCTGGACTTCCATGGAATCCTCAATTATTCAATTCTTCAGTGAGTCACAAACGACAAGAAATCATCAATGTCCCAACAGCCTGCAATGTTAATGACAATTATCCAAAATAGGCATCTATAAATTATCGATTCCGATAAGCAGTTCCAGGTACTGTCAAACTAAATACTGTATACTGACAAGGGTAACATGACACGTTCTGCTGATATAAAATCAATGAAAGGTTAAGATGAGCTTCTAGTTAAAGGTGACATATGTTATCTGAGACTATTTACAATGATACTTATATGTACAGTTTATAATCATTATTAGTGTTATGTATAAATTTAAAAAAAGGTTGATTTCTCGTTTTCAGAGGGAGGGAATAATTAGACGTTTTTCTAGTGAGCCAAAGTTGGAAGTTTTGAAAATCTTGAATCCGGGATAAAAACTTTTTAGGATTTAAAAAATTAATCACTTCCTGTTACATAAGTACAAGATGTATTTTTCGCTAACTTACTGTAACGAATGTTTGGCCTAGTTAAAAAATGATCATTTCTTAATCTTAAAAAAATAACCAGTCAGTTATAAAAAAACCATAAAGACAAGTGAAGAAAAGTGAAAAGTTTTAATAAGTAATCTTTCTAATTATTGGCGGAAAAACCAAGATACAAAAAATAAAAAGCTCAATGGAGACAACTTTTGTATCTTAGGATCCTATTCGTCCTTACGTTTGCAATAAAATTCGTTCAATCAATTTCATACATCATTAGGAAATTCGTTTCGAACTGTTTTCGACACAATTTTCTTATGTTACATTTTTATCCTGAATGCAAGATAAAATGATTTTTTTTTTAATATTACACCAAGTGTTTTCTAAAGAGATAGTAATAGATTTTTTTGGCTTCATTAAAAAAAACAAAAAAAAAATATTCGACTTAACATTAATTATACCTTTGATGAAGCGTTTGGGATCAAAAACAGATTAATTGACTTTATTGCAAATTCAGTTAAGCAATTTTATGCTCCTGAAACTCAAGGTTAAGAAGTTTGGGACTAAAACTATGAGCAACAAGCATGCAAATTTTTAATAAATTAAAGATAAAAAAAATACACGTACACATTATAACCTAAGGGCTTCGTTGAGTCACCAACTACATGCAATGATTCAATATACAAGGTATTTTTAAGTATGTTATTAATTTTTGTATATACTTTTATGTCAGATATAGCTGCAATTTGAGGAGTTCAAGATCAAAAGCGGATAAACTTAAAAATTTCAAAAATTGGCTTTTACACATTTTCCCTAATTTAGTCAAGCAATTTCATGCACCCGAAACTTCAAGCTCAGGACCGGACTAACAACGCGAGTAATAAGGCTGCAGAATTTGTTAGATAAAATCCCGGAATTTTGAAATTTCGTAGTTATTAGCTTTTGATCTTGAACGCCAAATTTCTCTCAGCGTCAATTTCGATTTACTAAAGTTTGGCACTATTTTCTTATTTACTGTAACTGGATGGAACCCTGGATATCGAGTGGTATCTAAACTAAACCCCAATTTTCCTAAAACCTAACCCAGCCCCCACCTAAATAAAGAAATGTATTTATTATGTCGAAAGATGGAGTTTAGATTGTATTCATATTTGGGTCAACAACATAGCTATTGGGATCCTCGCTATCCAATCCCCCCCAATACCTTCCATATCTGGCCGACCCTTCTGGCACAGATCTGGAAGAGGACCAATAACCTAAGGTCAGCAGAGGGCGCTGGCCGACCAGAGGCTAACGACGGGCCTCGTGCCGCCCCCGCGCGATATGAAATGGAAAAGATAAAAGACGGAAGAGAAAGAAGGCAATAAAGATAAGACGAGGAGGCGCTATCTATACGCACTCCTTGGCCCTCTTCCCTCCTCCTCGCTCCGAGCCATCTTACTCCAAGAGTAGTATCTCATATTTCCCATCCCGGAGATGTATTTCCAACGGTGGGGGATATCTAGTGAAATAGAAGTCGGTTCAGTACTAATGGTAAAACTTGGTCAGTAATTTAGTTTCTGTTAGTATAAGACTTAGATCTCTGTATAGGGATCTAAGTCTGATTCAATGTTTGTTCACAAAGGATTATGGATGTTGAAATATCGAATTAAAAAAAAAAATGTGTCCGCATTTTTTTACCAACTGGTTTTATTTAAAGTCACTTATGCCGCTATGGTTAATCGGACGATGCTAGAGTGGGAGCTCTAAATTTTTATCCATGTTTAGTTAGGACATAGATCTTTAACGAGTACCTTCATGACACACCTTCAGGTCCCCGTTTTAGATCCCTTCTATCGTATGGCATTACCAAGGATTTCTCACTTCATTTTAAAAATTCTGTGCTGAAAATATTGAATACTAATAATATTGTTACGGTCACAGACAGGAAGACGGAAGCAAGGGAATAGCGGCTTAAATCCGTCGGCGGGAGAAGTTAAAATAGGATTAGGACCTTCTCGATCGTCTCCTTTGTCGGAAGTGATTAAGAATGTTCTAGACATTCTTGGAACAGCTTTCCCTACTTCCGTGTTCTAGAATGTTCGGCCTTGCCTATTTAAATACCTCCCTCGCCTCGAGCGAGTCAGTCAGTCTTTGAGTAGACCAGGCACTGTGAAGATCTGCGATAAGTGAGTGTCATTGTGATAAACTAGTCATTGTTGAACTGGCCAGTGTAATAAGTGTATCAGTGAACTGTGACCGTCTCGTGAGTGTAATAAACTGTTTCTGTTTGTTACTGTGTGTCAGTTTGTCATACTTGGAGAATCTTACGGTCGTTGGACTAGTGAACTGTAAGTGTTAATTATTAGTTATAAATTTTAGTGTAGTTTTATAATATTCATACAAATTTATGTAAATAGTTAAGCCATTTAGAATTAGTAATATCTTATATTATTGTAATAATTAAATAGGCTTAGGTTATCATAAATATTCAGAATATTGTTATTGTAAATTTATATTAGTCTAATCATTTAATTGTTAATAGTTTAATTGTATTCTTTTAATCACTTTTGTTAATAAATATTAGTATCTTTAATTTAGCAGTAGTTTAATTCATTTTAATACCCAGTAGCCCGTAACAATATTGTTTTTCTTTATGATTGGAGTTAAAAAAATTGGAGTAACGAAGAACTTATTAGAAAAATGAATTAATAAAAGAAAAACTGCGTTCACAGGCTGTATAAATAACATTTGAGTAAGTTTTCTATTCTTTAAAAAGGTGAGGTTAGAGAGAAAAAAAATTTGAAAACTGAAAACTAGACGCCGTTTATTAAGATTTACTGCCGTCTGGAACCTGATCCCGAAACATTATCCATATCGATATAATGATCTTCATTACTTCTTTTACAAATTCCTATCCTCTTTGGATGTTGGCGAGTATAACGACCCATTTTGTTTTGCTGACCGCTGCAAGAAACAAGTCGATTTACGTTAATCATATCATAACTACAATATTTAATTATTATTTAACTGTCTGTAGATATTATTATGCTTT
The DNA here is from genome assembly GCA_037127475.1 of Arma custos. Taxonomy (NCBI): domain Eukaryota; kingdom Metazoa; phylum Arthropoda; class Insecta; order Hemiptera; family Pentatomidae; genus Arma; species Arma custos. The sequence goes on along the minus strand of CM073760.1, from coordinate 65,917,627 downwards.
TAATGACAAGATGGCGCAGATTGCGAATGCCTCTCAGTAAACAACCTTGATCGAACCCAGAAAAACATCATTGATTTCAATAAATAAAATAGCCATTTAGGTTAATGTAAATTGAAAACAAAATAAAATAAATAATAGAGGACCTGAGGGAATCCTGTCTCGTCTTTTGATGTCGACGCTATTGATGCCCGACAAACACGTGATGCTTGTTCTCTAAATTTAAAACAACATCGGAATTTATTCTAGCTCGTTACTGCTTCCCCGGGCTTGTTCTTTCGAATTAAATCGTTGCCTTGTCGGAAAGAGAGGGAATAAAGATGAGATTGGAATACAAATGACTGGGGAGAGGGATGAGAAGACTAGGCTAAAATATAGGCTGGAGTTATCGGGGAAGCTGGAGGCCGCTGGGACATTAACCGGCCCGATAGCCCACTGCCCTAATCCGTAATCACAATTCAACAGTGAGCCCGCTTAGTGCTTTACATAATCCCCGGCAGAACCGTCTCTCCGAATTGCACATTTAGCATCTTCCTTACGCAAGCTATTTCTGATGGCTAAGCGCTATCCCCTTAAAGGGTCAACTAGACCGGATCCCGAACTCCTGCGAGGGGGAGTACGAACCGATACGATTCCGAATAATTACCTATGGAGAAGTGAGCGAGTGCGTATAGCTTATTAGAAAATTTAGTAAATAATATCAATATACTGTTAGGAGTAATAATAATTCTAGCAGGAAAAAAATCTCCTTTTAAAAAACTAAGTTTATGACAAACAATAAGACAGCTCATAAGAAATTAAAGACATTATAAAACCGAATTTGTTGAACCCAAAAAATCAAACATTTAGTTGAAATAATAATTCATTTAAAATATATCAGAAAAGAAAGCCATTAAATCAAGCAATAACAAGATGAAAACAGCCTTTCGCCATACCAACGATATTTACAAGCCCATACCCATTTATGCTTAACTTAGACGCTACCCATTAGTAATCTACATAGAGGCACTGTATGCGGTTATTTTGATCTAGAGAAATAAAATGTTAATGCCTGATCTGAAAATCACGAGACCACCCAATTTCAATTATATTTAGTGATTTAGAAATTAACAGAAATATAAATGTTGGGGTAACCACAGTGAAATCTGACAAAGTAATTTTCCATTTGTTAAATGTAAAACAATCATCCAACTTTCTGGCTTGTTAATCTATCTCATTCCTATAGAGGTGAAGCCATCTTTAATACCTTGGACAAAATGGCTTACTTCATCATCGAGTAGAAGAACATGAGAACAGGTTGAACCAACACCATGGAGAAGAGCCCTCAGCAGAGATTCAGGAGAGTAAGGAGACCCACATCAAAACCATTATTTACAGTTGTCTCAAATCAATAACTAATATAATATTTATGCTATCATCATTATAAACCGTAAATAATAATGTACTTTATTTTCATTATCATTATCAACCTCTTATACAGTTTACTATCACCAGATATATCCTATATCCTCGTACACAGTCATAAATGAACCGAAGGTTAGAAGTGGCACACAGACAAAACAACAGGAAGACAGTGTGATAGTCAAAATGTGATTCAATGTGGTTCATTTTATATTCCAAGTTTATTACAATTATTTAAGTTTTAAATATTTTTGTATCTTGTCTATTCTGCCCTAAAGAAGACTTATATTGTAGGTCGATAATTTATCTATATTTAAGAAATTATTTATTTGAATTCCACTTGGAACATTTTCTATTCTCAACTAATAAATTTTAATTAAAGATTTAAATCAATCAATTAAGAAATGTAAAAATATGACAGTAATGTTATGGAGAACGAATTAAATCATCTATTCTAAACTGTTCGCATGCACAGAAATTTACACCGATAAATCAGAACAGACAACACGAATTTCATAATAATAAGACAGTCCATTTAAAATGATATGATGGTGGAGACATAGAACCGACCAAGTGACAAATATCCGATAAACAGGAGAAGATAAATAAAGTTACTTGTACGTCACCTCCAGTCCTGGGCTACCAAAGGATATTGTATTAGGAGGAGGAATGAGGAGGGAAAAAATGGGACATGATGGATCCGGGGGGGAGGAGTGTTGGGGAGGGGTGTAGGATCCCCTCTGTTAGAGGAACTTTTAACAAATGGCCTTTGTGATAAATGGCAACCCTCGAGTGAGATATCAGCTGCCGGGCTCCATTCATATTCCAGGGATTCCATTCATAAGGGTTCCGTTCATTCCAAAGGGGTTCCAATCCTCCTCGACCTGGATGGATTACAGGTGGCCAAGGCGGACAACTAAGGTGATCTTCTAAGGATGACACAGCAGGTATATCACTGCAGTATCTTGGACAAACAAGAGTTGGACAGATTTAACAATCTTGAAACTAATCGCACTGGGGGAAAGAAGAGCACTGACTCACATGATAAGATCATTACAAGGATTCAACTTTCAATCATTGAAGACATTAAAGTAATGTGATTCAGTATATTGTATAGTCACTACTGTTTCGGATATGCAGGGAGGCGACTCGCCACCAGGTTTATCCCGAATGAACGACACCTCTATATACGCTATATCAAGGCTGGGATAGCCCAAGGGTGGTCTCCACAGAGTCCGTCCCCGGCTGTTAACAGATTAAATAATTTATCCGTCATAGCCGGATTTAAAGCAGAAACCTTGACAGACCTGAGCCCAGCAGCTCAGCGAAAGTTAATGTAAAACTCGCATTATAAACTGCTGAAGTGAGAAGCACTCACAAAATACCCAGTTATTTTTCATTTTAATAAATAAAAGGAAAAAAATACTAAGTTAGCAAAGTGTTGATTGCCTTTATTTTTACTTTATTTGAGGCAAGAGATTTTAGATTTAAATTTCTATAAATACCCAAACTTAAGGGGGGGATTCCGCTCTCATTACTTTTTAAAATTATTATTTTAGTAAACGAAAAATATGAAAATTATATGCCATAAATGTCAAAATTGAGGTACATATTATGTTAAATATTATTTATTTATTTATGATTTTGAATAGCTATAAACGAATATTAACAGGTTCTGTACATTTTATTTTCCTATATGGTATATTTTTTCCACACACTCATCCTCTATAAATAAATAAATGTGGACCAGACCCATCGACAAAGCTCAAAGTCACTCAAATCTCTCATAAACAGACACAAAAAAAAGAAGAAACTGGATCACGTGAACAAAAAGGGTGGGGAATCGGGTGGTTTAGGTTATGTCGAGGTTAAAATTAAAATTTGGCGACATCAGCGATCACCAGACTAAAAAAGGGCGAGAAGTCGCGTGGTTAAGTTGAGATCAAGGATGAAATTCAAATTTAAATTTGGAGTCCTGGTCTATAATCAAAAATAGCACAATAATAATATAAATATCGTGCCACAACTCATGATAACATGGGTTCATTAAATAGCTCTGAAAAACGTTTAAATTTTACTCTTAATCTTTTATGTTCTTATTAGTTATTCTAAAAGGATTTGGTCCCAGAATAAAGTTTCTTTTCTATACTATTCTATTCTATTCTACTGTGTATCTATTTTATAAATTTTATTTATAAAGTAAGACAATTCATCCAGGAGAAAACCCTACTCACCTTTCAGCCCCGAAACGGTCCCGATTATCCAGTTAGTCGATACCGTGAGGCCGGATATAAATCATAAAACAGAAAATGATTTTGCCTGGCGAGATTGATGAAGGAGCTGGGAAAGAAATTCCAGAGTAATCCGAAGGTGGCTCTCGAGACCCCCTCATTTTTCCTCCCCCTTCCCTCATCCCTCGCCCACCGTCGCACTTTATAAAGAAATAATTCACCCTCACGGTTCCCATATTACCGCCCTGGAAATAATGTACCTTCCCCTGAATATTTTCCTCACCGCTGCCTCTCTTCGTGTAGAATCTGTAGCCATGCCTAAGAATTCACGAACACAATTCTAGCTAGGAGATAATAAATCGTGCGAAAATAATAATGTCTGAAGTTCATAAGTAGTTTAGAGATAATCTAATGTAGGGGTATAAAATTGTATTTAAGCGGCGGAGGTATGGTGCACTTCAAAAACAGTCGGATAGGTCACCCCTGCTCTTGCCTATCCATATGAGGAACACAAAATGGTCTCGGCAGAAATGATTGAATAAATTTCTGAAAATTTTTCGAGTCAAGCTTTTAAAGAATTTGAACCTTGTTGGACCTCACCCATTCTCTATCAGGTCATGAACAGGTCAGCAGTTGCCATGACGGTTATCCGAAAACAAACAACTAAAACATTGTCGGGTATTCCTGATCAAGATCACTATCCTAATTATAACTGGATAGAGAATAGGATTTCCATGAATATGAACGAATTAACAGTAATAGTGTTGATAGCAAATATGTTTTCAACTTCTAAAACATATATACGTAGCTAATGCTCCACTATGTAAGTAAGAAATCGATGCTAACAGTTCGGCAGCTGTCATGACGGTTATCGGAAAACAAATAACTAAAACTTTGGAGTAGGAAGGAACCGCAGTAGTGAAAGAGCATGCACGGTGTCGGGTATTCCTGATCAAGATCACTCTCCTAATTATAACTGGATAGAGAATAGGATATCCATGAATATGAACGTTTATGACTAATAAACATGTACACCCTTAATTTGAAAATTCCAACTGTTGTAGAAGACTGACATAGAACCAATCAAATTACAGTAATAGTGTTGATAGCAAATATGTTTTCAACTTCTAAAACATATATATGTAGCTAATGCTCCACTATGTAAGTAAGAAATCGAGTCTAACAGTTCGGCAGCTGTCATTATGGATACTGGAAAGCAAAGAGCTGACACTTTGGAAGAGATATATGTTGAAGTGTTTAGCACAAGTACTACACCTAAGGTCGCGATTTTGTGGCTCGGCATGTAGTCTTAGGATTTTTTGAAGGGAGGAAAAAATCCCCCCTCATGCCGCCCTTACAAGGGATATAAAATGGTAGTCCCGAGGATCACAACTGTAGCATTGTCCAATTAGCCATAGCAGCAGAGAATGACTTGATATAAGTCGCCGCTAAGAATATATTTAAAGAGCTTACAGAGTTAATGGAAATGTCCTAATAGAATGCTTTATTGACCAGTGTAGTATAAAACAGCAATATCCATAAGGAAGAGATATAGCACGAGTTGAAGGTTCTTATTGCCAGAACCAAGATAAGATCTCGGATAAGACACAAGGGTCACCAATCGTTATTAATTAAGAAAAACAGTAACTGGCTAGAGAAGGGACAAAGGGTGGACATCAGATAGGGCCGGGGCCTCCTAATCCCGCCCTAAGGTTGGCGAAGGGGCCGTAAAAGGGTCGTTAAGGGCGGCTCGCTAATCAGGAGATCTCCCGCAGCCGTTCCAACATAAACAACGGCTCTTCTCATCATTCTCGGCTCCTCCTGTCTTTCTTCCTCTCTACAAATATATTTATCCACTCCCCTTCCTATTATGGCAGTAGTCTGTCCCCTTTCGTCTCATCGAGAGATTGGGAATAGGGTATCAATTCCTTGCATAGCTTAAATTAAAAACTTCAAACCAACAGCGCATTAAGGATTCAGGATGTGCACAACGCAAAAGATACTAAACATAATACGCCATGTTACGTCATATTATAACTATTAATTCAGACTTACCTAGAAAGTGGTAGATAGTGATTTTAGAGCATATTTTGCGTCTGGAACGTCTCTTGGACAAACAGTAGTCAAAGCGCATATTGCAACTCCACTTTACCTTGGTACATCTTTTCCATAATAGAATTTTGCTGATGAAAACGCTCACCGTGCTCATCGCAGGCAGCTGCAAAATTTTCAGAGAAGAAGTCTAAGTGAGAGTCCAAGAAGTGAATTTTTAAAGACATGTTGCATCCCATTGCTATATAAGAATACAGAAGATCGATCACTATGTCACGATAGTTTTCTGCTTTATGGTTTCCAAGAAAATTGAAACATAAACTTTTGAAAGACTGCCAGGCTGCTTTCCCCAGTGGATTGAACAGTCCTTCGAAATGCTCGTAATTTGTAGTCTTATAAAAATTCCTTCTTTAAGTTTCGCAGCACTGAGTTTGGGGAATTTCGATTTCAAGTACAAGAATCCATCAGACTGTTTATCCATAGCTTTGACGAAATTTTTCATTACTCCTAACTTAATATGCAATGGAGGTAACAAGGATTTTTCAGCATTCACTAACGGGACATAAGACACATTTTTCTGGCCAGGGATAAAAGATTCACATCTAGGCCATGATTGTGTAAGATATTGAAACTTGCTGTCCCAGAGGCACAAAAAACAACAAAGTTTGGTGAACCCAAGTTGCAACCAAGCAATAAAGCAATGACCTTTAAATCACCACAGATATTTCATTCATATTTTCCATATTGTATTTTCTCTAAAATTAGTTCTATATTTTGAAATGTCTCTTTCATATCAGCGGCATACCCTACGGTGTTGATGGAAGTTCATTGCCAATATGTAACAGCACAGCTTTCAAACTGACTTCAGACGAATCTACGAATAGTCACCACTCATGCTGAAGCCCAAGAGTTTCCATAACTGAACAAATATCACTACAAAACACAATATTATTTTCTTCAGAGAAGTAGTCCTTGAAATCACTATGGCGGCCATGAGAACTACATATTCTTACTTCTTTTTGGAGCAGATTCCACCCTTTGAATATGGAAGTTAAACCTTCAGCTTGCTGTTTAGACAGATTTAAATCGCGAATAAAGTCATTAAGGTCTTTCTGATTGGGAAATTATGGTTCTAATGAGCGGATATTGGCTTCATATGTTGGATCATTTTTATTGCCATCTGAAGCATTTTCAGTTTCAGTTAGGCCAGATTCAGAGTTATCACCTAAAGTCGTATCTGCATATACTGGTACAGGGAACTGTTCATTGTGTAAGACTGGCCTTAAACAATGAACACACATGTAACAATTGCAGGATTGCATATTCGGATACTTAACTGTATGTTTTGTTTTAGATGTGATAAATGATCCTTCGGTTCCCTCCAGCAATCTAACACTCGAAACACAGCATGTTTTAGGGGCCAAGGTCTTATCAAAATCACCAGCCTGACAAACCAAAGTAAAGCTGATAACACTTCTTTACTAGTGGAATCCAATTTCACCTTTGAGACTTGAAGGTCAGCTCACCACAAATATAGCAGAAACTGTCTACATGATTTACACACTTTATTGGCATGATGAAAAAACAAAGCACTAAAACACTACATACACAATACACTTCCGAAAAGAAAGGAAGGAAATATTTCACTACTGAACAAACTCACAGTCTGCTCAATACTGAGACATCACAATGCCAGATGAACAGGTCTAAGGATGTCCAAACATGAATGAATCTTGTTTTATGGCGCTTCAGTATATTGTTACAAATACAATTTCCTTAAATAGAGCTTGAATAAAATCGCTACATATCGCTACACATAATCGAGGTAAATCAGATTTTAAAAAGTAGCTGTCACAAAAAAACTGTGCCTAATGGAAAAATTCTGATTACATATCTGAATTCAGAATGAAAAACTACTCTAGATTCACTAATCAGATTGCTGGTGAAGAAAACCTTGTCGAACATTGTTATATAGGGCACGATGGATTTATTCCTACAGCCCCAGTGTATTAGTGGTTAAGTCGCTCTTCCTCCCAAAATTAGTTTCTTGTACTTAGGGAAGCGGAATCATGATATTTTCGTAGTCAACAAGGCACTAAGTTTTTAAATGGAGTTGTAATATGGGCAATATCTCCATTTTCAAGCCAAATCTACGAGAATGACACGATTACGCTTCCTTCAATACAATTAACACCAGGACAAAACTCGTTTTAAACACTTATTCAACAGGGTTGCTGATTTTTAGACAAAATTATTCAAGAATATTATGACGGTAAACGTCTTATTTAAATAGTAATAATTAGTAAGTATATTATTTTATTATTATTAGATTAAAATTGACGATCTATCAATAAAACATTATTGATAGAGAAAATTCTTCAATTCTAAATAAAAGACCCATGCGTGATATCATAGACTCTTGACTTACATAATACCACCTACAACTTAATAAAGTTGAACATTCAACAATTTCACAAAAACGAGATGAGACAGTGAGGTCGCCCCATCAGTAATGTAGATGGCTTCTGAGAAGATTTAAATCGTGGCGGCGGTCTTCTGTTTTATTTATTTTTGTAAAGGAGGGGGTCATTAGGAAGGGAAGGAAGGGGAGGGAAAGAGGGGAAAAGAGAAAAAAAAAACGGAGGAAAAAAAATTAGTCGAGCTGGATCCCGGGGCCTGGGCTAGATGGAATTTTAAGCCAGCGCTCCCTCCGAGGGCTTTAGCCACCGTCGATTGGCCAATTTTCTAATTCTCTCTTTAAATAATTTATTTTCATTCTTCTGAATATTATCAAAAGTTTCCCTAAATACTTAAAAAAAAAAAAAGATTTTGGAGCGAAAAAACACTCTCTTATCGAATGTCATAACACCTTGTTCTTTTTTCAAAATTAGCTGCCATATATCAGAGCCATTCCGCTAATTTTAATCATAAACACAAAACTGAAAAAATATATTATTCCTAAGGATTAATTTGGAATAATTAACAGTTTAAAAAACACATAATAGTTTAAAATAAGATACAAGTGATGAACAAAAAATTTCGTCGCAAAAAATTGAAGTGCGATTGATGCTAATTGTTTTAAATACTTTATCGACTCATGTTGCTAAAAGTAGAGTCATTATGAAACTACCTTAAAAATCTCACCATAATTTTTTACAATAAATTTAGATATTTTGTTAATTACTCTATTCTTATTAAAATTTAAGAAAATTAGATTATTTCCAAACTATTGTTACGGCCAAAGAGATAAGGACAGAAACAAGGGATTAGCGTCTTAAGTCCGTCGGAGGGAGAAGTAAGATTGGATTAGAACCTCCTCGAACATAGTAGAACCGCCTCTCCTTTGTAGGAAGAGATCAAGAAGGTTTTCGAAAATCACAGAATAGTCTCCCCCTACTTCTCTGACTAACTCACTCGCCTCGAGTGAGTTAGTCAGAGAGTGACCAGGCACTGTGATGAACTCTTAATAAGTGAGTGTCAGTGTGATAAGTGTATCAGAGAACTGTGACAGTCTCGCGAGTGTAATAAACCGTTTCTGTGTATGTGTGTCAGTTTGTCATATTTGGAGAATCTTACGGTCGGTGGACTTAGATTAGTGAACTGTATATGTAAATAGTTAAGTCATTTAGAATTAGTAATATCTTATATTATTGTAATAATTAAATAGGAATTAGGCCTAGATAATATATATTTAGAATATTGTTATTGTAAATTTATATCAGTTCATTAATTTAATTGTATTCTTTTTGTCACTTTGTTAATAAATATTAGTATCTTTAACTAAGTAATAGTTTAATTCATTTTAATACCTAATAGCCCATAACACTATAATTTATTTTCTAATTTTTAGTTCGGCTAGCTAGAAAGGCGTGTTCTTTAGTTTTTTTAAATTAATATTAGTTTTATACAGTTGCAAATTTCAATGAATAAATTAATTTTTAAAAAATATTCATTTTCTACTTTTTAGTTTATTCTGGGACGAGGTCCCTTTAGAATAAAAGATATGAACAGAAAAATAAGCATAATAAATATCTTGCTAGAAGGCTACGTAATACAAACTATGAAGTAATTATAAAATGCCAAAAAAAAGTAAAATAAAAATAAAGATGAAATAAATAAATAACTATTAAGTACGAATTATGACAGGATTTTATCGAATTATAGGAAAAAGGAACTAAAACAAAATCGATTATTTATTACTGATCAAGCAAACCTGCTTAGAGAGCGTCTTGTTGAGAGGTCAGGAGGTGTTGGAAAAGCAAGGATTTAAATGAAGTCAGTGAAGAAGCATAGCGGATGATAGGAGGGACTGATTACTTAGAGATTTTATTATATTTCATCACGTTTTCATTTCCTAATAATATTCCAATTTGAAACAATTAGAAAAACCTTATATCACAAAATATAAGAATCATAATATTATTCTTAATTGGTTATATCGACCAACACGTGATTTGCTTATCTCGAATATAAACCATGTATACCTAAATAAAGGCTTAAGTGCCTGGGACTAAGCACAAGCGTGCCTTCGAATAACAAAATCATTAATCAAGTAAATCCTGATGGGGATAATGAGATGAAATTATTTTATTGTCACCATTTGACACACCTCAAGAAATTTGCAAAGATTCAATTTGATTAGATGTATTGAAGTGGCCGAAAATAGAGTTCAACGTTTCCGTTACATACAGGCGAATTTAATATGAGCGTGTTAAAAATTCATTTACATGTTAATAGTGACTACAGTCCACTCTCTCCACCCACAAGTGTGTGCCTTTTCACAACCTTGACAAAAGACCAAGGCGCCGCTAAAAGAGAGTAACTAAATGGATCCAACGAGAGCCAAGAGGATGTAAGGAGCTACGCCATTGTCTCCAAGGAGGAGGAGGTACAAGAGGGGGGTGCTGTCCGCGAGTGTAAGGGCCCCAGTATTTATACCTCGGCCTTTCTCCCTAAATCTACTTTACAAGGATTCACCGGCCCCGCGCTAGAGAATACTCCTCTACTCCTTTCTCTATCCCCCACTTCCTGCTGCAACGCCCTCTTCCTTAGCGGGCAATATATCCTCCCTTAATTATCCTTACAAATTTCCTTTCCAACTTGCAACGTGTTATTAGTAACAAGAGCTTATAAATAGCCTGGAGTTATTAATGGTCGCAATAAACGAAATTTCCAAGATTACTCCTTCACTATTTCTTCACCTCGCTTTACTTACTCGTAATGTAGTGTTGTTGTAAGCAAAATACACGTAATACACGAAAGTCGAAATGGAGCGACCTGTGGTCTAGAGGTTAGCATAACAGCCTAGATCCCTACACTCTACTAGCCCAGCAGGTGTCTTTTTTTTTAAATGGGGTAAAAAACCGTTAGAATAGCCGTCATTCGAAAGGGACGTTAAACGGGAGTCGTGAGCCTTTAAGACGTCAGGTAATCGTTAAAAATCCATATCCTAATTAATTTATAGAGATCTCACTGTAGCATCGTCCGATTAGCCAAAGTAGCATAAAAGTGAGGTTAAATAAACGAACATACAACTAAATCAAAAACATGATATTGATAAAATGCCGATGAAAACGCTTGAGTCCTTAGTTGTCGAAACATTGTTTATTTCATCGACAGAAACATTTTACACAAAGTAGCTCTAGCCTCATCAGCGTTATTCAAAATAATAGTATAGCTTGTTTCCATATAGTAGTATATTCCATATTGCGAAGAACTTTTATTGATACAATTATTGTCCAAATACGTGAAGAAGATAACATTACAATATTATATTTAAAAATTACAATTAGGCTGTAGGGCTAGGCTTCAAGGATATTAACCAAATCAACTATTCTCATTCAAAATGGATTTTTTTTTGGAATTGATAAACGAAATTATTCCTTTACGACAAAAAAAAGTTAATAATTTTTAGTACTAAAATTTTTAATGAGTTACAGGTGTTCAGTGATCATTCAAAGTATCTGAAAACTGTTAAATAAATTATTGTATTATTTAATAATACAGCTTTTATCTAGTCGAAGAGAAGACCTCGGAAACAGTTATAACACACTGCAATTATCCACAATGACTCGGTTCGGCCGAGTTCCGGCGAACAATGAAATATTTTGCTGGGCGGTTGCTTTTTCAGATTTACCGTTTCGGTTCAGCGAGTATGAAAGAAGTTAAACGAACCATTAAGCTAGAAGTCCATGTGGGGAGGATAACATAAGAGCATAGGCTGTGCCGTCGCGATAGGGGGGAGGGTCGCTCCAGGTAGGGTTGCCGAAGTGTAATCGTGAAGATGACATAACGCCTATTGATTCTTTAGACACTCTGACACTAATAAAAAAATCCTATACAGTATTTGAAAAATTTAATTTGGAATAGTTTCAATAATGACAAATTTATATTAATCTATATAACCAAAAATATATTTGTCCATGATCCAAATCCACGAGTATGAAAGTTATACCGAATTTCTTCACGAAAATGCGAACAAAAATCTTCCATTTTTTAAATGTTAATACATGCACTAACTAAAAACAACGGCCAAAGTAAATTTGATGATAGAGAAATGTTTCTAACTTAAAACGTTCCGAGCAATCGTGTTCCAATATATTTATTTATTTTTTTGTTTTGAAGAGAAAATATTTGCCCTGACCGAGATTGGAATCCGGATCATTTGCATCTTCGGTGCAGTGCTCTAAACCACTGAGCTACCAGGGGTCATATCCAAGTGAGACAAATCCGTTCTTCTCTTCACCTATATCCCCATGTACTATGCAGTTATATATTTATATAATTATACATATAGTTATATATGTAATTATGTTTTAATTGATCTAAGCATTCAATGCAGACAATATCATTTTAAAAGTTTTTACATATTAAAATAAGCAGACAAAATTGAATTGACTAAAATTATAAGTTTTATTCAGGGGTGTAGAAAAATGTTTTATGAAGATTTTATATAATTATTTTTAATTACTCAATTTAGTAAGCTATTTATGATTTGTTAATCTTCAATAGTGTATGTTATGACGTTTTAGTTTGAATAATTCATTTCTGACGATGGTGTTGATAAAAATTCTACTCAATTCTGTGAAGGATTAAGTACTTATTTTAATTTCATTTTTTTGTAGGTTAATAAAAGGTCAATGCTGATGATTTTATAATAGCTTTGATATTCTTTTAACACAATCTGTAATAAGGAATATTGGACATGGTCTCTTCTGTGGAACTCACATGCTGACGAACTTGAGGGCAATTGCCCGCGCGAAATTTTCCAACCACGTTTGCTATCGTTAATTAAATATATTTAACTGCAGCCCATACTTGGAGAGGGAGAGAAGTGGTCAGTTCTCACGCAGGATGCCTCTGTTGGATTTCTAATCAGGTAGAAGATCGCTGCCTGAGTAACCTAAAACGTTTATCCGTTAAAATCCTCTAAATGTTTATCTGAGGAAAAAGATACTTATTTATGCCGTCCTTCAGAAGGGTCGTAAGATGGGGATCCCGAGACTATACAGTGTCAGATACTCGTTAATAATCATTATCCTATTTACACCAAGATAGGCTAAATTTAGGACTCCCACTGTAGCATCGTCCTATTGGCTATAGCAGCATAATGTGACGTCAAATGAAACATAATAATTGTTTACATATCACGAAGTTGGATATCACTCAAACACTGCAGTAAATGGAGAAATCCTCTAATTACAAAACACAAGATATATACACAGGATTAAGCAGCATTTTCTACAATTTTTACAGGCTGTTTCTCGGGACAATCCTACAAACAAGGAGTAGGAGAAGAAGAGCACAAGTATGCAGCAGCGACCAAATACAAAATAACAACTCGGCATGAAAGCATAGGCGCACCGAGGGTGGGTTATTGGGGATGTAACCCCCCCCCCTATTGCTTAGAAGAAATTTAAAAAAATTCTAAGTAACAATTTTTAAAAAATACAAATTTGAAGGATTTTAATTTGTCAAAGTTATTATTGTGCGATTACAGAAGTATGGGTCAATAATATCAAAAACACAACATAGAAAGTGCAAACGCAGTTATTTTAATGAATAAAAGGTATACTAAAATGACAATCCAAAACGTAATACTGTTTATTTACAATTAGTTATATTATTATAGCGGCAGTAGTGCCATCTAGCGGCAACAATAAGATCGCAAATGTGAGAAGAACAGTTTAGACAATTCTTAGAATCTAGAAGTAAAGTCTGGATGGGTCTAGAAAATAGTTTCCTATGCAATTAACTATAGGAAGTTATTGTAACCAATAAATAAGGTTACTTGTATTTAAAAGATATTTCTTGATTACCTTCCAAAAATAACATTTATAATGAAAATAACATTTATAACTTCCAAAATAACATTTATAAAAAAATATAATCTATTTATTTAATTTGAAGCTACATGATTTATAGTATAATACATATTATACCTATATTACGACACTTTTTTGAGGGGAGTAATATGTTGGAGTGGTTGACTGGTGGGGTTAACCTCCCCCCATGAGTCAACTCTAGTTATGTTAATGCATGAAAGTATAAATAAAACAAATTTATGAAACACGTACTAAATGTACCAACTTGTAATATAGTTTTAATTGTTGTCATACTTAGTGAGCATGCATCTCTGGATAAACATTGTAAAGATTTCCTTCTTTTATAAGATTCGTTATTTAACACTACTGAATCATTATCACTAAAACATACCTGTTTCTTATTTTCAAGTCACCCTTTCATTAAAGGTTGGCGACTAAGTAACTAAATGAACCTTTGTCTTTTTGAAACTGAGATTCGTCTATTCCTTATATTTTTCTTTCTTCCGGTAATATATTACTGTAGTATATTATAATATACTAAATACATCATAATACTATATCAATAAACCCAAATTGATTTAGTAAAGCTATGTTTATAGAGATAGTGATAGCCTTGCTCTCATCTATCTCATATATCTGGAGCTAGCCTTACCTAAGTACTATGTCAGGCTCTCAGGATAAAATAAACAAACAAGACCAAGATGTCATTAAAATTTATGTAAATCAGATTGTTGTACAAGACTACACACAGAGGACATCTACCCTAGCCTTATCTCCCCGATCTTCTCTAATTAACTCTGAAAGACCTTGAGAGGAATATAGCGAGCGGCCATCCGAACAGAAGGTGAGGATTCCTTCGGAGCACCTTTCACACAGGATCGTGACACTGACGACCTTTAGCTACCACCGCCACCAGGCAACGATATCCATTCTTCGTTTCTTCTACGAGACCAATACCCGGAGGTTTCACGATGTAACCCAGTGTCGGGAATAGGTATCCTATCTACTAGCTGCCATATAGGGCTGGGGTAACACTAAGGCTATACGTGACTGGAAAGTCACCTCCGAAGTTCTCCCTGGCTTCAGTTCTCCTAGATGACGCCTATTCCTTCAGTATCCACCGACCCATTTTTGCACACATTGATAAATACTCATAACCCTCAGGAACACCTGAGAATAAAGAAACATCATTGAACAACCAATGGCTTCAGTTTCTTGAGTGACTAATACGAAATGGATCGACACTGAGATGAGTTGCCAACCAACAGTACAGAGATGTATTCGTCTTCATGTTATTGTTGTAGAGCCATAACCACATATCAATACACATCGTTAGGGATCAAGTTGTAAAAAAAAAAAAAAACAGAGGCTTTTCTACCGCAGGGAAATATTTCCAGCACGAGTATGGCTAGTATGGCTAGTATGGCACGAGTATGGCTGGAGATGGCTAATCGGACGATGCTATATATGGAGCTTTAAATTTTGCCTATCAAGGTTTCATTAGTATAGGGTTTTTAAAGAATACCTGACATCGTACAGGCTTGGGATCCCTATTTAACGTTCCTTCAGAAGGACGGCATAACCAAGGATATTTTTCGTATTTATTAATAGACTTCCCCGTACCATGTATCAGACAACAGATTAGCCAAAATAAAATAGAGTTACAAGTAGCGAAAATAGTACGAGAGATGATATAGGCAGGAACATTTTAAGAAAGAAGATAGAGTATAAAAGTTTAAGAGAAGGAAGCATTGAAAAAAAAAGGGAACAATATGGAAATAGGAAAGAAAAATAATAAATGAAAAAAGGATGAAGAAAGTAAGGACGAAACAATGTTAGGATACTTTCCGAGATACTACTGGGTCCATTCGCATAAACACGTCAGGTACTTGTTAAAAATCCCAATCCGAATTAAACCTGCGTAGGCAGGACTCCTAATGTAACACCACCGTCCAATTAGCCGTAGCAGCATTAAGTGACGTTAAATGAATAAACAAGGTATAACATATACTTATGCACGTACGCATATATAGCTGAAAAATGTAATATATCAGAACGTATTAGTCCATATCAATCTCCGGAAATGGAGCTGCCATAAAACAGAAAGCGGCATATCCTTTCATATTACACCTTTAATATGAAAGGATATCAGCAACTTTCGAAAGCAATTAGTAAGTCCATAACAACACGGAACGGCTCTTAAAAATGATCTGCCCATCTGACAATACCCGATCCCAAAGTTCCAGATCCCTAACTTTCAGTTGTTACTTACAGAACTATACCTTCACATTCCTACCGGATATTATTTTTCGCAATTACTTTTAAGGACAGTTAATACTATTCAAATAAATCAAATGTTTTATAAATATTTTATTTGAAAAGAAAAGATATGGTCAGGACGGGGACTCGAACCCGGGTTTTCACCTCTCCGTAGTGACGCCTCAACCATCTCGGCCACCCTGCCACGTTTCTCGGCCAGCCCTATAAATCCGGTCCTGGTCATATCTTTTCTTTTCTAATAAAATATTTAAAAAAATATATAATGTAACAATTAAATAAATTTTAATAATATTAATGACTTAAAAGTCAATAAGACCCAAAAATAAAGTAATGTTCAATTAACTCTCCCTGTGTATACATTGCAAATTGCGAGAACACGGAGATGAGGATCAGTGAAAAGAATTGATAGGGCTTGCCGAGAAACGTACCAGGGTGGCCGAGATGGTTGAGGCGTCACAACGGAGAGGTGAAAAACCCGGGTTCGAGTCCCCGTCCTGGCCATATCTTTTCTTTTCAAATAATATATTAAAAAAATTATATCATATAACAATTAAATAAATTATACAAATGTTTTATATATTATACTTTTCACCCCCATCGACTTAAAAGGCTATACAGAATAATTTTTATTGAAACCCAATAATACTGTATGAGATATTTTAACTAATTTAATTAAGATAAGTTTATTATTAACTGAAAAACTAGCTTAGTGCTACCTCCTTAACTCCCAAATTCAAATTGCTGCCTGAAGATAGTTATAATATACCGTAGATGATTCTTATATTACTATTTCAGCTAATCTCAGAGGTGATATGATCTTCTCAGCATTAGACTTTGAAATTTTGTCTCAAATATCGATACTTTAAACAACAGCTTACAACAGTGTTTAATGTCCCATTAATTACACCTAAATGTAAACAAAGTATAGGAAAGCAACTGTGCTTGCATTTAAAAATAGAATGTGATGAGTAAATTTGTTTTCAATAAAAACAAATAAAATCATTCCCACAATTTTTTTTTACCCGATACAATATTGGCTGACAAACAGAGGCGAAAAGCAAGACTATTTGACTTCAATACCTTTACATCTTACAGCCCAATATCAATTTAATTGAACCTTTAATTACACTTCTAAGTGAAGGGTATATTGACATCAACAGTGCGCAACCTTCTTGTTAATAGTTCATTATAAACTTTTCCAACCCCTTAAATCGAATTTTTCTAAAGTAACTTATAGACATAAAAACATATTTTAACTGTTTTTTCCTTCTTTTTTAATTAAATGGATGATATTCATTTAAAATATTTATAACGTGTTTTTACAGACAATTTTATTAGCAATATAAAAATTTGGTATGGTGTCAAGCAAGTAAAAACTTATCAATATTATATTGCGGCTGTATTATATATATATAATTATATGAACGGCTGTTCATATCTCACATGATAAAAAATAAATCTGCAAGAAAACGTTATTTCCTACATATATAAAGAAAAATGAAAATGGAAGCAGGTAGAGGGCACATGTGTTCCGGTTTTTACGCTGGCAGCATGTGGATGCGGACCGTCCTTTTTTTAGTTAGCATCCCCTAGCGAGGGAAGGGGATATAGTTTCTCCGGTTGGCGAGAGAAATAGAAAAAAATAAATAAATAAAAGAAACAGCAGAGATATTCGTTTAGGAGAATAAAATCAATAAACAACGAACGAATTCACTAAACCATGTCGTGTTTATCGTGTTCATTTGAACATTGGAATTCAAAGAATTGAAATGAAAAAAATAGATCCAACTCATTGTCCGTCAAAGTTTTTTAGTTTTCCTACCAGTCCACCAGTCATTCTACTTGACAAGGGGGAAAACTGACATTTTCATCTTTAACTTCGCCTAGAAATAAAATGCCTCTGGAGGCTGCAAAATGTATATCTATATAATAGATAGATTTAATATATAATATTAAATGCACATTAATAAAATACATATTCAGCCTTTAATTTAAAGCTACGATAAAACTATTTTTCGAACAAAAAATACAAACTGTAAATTTTTCAAAGAATTCGGTTTGAATTTTATATTAACATTAAAAACCTTACTACTTAATACTTAATATATACGAGGGCAATTTAGAAATTAAGGAACGTTTTAGAATTAAAAAAAACAAGTACAAGAAAATAATTTTATTATATACATATGAAAGAGCAAAATACTACTTTTCAACATAATCACCATTCAAATTCAGGCACTTATAGCGGTGGGCAAGCTTTGAAACTCCGGTCATAGAATTCTGCCATCGGGGAACTTGTGTACCCCCACTCCATGAACTGTAATTTTGTGTCACAATTCACATGTTTCACCCAGGTTTCGTCTCCTGTTACGATTCGATCCGGTAGTGCATCACCATGACTGTGCATTTTTGGCACCCATCTTGCAAAAAATTTGTGGTAGCATAGCTTCTGCGAAAAAATTTCAAACAATAAAGTCCGTGAAACATGTGGGAAAATATAGAGAAAGCTCAGTTATTGTGAAATGGCGGATTTCACGAATCTTTTCATCAACTTTGGCGACTAGATTGTGAGTCACAATGCTCGGACGTCCACTTTACTCCTCATCATTAACGTTGGTTCGGCTATTTTATAACGGAATACACCACGTCCTGATACAACTGTCACTCGTTACGTTGTTCCCGTACACTTCACACAGTCCCCGATGAATTTCTATTGGTTTTAAGTTTTTTTCCAACAAAAAACGAATCACAGACCCCACCTCACAATTGGCGATATTTTGGATTGCAGCACACCCTTCAAATTTGAATATAAAATAAAGGGTTAGCGCGGAAATATTCCAGGTGGACGCTGACTGAGGTGCCGAGCACGAGCACACCAAAGTATACCCTATTGGCGCGCACCTGGCGGCATCAGTTGAAAACGTTCCTTACTTTCTGAATATCCCTCGTTTATATATGTGTATATATATATATATATATATATATATATATATATATATATATATATACATACATATATATAAACTCTCCCAATATAACCCAAAATGGTACAGGCGGTACTGTTTCTAGGACCAATGTTTTCCTGGAAGATGATTTGTCGTAGATCATGCTCAATCGCAAGAGTTCTTCCCCAATTAAGGGCTTCCACTTTATAAGGGCTGGGTAAGCCCCAGGAGGTTCTGTTGATCCCGCAGGGTCCATCCATTAATTTTTAATGTTGCCGATTAAATGCTGTATCTGTCATAGCTGGATCTCAACCTGGAAGAACAGCATAGTTGACTTGACATTCAACACACTGAGCTATCTCACACCCCTTTGTTTATATAAGCATTTTATATACATATCCAAAATCTTCACTAATAGTAAAAATCAAACCAACTAGTTATTTAGAGGGTTTTTTTAAATGTATTTTCAGTTGAACTTACTTATATATAGTTACTTATATAAGGCACCTGAACTTACTTATATAAGGCACCACCACGGTGAGTACAGGGTTCGAGTCCCGGTCCGGGTCATATCTTTTCTTTTCAAATAAAATATATATAAAATACATACATGAAGGAAAAAATTGGTGTTAAATATTTAAATCCATAATTTCAGCGATCTTATTCTAATATAACTTGTAAAATGCTTTAAGTCCCTAATATCAGTTAAGTATTAATTTCATTAAAATAGTTTGGAACGGAATAATTGTCGAAATCAAGATATGGATTCCCCTACCTTTACTGTTGCTTATTTCAGCTGATTGCCAGCTTGTTGTTTTTTACAGGAGTACATATTTATCACTACTAATATCGTGAGATGGTTAATATTTTCGAATAATCAATATATAAGGAGAAAAATATTGCGTATTCGAAAATATTAACCATCTCACGATATTAGTAGTGATGATTACCCACAACTGTAAAAAGCAACAAATCGACAATTAGCAGAAATAGCAACATTAAAGGCTACAAATACCTAGAAATATTAACAATCTCACGATATTAGGTATGAAATGAAAACTATGAGAGAATTCGATAATTAAAGATGAAATAATTTCCCAGGTTGAAAATGAATTCCCGGAAATTATATTACAATACTTTTCCACTACGAATACTAATGCACAGTATGATGTTAGAGATTATAACTAACATAATAACTCGTTGAGGCTAATAGAGATCCTTGTACCTAGCCAACTCTGGGTGGAAAGGATAAATGAATTATTTATGAATTAATCTGAGTTTGCCAACTAAACATTTCTCAAACCAACGGCCAATGGTCGTTTCGTTACATTACCGACTTGTTCCCTGATAGAAGTAGTAACGTTTCTTGCAGCTTGGGTTGCAGAGTGTCCAACTCAAAACCCATAAAAAATAGCTTAACATATCTGTCAGCATAAACCTAGTAAACAACAGACGGAAAAACGGACATTGCATATGAAACAACCAAATAGCATGGCCCTACGGGATCAATAAGTGATATATATATATATATATATATATATATATATATATATATATATATATATATATATATATATATAGTTAAGTCCATATATGGTCACACCACTGACTGCAAGATCAGCAGCTGACACATCTTCCTATCATAGTCCTTATATACCCCGCCCCAGAGCACTCCACACAGTCATTATGCAGTAATTACAGTCATTATTGTCATTAGTCTTTAGTTAGTCAGTTACTATGTTAGTTTAAGTTTCTTATCTTTTGTTCATTCAAAATAAATCTTTTTAAAAACGTTGAAGTGGATCAAGTTTATTTAACTGGCGCTCGAACACAGGGACTTGAGGGCTTTTCAAGACAGAAGAAGAACTTCACATAATAATTCCTCATATACTGACGAATTGTGAACTTCAGATCTATCATCACGAGGAGACTGCCACTGTAAGTTATTACTACTTTCATGCAAATCCAGGATTTTAGATTCAGTCAAGAAAAGAAGATCTTTTCCAAGATTTACAACTCAAGCTGAACAAATTGTTAAAGACGATCCAGCATCACGTTTTTGATCGAGACGCATTCACTGAAGAACAACAGATTAAGGTTAGATTTAATTTCATTTTAAGTTAATTTTAAAAATTTATAAAAAGTATAATAATTCAACAATTTATTTCTATGTGTAATGATCTATAAAGTATAATACTTATTCAACAATTTAATTTCTATTATTATTGATTTAAGATCTATAAAGCATAAATATTTATAATTATTTTATTGATTAGTGTTAAGACTTAATGAGCTTACAGGACAGACTTAATAATTTAAGACAAATTTTACCAATAACTTCTGAAAGATCTTTAATAACTCTTAGTGAAAATTTGATTAATAATATTGATATAGAAATGGCTCTAGAAATAAAGGAACATGACTTTAAACTCATTCCCGAGTATGACGGAAACCCATTACAGTTAGTTGACTTCATTCGTAACACCAAATTTGTTTATAAGCTATATTGTAAAGACGATAACCCACATAAAAGCGTTAATCACACGAAATTAGTATTGACCGTGTTAACAAAATTAAGGGGAAAGGCAAAAATTTCGACATATGATAAAGATTTTGAAGACGTAGATTCTATTCTCGATTATTTGAAAAGGAAATACCAAGACCCGCGGACACGAGAACAATTGATCGCGGAAATCATTAATACAAAATGTTACTATAATGAAAATCCACACGACTTTCTAGAACGTTTGGGACAAAAAAGATGTGACCTTTACGCGAGAACTTATGCTGACGCAGACATACTTGACAAGGCGGCAGAAATGCGTCGCTATGACAAACAGATAACGTAGTCACCACGCAGTACACCAGTTTCATCCTTCACTGACCGATTTCATTTACAGTATAAAATTTGACACGATTGAAGATTTGGACGAAATACTACGGAACAGTGCGGCTCACATCGTACAAAGATTTTATTCCAATAAAGGCGGTAATAACAAACACCCAGAACAAAAACATTACCAAAAAAATCAATTTCAAAAACAAAAAAAAATTTAATTTGAATCCTAATCATCATAATAACTTTAATCCTAATCATCATAATAATTCCAATCCTAATCATCATAATAATTATTATCCTAATCAACATTACAATTCTAAACCAAACCAACGTAATGATTTTAATCGTAACCAGTTTTATCAAAATCAATCCTACAAACAAAATCATACATGGAATCAACCTCGATGCAATAGAGAACAGCCAATACATAACAAAAAATGGGATCCGCAAGCCCGATACCAATTTTTTAATCAACCCTCATCAAGTCAATGGAGACAAAGACAAGATCAACCACCTCCGGAAAAATTAGGAGACTCACAGACTGTTTCCATGAGGACCGTTTCTAATCGCGTCCATCACATCGAAGACGAGAAAGACAGAATTATAAAAACATTAACTGATAAAATAAGTGTATTAGAAAATAAGTTTGATCATGTTTTAGATATAGGACATCATTCAAACGATCCACCGGATCAGTCATAAAAAATGAAATAAATTCTAGCGAAATGAAAAAAACAACAATTAAAGCAAGTGAAACGGACATTACTAAAAATAACGAAACCAAAGAGTACGAATTAAATTACACTAACGACTTACCACAAATTATAGACAATAGGAAAAATAGTTTAAAAAGGAATATTAACTGCGAAAAAAGAATAATAAAAATAGGAAATAAAAGTTATAAAATAGAAAGAAATAACAATAAAAGAGAAAATAATAATAATACAGTAGAATATGATAATCATAAGATAGAAGAAGATAATAATAAGATAGAAAAAAACAATAATAAGACAAAAAATAATAATAAAGTAGAATATGATGAGAATAAAATAAAAAAGAATAATAATACAATAAATAAGGATAATAATACAATAAAAAAGAATAATAATAAAATAAATAAGGATAATAATACAATAAAAAAGAATAATAAACTCGAAAGAAACAATAAAGAAATAAGTATTATAAGTAACAATGAAGAAATGAAAAAGACTATCAATAATAATAAAACCGACGTAAAGAAAGAAATTAAAAATATAACGAGTAAGGAATATAAAGTAAAACATGTAGAAAAGACAAATAAGGAACAAGGTCGGAATCACAATTTGTCGGATAGAGCAACTAATAACTTAAAAATATTAACAAGTCCATTTTATATTAATAAAACAGAAAAATATCCTAATATTATTAAAACTCAAAAGAAAATAAATACAAACAAATTAAATAGAAATAAAGTAAAGAGGGAAAACAATATAAAAACATATGCAACTTTATTTAGATCTAAGATCGCGGATGTGCGCAACTATTTAAGGGGTAAAGTCAAAAAGAAACACTGGAGAGGTACGAAATACACCTCGGATAAAACATTATATGAATTTAATAACAGAAAATTTATTAAAAACTATGCAAAAATAAGTAAACCTATTTCACAATCCTTACAAACTAAAATATTTAAGACAGATGACATCAAACATTCATTTAAACAATTAATTGAACTAATGACGAACGCACCAATACTGGCCTATCCAGATTGGAATAGACAATTTACATTAACAACAGATGCAAGTAATAAAGCTATAGGAGCAGTATTATTCCAAAAAGACGACGACGGTATCGAACATCCCATAGCATTCGCCTCGCGAGTATTACAAAAAGCAGAAAACAATTACAGCGCTATTGAAAAAGAACTTTTAGCAATCGTATGGTCTACCCAACATTTCAAACCATATTTATACGGTTCAAAATTTTTATTACAAACTGACCACAAACCACTAACGTGGGGATTTACTATGAAAAACGGAAACAGCAGAATAATGAAATGGATTTGGAAACTACAAGACTTTGAATTCGATATTAAACACATACAAGGAAAAACGAATTTTGTAGCTGATGCATTATCAAGAAATACAGAATTACATCATTCTGAAGACAGTGAAATTGACATTGACCAAATAATCACAGACACATCTGGAAACGATACAGCAGAATACGAAGCCATTATGGAAGAACTTCACGACATTCCTCAAAATGAAGAAAGAGACAATGAAGATTTAGAAAGTATAGCAACAATACATTCACAAGACTCAAGTAACGAACAAATCTGGTTATGCGAAAAGGACAAATGTATAAATATAGAAAAACAACAAATTATTATAAGACGAGGTAATATCTCGGAAATAAAATATGATAAACCATTTAATAAAAACAGACATACACTTATATTACAACAAAAATCAGACTTAGAAACAATGCTACTAGAAATTTTAGAACCAAACAAATCATACGGAGTATTTTGCAGTCCAAATATTGAATCTATAGAAAAACTTTATGACGAATATTTTAAAGAACTACAGAAAATAATAGAAAACGATTTTCCAACTGTAAAGATCAAACGGTATTTTACCATGGCTACAGATATTGAAGACTTAGATGAACAATTACAAATAATTACAGACTACCATTTAGGGAAAACCAAACATAGAGGAATATTAGAGACATTCGAGAAATTAAAAAGAAATTATTATTTCCCGAACATGAAGGATAAAATCACCGAATATATAAACAAGTGTGAAACATGTAAATTAACAAAATATGAAAGAAAACCGCTTAAGACAAAATTCCAACAAACTCCAACGCCAATTAAACCATTCGAAGAAATAATGATCGACGTTTTAAAATTTAATAATGCTAACATTTTCACATCCATAGACACATTTTCCAAAAGACTCTTCGCGCAAACACTAAATGCAACCAATGCCACAAATATAACTAAACAATTGCAAGACTATTTAAGCTTATACCCTACACCAAAAAGAATAATTCTAGATCAAGGAACGGAGATGAAAAACAACCTAGTACAACAATTATGTAATTTACACAATATAGAATTACACTACACTTCCGCACAACACTCAAATTCATTAGGCCTATTAAATAAATGTCACTCTACATTAGTAGAATTATTAAGAATAATTAGTAAAGAACGAAAAACTTATAAAATACATGAAACACTTAAATTAGCAGTCATTGCATACAACAACACATTGAACCAACAACTTAAGCTTACTCCAAATGAAATAACATTTGGCCAAATACAAACAGATTTAAATGACAGCACTATCACCGAATTACAAATACAACAATATCACAATAACTTAAAATTAGTACATGAATCTATAAAACACAAAATCGATCACATCAAATCACAAAGAAACGAAAAATTAAATGTAAATCGAGAAGATATTCCAGAATTAACAGACGAAACGCTCTACTATAAAAATAAAGAACGAAATATTAAATCAAAAGATAGATTTAAACCTGTTATCTTAGTACAAGGACAAAATCGCACAATTAAAACCCATATTGATAATATAAGGAGACCGAATAAAAAGAAAAAGCACTATTTTGTTTCAGAATGAAGGTTCTTCTAACCCTCACCCTTCTGACACTACAACAGACGACCACAATTAGAGTTGTCGATTTAACAAACTCATCAGGACTTCTACAT
Organism: Arma custos; assembly: GCA_037127475.1. Lineage (NCBI taxonomy): Eukaryota > Metazoa > Arthropoda > Insecta > Hemiptera > Pentatomidae > Arma > Arma custos. Next base: position 65,891,834 of record CM073760.1, on the reverse strand, counting down.
TATACTATAAACAATATTAAAATCATACAACAATTTCACGAAACATATCACTTTTATAATTTAACACTTTTACAACTTGAAATCGATAATATCAACAAAGTACTTCCTACTTATAAAACCTTAGGCATTTATAATATGTTAATTGAAACATTAGAACATGTTAATCATCAAATGAAAATTATTATATCCCATTCATATTAGAGATAAAAGAGGATTAATCAATGGATTAGGCACTGCCATCTCATGGGTGACTGGCAATATGGACGCAAATGACAAAGAACATTATGATTACATAATTCAACAAATATCACTTTCCAATCACCAAGCCAATGCTAATATGAACAACATTATCAATACGAATAAACAAATAATTCTTAATTTCGAAAAAGACATTACAGCCATCAATTCTAACTTCATTATTAATCAAATGAATATTAATAATATTTCCTTACATGAACAAGCTTATGAACTATTTATTCACATTAATTATCTTAATACCAAAATTGAGGAGCTCATTTTATCTGTAGAATTTTGTAAACTAGGAACTATACATTCAAAACTAATGAATGATGTATTAAATAGCCTGTATAATATCACTATATTATCTACTGATCTTAATGTATTATGGTCTAATTCTAAGATTTATTGTTCAAATCATAATAATATTTTATATGTATTTATTCAAATTCCTGTACAAGACCATCTTTATAATGGACATTTACTGATACCTATACCCTCTCTTATTAACAATACTATATATGAATTAGATTTAGCAACTAATTTAATTATTAATATTAATAATACTTATTATAAAGGGACTTGCCAATATATTAATGGCTATTACTGTAAACATGTAGTATTAGAAACAAATAAATGTATACTTAATATTTTAACCAATAGGACTAGCCGGTATTGTAAGCGTAGAGTTAGTAATAACAATCTTATTAGATATAATGATTGTTTAAACCAATATATTACAACCAATGTTAATCAAATCATAGATTGTAAGAATAATTCTGTATTTTTACCCGCTATTGCGTTAATTAATGTAAGTGCTAATGATTGTTTTCCTATCCTCAACAAAGTTTATAAACATCCTCCTCATATCTCTCTACAACCTTTTTATACTCATCTATTATCCAATTTGACTCTCTTACATCCCTTAAATATTTCTATTCCTGATTATATTGAAATCAATGAAATTTGGGATTCACATCAACTAATTATTTTGGGAGGCACTCTTCACCTCATCATTATCTTTTGTTCATTATTGTGCTATGTCTATTTAAAATACTGTACTAAAAATTCGATTCCTGTTCCCAATGTATTATATCAACCTTCGGCACCTTCGGAAGATCATCGCATAATTCTACAAAATCTTTATAAGGAATGTGCTTCAGGAGCAGCACAAATTTACCCAGGGAGGAGTTAAGTCCATATATGGTCACATCACCGACTGCAAGATCAGCAGATGACACATCTTCCTATCATAGTCCTTATATACCCCGCCCCAGAGCACTCCACACAGTCATTATGCAGTAATTACAGTCATTATTGTCATTAGTCTTTAGTTAGTCAGTTACTATGTTTGTTTAAGTTTCTTATCTTTTGTTCATTCAAAATAAATCTTTTTAAAAACTTTGAAGTGGATCAAGTTTATTTAACTATATACTTATATCTACGACAGTAACGAATGCTTATCCTAGATCATTTGTCGTAGTTTAAATCTACCGCGCGCATGTCATTATACACTCCAATAACTCCGCGGATCATTCCGAAGAGTACCCTTCAGGGAAGTGTTCCTTTCAGGAATATGAATTCCATAGGGACAATTAAAAAAAAAAATTGAAAAATATCCAGCGTTAGGGATGACACCAAAAAAAAAAAAAAGACGAATAAAAAACAAAAGGGGGAAACAAACGGGCCTGGAAACTTTATCTTTTGAAGGGGAATACTAATAGTGTGCCTCCTCTTCATGGATATTCACGGCCTCGTTACAACTTTTTTTTTCCTCTTCCATCGCCGTGTTTATTTTTTCTAACTAATGTAAGCGTCAATAGGGCGGTGGCTGCCTTTCTTCCATCAACGACCCGTTAATATTTCAATCTGAATAAATTCTATAGCCTTTCAAGAGAAACTCTACCCCGCTCTGCAAATGAATACCATCGGCATCGCCCCCGCTTCCTGCTAAAATCACTATTCCACTTTCATAGTGAAATTTTTTTTTTTATTTGTATATCTTATGAAAAAAAGAATTTTCAATGACATTAAAACACTTTTGTCGAGAAATTGAATAACTCCAATGTTTTAAAACTAAAAACGTATGACACGATTCATCAGAGAGAGAGACGAATATCAATTTCATCAATTTTATCAATAATTGTAGTTTCAAAGAATAACAATTGATTTACTATCTCCATCTTCAATTTCATTATTATGAAATTTTGGATCCTTATTAGGTATATGTTTAATAATTCAAATTAGCCTATAAATTAGTTCCCAGCTATACATTACACAGCACATATATAGCATTTAATACATTGTTTTAAAACGATTTATCAGTTTGACGAAGTTCATATTGTGAATGGTTGTTTTTTGTGATTGCGTAAGATTAATTAAAATTTTCTATATAATAACTGCTCAGTTAACAGTAATAATAATTATTTATCATTTACAATATCTGTAGTTTCAAATATTGCAAAAAATATTACGAATAAAAAATTAAAAAACGAATGAACCTATACGAAAAACGCATCCTGTATTTTAAATTATTAATAGATCTTTAATTGATTTACTATCTCCATCTTCAATTTCATTATTATGAAATTTTGGATCCTTATTAGGTATATGTTTAATAATTCAAATTAGCCTATAAATTAGTTCCCAGCTATACATTACACAGCACATATTGAACTCGCTTTTAGAAGAGTAATACATATCGACAATCAATCCAAACGTTAATTTCCGATTGTGCAATTAATTTTAACGAGGGTTACTTTGAAAATTAATTCGAATTCGTTGTTCATTTCATTCTGATTTATCATTTTGATGTGGAATTTTATTTTCAAACGGTAAGTAGCCAGTGAATATGGTTATTTTGTTAGGTTATGACATTTGAGCACGTGTTTTCATCAATGTTTATTTATGAGGTTATGACATTCATATGTATCGATAATTCCTTAATTGCTTTTGTAACAATAATTTTTTAGTGCTATTCAAAATGCCGCTAGCCAGAAGATCTAATCTTCGAACCCGTCATGCAAGTAGAGTTCGGAATATGGCCAATCAATTGAATATGGATGAACTAGAAATCGCACGAGAACAGCGCCGTGTTAGTATGGCCTGACTTGCATCCCAAACACAAGAAGAAAGACAGATGACAAATGATACGACTCAGTTAACAATGAGAAATCGTAGAGCAAATCAAACAATTCTACAACGTGAAAATCGAAATAAACGCGTAAGAAGTTCTTCAAGTGTTGATTTGAATCGAGTAGTATTTCATTACGATTGCACAATTGACTATAACTCGCATCCTTCCGTTCAAATTGGCCCAATGGAGGTTGTGTGCAACCATTGTGGGGCATTGAAGTTCGCTGGAGAAACGCCTGGATTGTGCTGTCTCAGTGGCAAGGTAAAATTACCACTTTTGCCCTTGCCACCAGAGCCATTGCATTCTTTGGTTCTTGGTGAAACACCAGAATCACGTCATTTTCTATCGAACATTCAGAAATGTGGCTGATGCTTTGAAATGGCTCTAAGTTATTGTTTATAATATGGAGTTCATTAATGGAATTCAAAATTAACTCTACGTTTAAACTCAACATAGATTTCTATTTAAAATCAACGCGGAAGAAGTCGCGGGCAAAAGCTAGCTATGAAATAAAAGAATTTTCTATAAAACGCTTATGTTGAGATTTTGTATAACCCCTACATTATAAAAATATTTAAAACCATAGCGTTAAGTGAAAAAAAAGTATGGTCCATTTCATCAGCGAAAAAAAAATACTAGTAGAAAAAGTTGGATCAAACACAACATACAAAAAAGGTATTCGTTATATATTATTTTTTATTTAAAGATTTTAAATTATGAATTTTCTAGGACATTAAAACGCTAATGTAGAGAAATTGTAAAACTATTTTTTATCTATGTTTTAAAACTATTTAAATCGCCACCGAAGAGTACCCAAACAAAACCAAAAGTTCAAAAAAATTATGAGACGATCCATTACAGAAAAATGAATACCTAATAAACCTAATAGTACAGTAATAAACCTGAATCCTGTACTATTACAACACGTGAACGGCCTGGGGGCGCAGAGAATGTACTGTTTCTTGCAGGTAGGTGATTAGTCCTAGACCACGCTCGGCAACCAGATTGTTCTCCCTTATTTTGGGTACCCACTTTTTAGCGGCTGAGTGAGCCTAGATCTCATAGGATTTATGTCAAGCCACTAACAGATTAAATAAAGCGAGCGGGATTTGAACATAGGACCTTCGGCATGGCAACACAGCACTCTACCCCATTTTTACATACATTTTTTTACCAAGCGCTGGTTCGTAGCGAAATCGCTTATTTCAGTAAAAAAAAAAACATTCGATAAAATTCATATAAAATGATGAACCTAAAGTCTTTTTCCCATTTTGAAGGATAGGACTGTCTACTACTTTCTTCCTAATGAACGTTGTAACGTTGTTCATTAGGATGAAGATATCAGGTCCTGGAGGTAGAAGTAGGAGAAAAATGTGGTGCGAAAAACTTGTTTTTTAGAGAAATACTGATCTTCTAGAGCGCATATCTAACGGTTAGGTAGAAAAACAATTGCAATAATAAAAATGTAGATACTTCTATCAGCTTTAATCTTGCATACCTGAGTTTTATTTGTAGGACCAGCCCCTACTGAGATAAAGGCGAGGAACCTAAAAAAAAGGACATTTGACCACCGCTTCTCCTTGGTCTTTTAGTATATCATACTTCTAACTACCCTAAAGAACGTACCATAGTTGGTCTTTCCGCTTTTTGACTAATTCGTTGGCGAAGCAACCGTAAAGGACCTAGAGCACAGCAGAGACTGATCGTACTATCCTGAACCTTCAGGACATGAATTCAGTGCTATATACTCGGATCCACCAGAATTTCACCGTGAAGTGTAAAAAAAATTCACGAAAAGAAGCGAGGCAGCACATGACTTTACATAGAAATAGGTTTTAGATATGTTAACCAAATTAATTATTAAGATACATCGAAAAATATCATTTTGATCCAAACTACAGGGTGTCCCGAATTTAAATGGCAAAACTTCAGGAACTTATAGGGGACAGAAAAACTAAGACAAAAAGTCCTTTAGAGATTTGCTCGTTTTTGCTTAGTTTTAGAGAAAATCGCAAAAAAAGAAACAAAACAAAAATGTTACAGGTAGCGATTATCACCTTTCAAAGTTCGTCAGGCTAGGCAGTGAGATATGTAAACACTTAATGTTATCCTTTACATTCTTTTATTTGTTTACATTTTGACTTCCTTCTAGAATTATAATTCCTAAATCAGTCTTCAGTCAGTTACTCAGATATTTTTGTGTGAATAGCAGCAGCCACAATGCCGTATAAATATTCTAATGTTGAATACGCTGATATGATTTTTGAGTATGGTTTCTGTGACGGTAATGCTTTAGAAGCGGTGCGTGAGTATGCGCGCCAATTTCCAAATAGAAGAGTGCCTAATCGACGAGTCTTTTCGAGAATGGGCCATTCATAATATGTAATGAAGGCGACCAATTCCAGGCAGCAGTAAGAGCAGATTATCGGAGAAAAAATTGTGCTCAACGCAACTTCGATAGCAATCCTGAGACTACCATCCGAAGAGCATCTGCTGCATTAGCAATATCGCGGCAAGGAATATAGCGAACTTTGAAAGGTCATAATCGCTACCCATACCATTTTCAAAAAGATCAGAACTTATTACCTCAAGATTATGTCAAGAGGTTGAATTTTAGTAACTGGTTTCTTGAAAAAATTCGCGATGATAATTTATTTCCATTAAAAATTATATGAACCGATGAAGCTACCTTTACAAGAGGAGGAATTGTTAATCAAAGAAATTATCATGTATGGGCTCTTGAATATTCCGGAGCTATTAGAGAGAATAGGTTTCAGCATGAATTTGCTATTAACTTTTGGCTTGGAATTTGGAACGGATTACTGGTGGGACCATATTTTTTACCTGGAAGATTGAATGGTATCACATTTACACATTTTTTGGAGAACGACTTTTCTAATTGTTTAGATGACATTCCCTTACAACAGCGGATTGAAATGTGGTTTCAACTCGATGGCTGTCCAGCTCATTATAGCAGAGTTGCTCGAGCTTGGCTGGATATAAATTATCCACAACGATGGATTGAACGTAGAGGAGTAGTACCTTGGCCACCCAGATCACCTGATATGACACCCATGGATTTCTTCGTATGGGGAACCTTGAAGCAGAACGTTTATTCGGTGTCAATCAACTCAAGAGAGCAATCAAGAGACCGAATCATAGATGCAGTGCACCAAATATCATCAGAACAATGTTTAGCGGCAATTTATCAAGTGAGTGCTAGATGTAATGCTTGCATTGGTGCAAGAGGACAACATTTTGAGCAATATTTACACTAAAAAGAAAATAACATAAATATAAATGTAAATAAATAAGTATAAAAATTAAAACTTGTTTTGTTTATTTTTTGCGATTTTCTCTAAAACTAAGCAAAAACGAGCAAATCTATAAAGGACTTTTTGTCTTAGTTTTTCGGTCCCCTATAAGTTCCTGAAGTTTTTTGTGACTTAAGCCATTTAAATTCGGGACACCCTGTATATTGTAACCGAATACACGTTCCAACGAATAAACGTTTTAAGTACTCAATTCTTCTTATCAACGTAAAATTGTTTGCTTCCCAATTTACTCGTAGATGGGCATTTTATGAAGATAGAAATCATTTTTTCTCCTTCAAAATATAAGAATTCTGGATATGTCGAAAATATCCAAATACTAAGTAAACAATACCGAAAATCATTTGGAAAATAGGGCATTTTAGTTCATGAATGTCGATGCTATTCACCACTGAGTACTTATTGGCACTACGTTAAAAAAATAAAATAGAGAATATAATTTGTTTTCATTATTGTACAGCTGATTGTAATTCACCCTCTATAATGGCCATTCAATTAACAAACATTTATGTTAGTTTAGATTGGAAGCAATCAGACTAGAATTAATCTCTGATGGAGTGTATATTGATTAATGTCATGTCTGCTTGCAGGCTGGCTCTCTGGTTGGTGACAAACCGTACAAGTGAAAATCTAATATATTACTTAGGACAATCCTTTAATTTAATTATTTTTATTTGAGCTAGGTTGTGTAATTTTATTTCTAGTAAATAATTTAAATAAATATGCAGTATCATTAAACAAAATTATATCGCACCTTCAAAGGAACTTAGTTATAACACAATAAACCTGCATTTTCAATAGAGGTATTTGAAAATTCCATGTGAGTTAAAAAAAAGTAAAATATTGAGTATTGGTAAATTAAAGAATTCCAATGGTAATAAAGTTATAACCATTAAACATTTTTTTTAAATCTTACTGCATTTTTATTTTAACTTATGTCATTATTCCTATAAAATTGCAAGTTTAAACATGATACAACTCAAAATAAACTTCATTAAAAAAAGAAAATGGAAATGAAATATCAAATATCGTTCCTTAAATAGAAATCTTCCAGTAATACAATTGCTACTGAAGGCTTAGCTGAAAATTAGTTATTGTTATTTTATATATATATATATATATATATATATATATATATATATATATAATTAGTTAATTATAAGGGAATTAATTGATTAAAAGGATATGGTACTATAGGAGGTTCAGTTAATGAAAATAATAAATTTTCTCACCGCATTGGCATAAAAATATGTTAAGTCTGATCCATACCTGAAACAAAATAAAAAATAGTAGATTCCGTAATTTTTTAAAGTGCACAAAAATAAGAAATAAAATATTTTAAATAGGATATATAATAAGAACAAATTAGAGCTGTCAAACTTAATAATCTAGGAAAAAAGTTAAAAAAATAGATAGAAAGCTCCCCTATTCCTAGAATTGGGTTTCCAATTTTCACCTTTCCTTTAAATAGACTCTTTTCAAAAGGATCAAAGGCTGTTTCAAATAAACAAAACTAAAGCACACACGTTTATCATGCTTCCATTTTCTGCTGAAAACGTAAAAGCAATAAAAAAACTCCAATTTATCCTAGCAGACCAACATTATCATTAAGACCTGAAAAACTATATAAAAATAATATAGTAAACAATATACTAATAATAATATTCTAAATACTTATTTAGAAATTATAAAAATGCCATTTGGCATACATTGTATTTCTGATCTTCTTTTTTTAAACCTCCCCTAAGGGATTCTCGTGGAAAAGTGTTTGAAGAAACCTCCCATTGAAGGCACTCCTAGCGTGGTTCATCTCACTGTAGTAGATCCCTGCTCCAGAGACGTTTTAGTCACCTGTCAGTTACTATATAAAAATAGTTTTGTTGTGAAATATATGTAAACATTTCAGCTATTCCATTATCCCATAATCATACTTTTTGAGAAAATGAACATCATCGAATTTGCCTTGCTTAAACAAGGCTTGTTAAATAAATAAATTAATTACATATTAGATATAAACAAGACGAAAAAACTATTTCATTAGACTACTGCTATATGCTGTAAATTACTGTTTAAAAAGTGTATATCCTATACATGTGTAACATATGTATGTATCCTATAAATTCGAATAAAAACAATTTTTTTTTCGATTGTAAAGAACAACTGTTATACTCATTGGTCTTTACAGTTATGAATGAACAATATCTACCTAATAAATTGCTATACTAACCTTATTTCTCTAGCAAGTACAAAAATAATAGTTTAATTTTAGGCTGATAGAAAATATTAAGAAAATATCGAGGATCATTTGCTCTCGTATTCAGGAAAAACTTAGGCATATGCTGATTTCTTGATCAGAAGAGTCTTCGCTGATATATAATTAAGGAAAACAATTTACTTTTGGTGGGTCCAAATAAAACTTTATTGAATTTATGCAGGGGAAACGTTCTTAACTTTTCAGATTCAATTTATTCTATTCGTAAAATTAAATCAATCTAATCAAACGAAATAGATGTGTCTTTATTAAAATGTAAGGTTTCATATTTATTTTGTAGATAAAAGAAGAATTTATTTTTATTTTATTTTGTATCTGTTACCGCAGGTTGTAACCTATTGGAGTTGGTAAATGAAGATTCATCCTCGCCACAGAAGGTCATATTAGTTTATTTGTAAAATTAAATTTACTGAACAGATAGTGTGCATTTTATTTCTTTAACATGGTTTATCGGTATCAGTTCAGCAGGCTATCGTTTCGAGTTAAGTCACAACACGTTTTAATTTTTCAATTATTTTTATTTATTGTTCTTTTGATGGTGAGGATAGGATTGGTAAAGAGAATGGATTTGTCTGGCTTGAATACGAGCCCTGGTAACTCAGATGATTAAAGTACTGCGCTCGATATGCGGACAACCCGGGTTCGAATTCCCGGCCAGGACAAATTTATTCTCTTCAAAATAAAAATGTTATAACTTTTCGTTCGTTTCCTTTTTAATATTCTCCAACAATACAAATAATCCGAGCTTTAGTATAGAAAAAAAGAGTATAATTATGTGAAATGTGTATATTTTAGATAATCCTTTCATCAAGAAATAAACGTTTCAACAAACATATATATTATCAGCTATATTTCGAAATATCATTTGAAATGTTTATTTCTTGATTAAATGATTATCGAAATATTCAAATTATTACACTTTTTTAATACCAAAACATGATTATTTTTGTTTTCGCGAATATTGCAAAGGAAACGAATGAATAGTTAAAATTTGTTTTGACTTAACCTCGAAGCGACTGATACTTTTTTTTATGAACTTAAAATACATAGTTTGTTTTATAACAACAATTTTAGTAACTATGTATTTTAAAGTATAAGTAAAGTATTTTAAACTAGAAGTATTATTTTCCTTTAAGACAAATCGACAGTACTTAAACATTTTAGCTATCGTTCACTTCCACCATAAAAAAATAATGTCTTGTCTTCCTCCTCAAGAGAAAACTGCAATCACTTGTGTTGTCTGTATGTATTATCATACAGATGTCGTCGATACAGATGCAAAGTGAAAAAATCATATTTTTCGTTTTTTATCTACAGCGATTGGTTTAAGACTGATAATTGATATAAAATTCTCATATATACTTATCTATGAGGTACAACGCAATGTATTATGACATATGTAAAATACGTTTGAGGACATGCACTGATTTAGAGTGAACCTTGAAACATTTTTTCACTCTCCTGAAAAGTGGCGTTTTTCATTAACGATGCTTTCCTTTTATATCGATGATGTTTCGATATGTTTCATAACTTAAGACATATACATAAATTCTAGTAAATTGTCACTGATTTATCATATGCATATAGCTTTATTTAAGAAATGAAAATATTGGCATTATTTTTAGTGAAGTTGTGCAAACATCATAGAGGTTATAACAGGTTTTTATAATTTATTTTAATTGATATAATACCTATATTAAAATTATAACTATATTATACTATATTATAATTTTTTGGCTTGTATTCCTTCGGATAACTACATTAATTATATTCATAAGCCTCTTTCATTCCAGACCACTATATTCTTTTATTTTCTCACTTATTTAAATGTTTCAAAAAATGCCTTTAGGTCCAATTTTCAAATAATCTTTATTAATTAGTCTTTCTTTGATGCCGCCGTTTATACTTCGAAAAAACAAAAGCCCACTGTCCTAAATCATTTTTAATGTTTAATAATTATACACTTGTCTATAATAATAATTGATCAATTGATCCAAGTTCATTTTTATACACTTATTAATTTGTAAACGATAAGCTTACGATTCCAAAATAAATGCGAATTTTCTTATATGGAAAAATAAAACAGATAAAAAAAAAGCAATTTCAGAGAAGGAAATATCTTGGATATTAGAGGAAAGTACAGTAACGACCTAAAGAAATCCAATCCTCTCGAGAGAAGGAGAACCCACTTTCGATACTCACGATTTCCCGGTAGAAGATAAACTACTCAGCGCTACAGCATCTTCTTAGGAGCCTCCTACCCCTCCATTGTCGAAATAAGGCAGATCCCACAACAGTCAGGCGGATTTCAAAGAAGAAACGAAGAGACGAAAGAAGAGGATAGAAGAAGGGCAGGTAAGAACAGTTTCTCGGAGCCCTAGTTCGGCGAATGGCGGCCATGCCGGGGATGGTTGTGCCTCCCCAATAAGAATACTTCCTTTGACTGGGACCGAACCCAAGGCAATCCTCTCCTCTCAAGAAGTACCTCATCTCGATAATGAAAGTATTGTCCTCATTTCGGCAACAGACAAAAAGGGGTAGACGAACTCATAGAAATAACACACTGATATCATATTACATATAGTAGATACAAAGGCAAAATATATAAATTGAGAAATACCACTTTTCATGAGAGTGATAAAACTAGTTTCGAAGTTCATTCAAAATCAGTACGTATCGCCAAACGTATTTTACATATGTCTTTATGCATTCCTTTTCCGTTTTAAAAATGACTCTATATACTCATAAAAACAACGTCATAATTCAAAATGACACAATTTTTTAATAGAGGTATTTGAAAGCTCCATGTGGGTTAAAAAATAAAAATTTGGATTTTTGATAAAGCAAAGCGTATTGTAATGATGGTATAGAAATTATTTTATTAACCTTTAGACAATTTTTAAAAGCATGAAACTTTTTTTATTTTAACTAATGCCATTATTTCTGATAAAGCTCCAAGTTCAAACATGATAGATACCACTCAAAATATGACTTTATTAAAAAATATATTTATATATTTTTGAAATATAATATCAGATATGTCGTTCCAAAATTAAAAACCTCCAACCAATACAACTGCTACTCATCGTGAGCTTGGAGCGTTTGTCCAATAAGTGTTGAAATAGGCAATTATTTTTTCTCGTTTCAGTGTAATAGGAAGTTTTATTTTCATGCTGTGGATTTAAAAGCTTTCTTGGTCTACACATAAAAAAAAAAAAGTAGACAATAACATCAATGAATTTAAAATGTAGTACATCTCACATCAACAGTCCAAACAGTTCCATCAATCAGAAACAGCAACCTCACTCAAAGAAGTTCTAAAAATTTTTGTTTATATATCAATATTCCCATACAAATTCTCCAGTGTGGGACTTCGAAGTCTTAAAATAGTCATGTTTACGAGCATTTTGTAATTAATTGGGAGCCTAGAGCGTTTGTATAGTAACTGTCAAAATAGCGTGAAACGGTGAATATTAATTTAAAAAATAGTTTACAATGAACAAAAGTCGTTGTTATATTAAACGGTTGTTTGATGTGGTATGGTTTAGTTTATTATATCCACATATTTAAGTCCTTAGTTATATTCTAAGTATCATAATGCACATTAGTTATGATATAACTGGCGGATAAAGAAAAATATATTATGTATGAGAGGAAAATAGTTGACTGGATGATCCAATGTAGAAAGGAGATAGTTGGGGGGTGCAGTAAAAAAAAAAAACACTGAATAAGTACTAGACCTATAATTATGTGCCGACGTTTCGACTTACAGTGTAGGTCATCTTCAGGGCGATTTGGAGAGAGAAGCTGTTGGGTGCAACGGCTGGCTTCAAAAACGTCGGCACATAATTATAGGTCTAGTACTTATTCAGTGTTATTTTTTAATGCACCTCCCAACTTTACATCGCAGTGCACGAATACAGAATCAAAATCTTCCTGCTCTCCATTGTTCCACCTCTGCGCCACATCTTTGCCTGTCGAGTAACTCTTCTTCCAGCCATCATCAGACTTCGTCGCCCTCTCCTCAAGATCGCCCTTCTACGTCCCATCCTTCTAGTTATCTTAATACATCTGCTTCCTCACCACTACTTCGCCTCTCTACTGTCTCTCCTAACGAAATTACTTTCAATCGCCATAACTTTCCTAACTATGATGGAACTGCCTCTCCTCCTCTTATCTCTACTACTCCCTCGCCGGGTTTATCCTTCTCCTCTATCAAATCTTCTTTTCCAAACCTAAAATCCCACATCAACCTTCTATGCTCCCTTCACAAACATTTGGCCCATCATTTGGAACATCGTATTTTTCTCCTAAAATGCCGATCCAACTCACTCTTTCCTAATTTTATAACCAATGCCCTCAATCACATTACCACTTCTAAATCCCTAAATTCAAAAAAAAAAAGAAAAAAAAAAAAAGAAGCCAGCCGTTGCACCCAACGGCTTCTCTCTCCAAATCGCCCTGAAGATGACCTACACTGTAGGTCGAAACGTCGGCACATAATTATAGGTCTAGTACTTATTCAGTGTTTTTTTTTTAATGCACCCCACAAAAATATATTATAGTTTGCTGTACTGATACTGTTCTCTTATTGAGAAAGTTTTTTGCGGTCTAGATACGGAGCGTAAACCCCGATCATGGCCCCAATCCAGCCTCTTCTACCTGAAGTATAAGGTTCTCAGGCTAGAGGAAGGTTATCGGAGAAGAAGCGGTTGGTCCTTGAGGCAGGAATGCTGGGAGTGCCTCAGTTCCCAGGATGTACTTTCACCGTGGAAGCTCACCGGTGGCCAGGCACCGCTGCGAAGGACGGCTCTTCGTTCCCCAGCTGTCCTCATCGCCGCTTTTTACCACTGCCTCTTTAATATTCATGGTTGCCCAAGGTCGGCCTCGGAGGATAGGAATCCACCGGTCGGTGACAACTCTCTGGGCTTTGTCTAACAAAATATTCATAACTACAAGAGTTGGTAGCGCTGTCAAAACATCTTAACCAGGAAGACGTGTTTTGTTTATGATGGACGCTAGCGATAATTATTCACATGTAAAACCTAATCCACTTGCAAAGCGCTCCTTTGGAAGAAACCCGACACAATTAAAAATGTTCGATTTTTGTATTACCTCTTTAAAAAAAACCTGTACCACTACAACCCTTGGAGGATCTTGGGTTCAGTACGTGGTACATTAGTATGTACTCATGCCGCTAACATAATAAAAGTCTGCTACCGAGCGGGATTTGAATCCAAGAATTTCGGCACTGCAACTCTCCGATCTACCACTGAGCCACTCCGCTCCCTTGATTATGTCTTAAACATAAGGAATTATGTGTTAAACAAACAAGAATCGTGTCTTAAACAAAAGTAAAAAAAAATATTAAAAATTTGCGGTAAAAAATTTGTGTAAGAATGTCATAAAAGTGCATGAGTAGTCGGCCGCTAGAGAGCAATTGTGTCAGTGTCAAATTATCAAACTTCTAGGATCACTAGCCCTACTATTTAATATTTAATGTAGTATAAATTCTAAAAAATATTAGTGCATTTTATAATACAAATAATATTAAACTGCTAGGCAATGTAAATATATCAAAATTAATGGCACCACTTTTCATTTTTGCGCAGTTTAAATTACTAATGTTTTTAACCCTTTTAACCCTTAAGTGTCAAACTAAAATTTAAAAAAATATCTCCTGTGACTTTTTCTGCTAGAAATGGCCTAAATAACCATATTTTTTTTTTTAGTTTTTCAGCCTACCATTTTTATTTAAATAATCCAATAATCCGTCCAAACTGAGGTTAGAAAGACTAGCTTAACAGTGCTGAAATCTGTGACATATTGTGGAACTATTCATGTAGAATACTGGCTACACTGAGCATTAAAACGCTAACAGATGGAGCCGAACGGCTACATCAGTCACGAAAGGGTGAAAGAGTTGTTGTTTATAAAAGAAATAAAGAAACTTTGATATTTTCTCGAAGAAATAAACTAACAGTTTAGTTACCATTCCCTCGACCGCCTGTCTTTGCAACGCCTTCCAGGGTTCCTACTTGCTATTGACATCTTCCATTTTATGCCTATATAGTTAACGGCTCGCCTGTTTTGGCATGTGCCAACTCCATGTCAAATCTCCCTAACAAGTAAAGAAACTTTTCTAAGAAATATAAGAAAATTCCGAGAATCTTGTTTCCAACTTTCTAGGAAAGTGAACTTGAAATGTATTACATATAGATATAGTGTATAATACATCATATTGCCTGCCAAAACTTCTCCAAAGCATAGTATTGTAAAATGTATTCCTAAGGTTGATTTTGTATTATTTTCAATTATTTTATTTTGTATCGGAATTCTCTTGCCGTTGCCTTTTAGATAATTTTTAAATGAATATGCGAATTTTATTTGGGTATTTTGAAGGTTTTTGAAAAACCCAAAATGTTTCGCTACTTTCTTGTTCCATGAGTATATAATAAACTCCACCCCCAAAACAAAAACAACATACCACATACAGACATACTAAGTCTCAAATCTCAAATCTCAAATCCACACTTCAAAATTTACAGTTAAAAAGTACAGTTTTTACCATGTACTGAACCCCAGACCCGTTCACGAGTTGTAGTTTTTTTTTTAAATAATGAAAACAGGTCATGTAGACAAACTATTAACTGGCAGTACTCCAGTCTTGTTTAATTACTTTAAATAATTTAATTTAATGTTTGTTTGTTTATTTAACGTCACTTTATGCTGATATGGCTAATCGGACGATGCTACAGTGGGAGCTCTTACTTTTGCCGATCTAGGTTAAATTAGGATAAGGATTTTTAACGAGTACCTGGCATTCTACAGGCTCGGGACCCCCGTTTAACGTCCCTTCTGAAGCACGGCGTAACCAAGGATTTTATAGTTCCTTTAAATCATCCAAGGGCCACCTGCCGGGCTGGAATGGAAGCGGAATCGTATTATTTTCGTAGTGAATAAGGGTCTAAGTCAGAGATTATATGTGAAAGGAGTTATAGGCTATATTACAACTTCATCTTTCTAGACAAATTTCGACCTAACAAATGAATCGCCGGGGCTGTAGGCTTATTTATTTCATTTGGCTTCTATGGTAACGAAAGTTTAAATATTGTTTCGTGAACCTTAAAATGATTACAAAATGAATGAAAACGAACTCCTACAATAGGCCTCTTCATTTCGGAATACATTACGACCACGATTGACGACATATTTTTACTGCAGGCAAAAATCTTCTTGTAACAGGCCCATGCAGGGAATAGATAAGATACATCCGGAGAAAGAAGTTGAGGAGTTGATTCCTCAAGATGAATTATATAAAGAAAGCTTAAGGTGAGGCTAGATCCGCGAGCACTGGTCAAATTTTAAAAGGTTCCAATGGAATCGCTTGGTTCTGAGGAGGAATGGGCAATTGCGTGCCTCCGGGGAAAATTATTTACGAGGGAAGAAAGTTGGCCAGCCCCGGCTTGGCCCTGGTCCCGCTGCATTCTTCATTAGCTATTGATAGCTTATCGACCCGTCCATTTTTTATCGTCCCTGGTGACGATATTCCTCTCAACCAAATTGACGTGAGGCATAAAATAATGTATAAAGGACGGTTTATGTTCCCTTCGTGACGATATGTTTATCAACTATCTTGATCAATATCCCTTAACAGTAACAGAGTTTCGTTTTACGCATCATTCCCAATTTGATATATATGTTACATAATGAATACAATGTAAATAAATTATATTTCCTCTATGATTGTTTGTAATAAAATCCATTATGATTTATTTATGCGGACAATAGTAGTGTCCGTAGACGACTATATGTGTGTAGAATATGTTCAAGGGTTAGGTTCAAAATAACAATAAACCTTTGTTTGTTCATTTAACGTCACTTTATGCTGATATGGCTAATCGGACGATGCTACAGTGGGAGCTCTAAATTTTGCCTATCCAAGTTTAATTAGGATAGGGATTTTTAACGAGTAACTGACATCGTACAGGCTCGGGACCCCCGTTTAACGTCCCTTCCGAATGACGGCGTAACTAAGCATTTTTTACTCCTTTAATAAAATCCTAGAGCCACCTGCCGGGCTACGAACCAATAAACCTTTAAAAACAGTGATTAGTTTTCGGTATTAGAATATTATTTTCTCCTTTCCCTCATATTTTATTGATGAAATAATAAATTCTTTCATTGTTTCAGGAAATAATGTTTGTGTTGTCAACTTCTGCCATGATACAATTGTATACCCAATTTTTTATTTTTTTATTTCATTAACGTCACTTTAGGCATAATCGGACGAAGTTATAAGGGAGCTTCAACATTTGCCTATCCAAGTATAATTAGGAATCCGATCTTCAACGAGAATCTGATACCGAATTGGCTCGGGACATCATTTTACTGTCCACACAAAGGACGACATAATGATTTTGTACTCCCTTTATGAAACCATAAGACCATCCGCCTTACTGCGAACCCGCCATCATGGGTATAGTTAGTTGTTATAACCACTATATCCTCAAAAGTTGAGGTCTATATTCTATATTTTATTTAACTCTGCAATCAACATCAAAGACGTTTGAACCAATTATGCATTTTAGTGCTAAGTAGAAGGAATATGTATTCATAATTTATAAGTTTTTAAAAGATAGAAATCCCCAACTTAACTTTTAAACTGGATTTAGTTGATTTCAATGTACTCTCTGAAAGTTATCATAAAAGCTTGTTAAGTAACAGAGCCGAGTTATCCCTCAACATCCGTGATTTCAGTAACACGTAACTGATAATTCAGTGTAAATAGCTGTTACCTACGTACCTACCAGATTGTTTATTTAATAATACAATATTATTTATTTCGTAAAACCATCATGAGCTGTAGTAAATAGACATAACAATACCTAATGGGAAAACTGTCTTTCGTGAAAAGAAG
Organism: Arma custos; assembly: GCA_037127475.1. Classification (NCBI taxonomy): domain Eukaryota; kingdom Metazoa; phylum Arthropoda; class Insecta; order Hemiptera; family Pentatomidae; genus Arma; species Arma custos. Next base: position 65,873,937 of record CM073760.1, on the reverse strand, counting down.
TCATGTAACTCGCTAATTTACTTTATTAAAGTGAGACTTTTATTCTATCGCCCCAAAATTGTTCGCCCATCTATCAGCATGTCGTGTTACGGCTGGAGAAGGGGTAAAGTGAAAGGCGCATGACAGGACAGCCTAGGCCAATATGGCGACGCCCAGTCAGCTGAGCGTGTAGCATTTATATTCTCACTTATTCCTGCAAGAGTTCCGCGGTATTTGTGTGTTTTGATCTGTGTATTAATGTAAATGCATTTATTTACTTTATCGTAAATGTTTTAATGTTCATTAACTTTATATAAAATTAAATAAATGAAAACGATTTGTTTACTAATAACAAATCTCTTCAAAGACTATCAAATCCTTTTATCAGTGTGTATTAATTTTAATTTTTATATATAATAATATATTTATTTATTTTTATACTCTAAGGCATAATAGCTTACAACATCTGTATTGTCATTCTAAAGGGACTTGTCCCGGAATAAATAAAGACATTATCATTATTATTATTATCTTGTTCTTTTTCTCGGTTTCTACCAGAGAATGGACCAACCCGGATATAAGTCAAGGGTTAGGCTAGAGGTGTATAGTGATAAAAGACATCAATGATATATAAAATAAATCAATATATAATCATAAACAAACACTTAATTGTGAATATCCCTCTTACATGTTATTGCTCTTACTTTTTAATATGCGTTTATCATCTAAATGGTTGTATTAATTATGTATCCCATACTCTAATACGCAAATTGAAATTAGATTTTATAATTGAATATTTTGTCTACTATTGATTTTCCATTATCATTCCCACTTTTCAATAATTAAGTTAAGATTAAAAACTCAATTTTAATATCCTAAATCGAATAATTTTCCAATTTTTTTTTAGTTAAATGCCTACAAACCAAAAAAAGTTTCACTTGCATCATGGTTTCATAAAACAACTTTTTATAATTCAATTTATCCAGAATTAGCGAAGTAATTATAAACCTGCTACCTGAAACAATAAAAGATTAGGAAATGATTTATTTATTAATCAATAAGTATTGAAATGGACCCTACCACCGCATAGACCTGTAATGTAGAGGGCTAGCATAAAAAACCTGCTAAAACCAAGGTGACAAGTTTGCGGCCCGACAGACGGATTTAGGATTTTTTAAAACGGAGTACGAAATCTGTGCCGTCCATCGGAAAGGACATAAAATGGAGGGTAGCAAGTAGATGAATGAATTCGTGCGGTAGAGAAAAATTTATAATTTCATGATTATAATTGAACAATAGTAATAATAATAAATTGCTTAAATTATCTTAAATAATTATCTAAAGGATTATTAAATCAATAGAGAATCGGTATATAGCTGTGAGGGGCTGAGTGGGACAAGGCAAATGATCTATCGGTGGGAGAGTAAATTCGTACACTCGCCAGCCACAAGTAGATTATCCAAATCCGATTTAACATCTAACCATTAGCCACTAACTTCTCTCTCTCTCTCTCTCTCTCTCTCTCTCTCTCTCTCTCTCTCTCTCTCACACACACACACACACACACACACTTATAGCGCGCGCGCTCTGTTATGTCTTTTGCTGTTTTAACTTCAGTAATTAATCGAAAGGAGAAAAAAAAAATCTTCAGTAATTAGCTTAAAGCATACCAAAAGAACTTGTTAAACCAAGCAGATTACGGGATAATAGACGTCAGAGTGAGTTCTACTACTTCTATAAAGGGGTACAGCTCGAGGTGAGCCTGTCCTTCCTAATAAATGAGATAGCACATTTTCTAAACCAACGGTTAAGAGGGAGGTGATTTGGAGAGATCAGACACCAGGTTTCTCCATATATAAATCTCCACTTTCTTCAACTCGATGAGGTCCTACAGATCAATATTAACAGATTGCATAATGTATCTCCCACATACGTATTTAACATAGGGACCTTCAAATCAGTAAATCAGCGCTAAGAAAATTCGAAGAAAAGTATTTTAATAATTCCCTGTTTTATGTTGTTGGCAGATTAAGTTCAAGAAGAGGCAATAGTAAAGTGGATTATAATTTAGAAGAGTTAGGTTAGGAGTCCCCTTAGCAACGTAATTATATTTTTATTACGGATTCCAACACTACATTCAAAACCACTATCAATAAGAATAATTTACTCGAGGAAAAATCGATTACTCGGTCAGCTTTGGTCTGATCTATACTTTGAAGGAAGTACACCAAAGGCATGTTGGTACAAAGCGTACATCAGCAAGATGATTACCATGACAGATGAAATTAAAACAATTGGGACGCGTTGTTTAACCATCCTGACTCATGTGCAGACTAATCCCGGTGAATCATGCAACTGAGTCAACAAGCGGGCTCAAACAAGCGCGGCCAATACATGATTCATATCGCTAACTAACTACTTGCGCAGAATACTATCACCGGCAAAAAGCCAAAACTTTCCTATCATAAATTCACGAGTCTGAATAGGATAACTAATAACCAAATGGAAAATGGCGAGAAAAGAGCCGTCGATATTATATTTTTTTGTAAATGAGTGCTGATGAATTCTGTTTCCTCAACTAAATTTTTTAACAAATTACTTTTCTTATTAGAGTATAAACTCTCCTATTTTTTGTATATATGTTTTTTTTATCATACAATACTTTTAAGCTAAATAATGAGAAACTTCACATATCCATATTAATAAAATCAAGTAAAATAAATCTGATGAATTTTTTTACATATTTAGGAACAATGCCAAATAAAACGATATTTTTTTTTAACTAATATTGACCCGAAAAGCTTTTATGTATCACTTTTATATAGAAAATACCTTACCATCACTGCTCAAATGTGTACACAGTATCACTACAACAATAGTAAATAATCACTATTTTAGTAAATTAGTACTGTAACACATAGTAACTAATAATCACTATTGTAGTAAATAATAAGAATTAATTACTTTTGTAGTTAATAGTAATAACTATTTAATTTCTTAATAAATAATAATTACCAATCGTCATTGCAGTAAACAGTAATTACAGTGATAGTATACGGTATTATAGCCACGATCTTGATTACTAGATGAATCCGACTCTCTTCGTATAATTTGTTCGAAAAAATAACCCTTTTCTAAATTTTTCCTTTATGTACTTGTACATATTTTAAAAAAGGATTGAGGGATTTAAGCAGATGAGATGAAAAAACAAATAATCTGGTAGTTCCGATTATTCCAGAAATACTATTATTTTTTACACGTAATTTATTTAGATTTACCTATGAAGTTTTCTGTCAGCTTAACATAACATATATTAAATACCCAAGTTATGTAACCAGGTGAGGAAGTGCGAATTTTAATGTTTAAAACTCAAGAAATGTTGCCTTATGAAGAAGTGAGAATTTTATTGTTTAAATCCTGATCACACATGTAAAATTATATTAGCATGGGACCTAACTCTGAATTACAGTTTAAGAATTTCTAATAATCAATGAAGAATCTATGTATCAGATGCATAAAAAGAAAAAATAGGGCTTGATTTAACAGAATTATAATCAAGCTAAAAAATATTTAGAATAGTTTTTAATCCGTTAGCCATATAATTTATACTCAAGTACTTAAACCAAATATTTTCACGGACGGAGAAGAAAAAATTCTACTGAAGACTGCACAATATGCAAGCAATGGCATATTGGACATGTTTGAAGCGGAAATGGTAGTTAGTGTGGAATAAGAGGGATTGTAAGAATTCCCCTAGAGCGCCCTAACGTAGCCCTTGATGGCGCTTTGAGTTTAATTTCAGGGCGACGGGAAGGCCCTTAGCCTCCTAATACCGGGCTTATGTTCCACTATATCTCGCCCTTCTTCGAATTGATACCGGAAGGAAGCCTGCGATGTTGGGAGGGGGTGCAACTCCGCTCAAAATGGCCGGCGGTTCTCATTAGGGCGGCAGTCAACCGATCCGAGACAACTGGGTCAACTCGACTAATCGCCAGATGTTTGAAGATGAGTACTGGTCATTTATTATAATATAATTTATAATATTATTTAATAATTTAATTTAATATTATAATATAATTTTTTTACACACACACATATATATATATATATATATATATATATATATATATATATATATAAATACAACCTATAAAGAACCTAGCCAGATGGAACAGACACCTTTATCAGTATAGGATTAATAAAAATATCCTCCCATACTCCCGCGAAGAGGGTTCCATAAATAACCCCTCCCCTCCCTACCCTCGTCAATTTTCTCAACCCCCTCCCTCGCGGCCGACACGAAGAGTGCTCCTGACACTCATCAGAGGGCCCTCGCTTCCTGCATCGGCTCCCTAGGGTCAGCTGCGCTAGTGGGTTAGCTCATCCTATATTCTCTTATCTAACAGTTGGATATTTCAATAGCTCGTTAACAAAAACAGTATGAGCGTTACTTGTTTTTAATAGAATAAAATAAATAACAGGGGAGTAGAAAAATGGACCTTAAATTTATACAAGACCAATTGAACGTTACATAAAAAAGCAAGCAAGTAACAGCTGATATAAATATAAATACTAATGTGTATCGTCCCAATTGCAATTACAATCGTGTACTGCTGAAATGAGTGCGTGCGTAACTTCGTGCGCGCACTTACAGTGTCTTAGCTAGACCTTAGCACTACCTCCTCCAAACTGATCTGAAGGGAGCATGAACTGGGGCATTTCATGCACCACATACATGTTCTCTGTAGACTCTTCGGTGTCTGCTGTTTTTCTACTACTATTCACGGAAACGCGACAGCATTCTATTTGGTATCCTTTTCACATTCTTTGAGATGCTGGTGCGGGCTGCAGGTCGTCTTTAAGGATTAAATGACCTATAAGGCAACACTCCCACACAATTGTTTCAGTTAATATATGAAAACTACAGGAGAAAAACGATGTAACTCCCCTTTTCCTGAACTAAAGAAAATTAAACCCAAAATCACCACCTGACAATCTGACAATAAAAAAAAATAAAAAAAAGCTCAGTTCTGGGAAGCGTTACATCCTCGTTCTTCCAAAATACCGATCGTATGAACTAGTTTTCCCCTCTACCGATTTACTTCTTCTTCGTTTTGAGACGATAGAACTCGTTTTTAACTTTTGACCATATCATTGAGTTCACCATTGAGAAATCCATCTGTAGTCTTTATATGTTATAAAATCAGAGTGCGGAGATATCTACGCACCGATACTCCAAAAGTGCAAGATAGCAAGTTAAATGGCTTCGCAACATTTTACCTCATTTATCTTTTTTATTTAGTTAAATAAATTTAAGTTGGAATAACCTCTACAGAAGATATGAGAAGCTGTGAAATAAGACTCATTTTTCTTCCGCTGTATACCAGCTCTAGCTTGCGTTTTCAACCCGTCCAATCAGCCCTCTTTCGTATATGGTATTCCTGGTACAACGCCCCATTGTAATTTTTGAAACAGGGACGAAGTGACGTTGAAGGAAAGAGTTAATCCCGCTGGGATTAGAGCGGGCGAGGAGCGATGTGATTTGAAGGGGAAGGGGCTGCCACTGACAGCTTCCAAATATGATTTAATCGGCTCGACGTCGCTCCGGGCACATCGGCAGCACCTACCCCGTCCCGGCCTTCGGCTAGTAGCCATATCCGCGCAATATTCCGAAGCAAATTGTATGCAAATTGGAAAACTCCAGCGCATCCTATCCTATCGTCACTTTGATTAACATTAATGACAAGAAATAGCCTTGTAAATGTTTTAAATGAAATTTCCAGCCAGACTGCGGATCTATCTAGTAAGTATACTTCTACAATGAGCATGAACACATTATCTAATGATCACAAAGAAATAAATCTAGATTATAATATGCAAAGCTAAAATATTAATTTTTTAATTAAGAAATTCAATTACCCAGTTATCAATTCCTACCTAAAACATTAATAAGCGGTGTGCCGAATGAGAAGCGTGTGAGGGGTGGTAGACTTAGGCATAGATGGGAGGATAGCGTTAAGAGTGATCCGGCGGATTTGGGTTTGGATGGTGGTCCGAGGAGGGAGGTTTGCAAGCTGGGATTGGTTGTATCGGATAAGAGTCTTAGAGTTTTATAATCGTTATTAACATCATTTTATTTTTTATTTCATTACACATTGCCTATTGTTTCTAAGTGACATATCAAATACAACATGCATGCTATGGGTTACTTACCAACAATATATGTTGAATAATATTAGTTGACCTTATGTATATGACCTAACATGGATATTGACTGAAAGTTAAGTTTGCAGACTAATGGACTCCTAAGGTACCGGGCGTCCGTGATATGGGTTCTCTTGCACTGCACAATATTTCCACGAGTACTAGCTTCCGGGATATAGTAACTACTTCATGTAAAAATATCGGTAAATATTTTCACATCACGCGAAGAAAGCACTTGAGTAAGCGAGTAAGTAATGGTTTGTTACTCACTTTGCTGGGTGGTTGTGATAATAGTCTTCGTGTTTATAATTGAAAAAAGTTCTTTGACTTTTCAAATTGTTTCTTTTAGCCATTTATTTACGTCATGTATAATAGTAATAAAATAAAATAACTTTATAGTTACGACCCAATAAAAAAACCTACAAAAAAACAACTGCAAAACCAGGAAAAGACTATAATAAGATAAGAAAAAATGTTTTATTATATTCAGTATCTAAAGTTCATACATACAACGTTAATTATGAGTTTTCATTAACAATTCGGAAAATCTGATTGTTTTAACATTTGCAGACATAAATTTTTACTTTTGACCGTGGATACATATGGATACATTCACCTAGTTTTGTATTAGTAACTTTTTAACATGGTCAAAATGCAACAGAAGTTTTTCGCCACTCTCAATTAATTACAAAAGACTCATATATATGGAAATCAATAGACCCAACTGGACTTCTCAGTTCTCGTAATTAATCCTTACAATCCAAAATCCTGTAAAATCCTCAATGCTCCATACTCTTTTACGAACAAAGTAATCCATAATGACCTTAATGTCCCATTTTTTTACTGATTTGGCCTGAATCAATATCAATTTTATCAAGACAAACTACATTCCCACTCAAACCCACTAGTTTCAAACCTAGCAACCACTTCAATTCTCGATAATCCTCCGAGGCGTCTGAAAAGAAGATGACCTCGTGATATTTTAAGTTGAACTTCCCATTTGAGTACTACCACTGGGTATTGCATACTAGTTTTTTTTTTCATGTCAATGTGTAGATCGATTCTATTTAATTGTTGTATTAGTAGTACAGTTGTAAATTTCATCGAATAAATTATTAAAAAAAAAAAGTTTCACAATATCAAACCTAAAGTATGGCCGATTTTTAAAACCGAAAATTAACACTCCCCAACATATGGAAATATTTTATTTAGTCATACAATTTATTATTAAAATATCTATAAATTGTAAAATTAATTCAAGTAATTTCGTGATCAGCGAAACTGTTAATTATCATTCATTTTACGTTAGCAGGAGCTCTACCCGTTATCTTAATACGTTGAATTAAGAATTGTTGATATGGAATTCCCGTTCTGAATTAATAAACCTACTAATGTGAAAAAGAGGGAAAGACTTCGGATCATCTTTATGCATGATATATTGGCATCCACTGCGGAATAATGTGACGCACATCTCTAAGCAGATTCCAAGAACGTTTCTTGAACAGCCAAGACTTACATAAGGAGAAATGAATAATAACGAACTAGAAATGGTAGGTCAGTATTAATGTTCTATTCTATCTATCTATTTAAATAACATCTTGATCTAACAGCTATTTCGATTTTTTTAATTGTATTTCTTATTATTTATACAGATCAAGAGCTTGGAAATAGGATGCCGATAACACCGGCGGCCTAATCTAGAAACCTCTCTTTCTAAACCGATACTACTTCACTGGAATAAAACAGTGGTACCAACCCAAATGCTATAAGATCTTAAAAATTATACCAACAAGATTTTTTTTTTAACTCCAATATAAATTTTCCATTTTCTTTATCCCATACCCTTAATTTGATGAAACCCTCAATAGAATCTGTTGAAATGGTTGCATTAAATGACAACTTACATCTATGTGCGCTTCAATAAAAATATTATGAACCCTGTTACTATTCATTTTTATTTACCCAACTAAATAAATAATAAATCTACAAGTTCATACAAAAAAAAAAAAACTGTACCATTACAACCCATAGAGGGGCTTGGGATTAGTACATCTTAGAGACAACCGTTGCGGCAGAAAGTTGATTTGAACGAAATCACGCTCAACCACTAGATTTCCCCCAATTAAGAGTATACACTTTATAGAGGCTGGGAAGGCCTCAGATCCCACTGGATTCAACCACGGCTATCAAAAGATTAAATAATTTTTCTATCAAGGCTGGATTTGAACCCGGAACTTTCAAAACGTAACTCAGCGAACTACCCCGCTCCCCCAACAAAATCCCGCTCTCATATATACATGCAACAAATAGTGAACCGTTTTCAAAGTAAGAGCTTTTTGCTTTCTACAACTCCTATCGCCTTATCATGCCATGGTTGCACGGAGGGTGTAAATTGATGAAGACCAAGAGTGAGTCAGAGCATACTTTTAATTAGAGTATTTCCTACCTCCTTTGATTATTTAAAATTCAATAAATGAACTGCAATTTATATCTTCGCCTTTTTTCTCATCGATTCAATCGCCCGAAGGATAAAAGGAAATATAAAACTTACGTTACCTCAGGAGGCTTTAGGAACACAAGGAGCGGAGGGAGGGAATTGGAAAGGAAGGAAATAAAAGAAGGGGGTCGCTATCAATCAAGCTGGAAGGACCTGGAGGAGAACAACGACCGTCTCCGGAATTGAAAGAGAAAAGCAGCGTCTTGGGAAAAAAATAGGTCGGGATCGGGAAGCCTATAAAATGTTGGCAACAAGGAAAGCTCACTCAATGCCTATAATAACAGGTTCAATAATGGAATGGAATTGGAAGAACTGGGGAGGGAGGGAGAAACAACACGGCGATTAATATCTCTAAAAGCTTCTCACCTGTTTCAGCCAGCCACCGGGTTCTAATCTCTCTCCCTTCCCGGGCCGTATCCGCAACTTCATAATGAGAGGTTTATTAATTATTATTTATTAATTTATGACATCAGGACATACAGGAGAAAATACACATCAACGAAGATCAAAAAGGTCTATAGATTGAACGTGTGGAGAAAAGGGTGCTGTCTATGATTGATCAATTGGTTTGGACTGTTGATGTGAGATGTGCTGCATTTGATCTTCATTCATGTCAATTTTTCGATTCAATCCTGATGATGGGTGATTAGGTGAAACATTAATTATTCTCTAATATTTATACATATATATATATATATATATATATATATATATATATATATATATATATATATATATATATATATATATAATGCTTTGGAACTAAAGGTTTTGTTTTACGAATTTTTCATACAACATTGTAATAAATAATTATTATATGTATCGGAGGATGCTTGGGGTGTAGGTGTGTCAGAAGTGCGCTCTTCGTAGTCGGAAAGCTTTTAGTTATCAACTAATGACGGTTACTATATTTTTTCTTTATTATCCAAGTTAGCACTTGGAGATGGGAAGGGATTCATCAATTTATAATCAGCCAATAAACCAATACCATTGAGAGGTCTCTTTGTATTGTTGCTTCAACCGATTTTCTAATCTACGGAGATCCGTCCAATTTTAGCTCCTAGTTTAAAAAAAAAAACTTGTTCAAGAAATAATGCTGCTTACTACACCCTCTCTGTCCAGTAAATTTTATTTAACAAATAAACTCCAATGACCTTCTATTGCGAGAATGAATCTTCGTTTACCAACTCCAAAACGTAAAATATCTCAGCGATAAATTCGCCAAATCCTCGAAGAAAACGTTCCTTCACATAAATCTTTATTTAATCAATGATAAAGGCAAACCGCGACTCAGAGTGCTCGGATAAAAGAGCAAGTCTCAGCTTTATTACACCGAAATAAATAAATATGAGTATTGTGTGTAAGGGTGGATATGGTTAACGGGCAATTGTGGATGGTGGATGGAGGGGTCGGCTTGTGGTAAATGGAGCGCCCTTGGAAAACAGGAAGCCGAGAATACATCCTTCCGGCGACACACATACAGATGGTCCAACGACACAGCATGGATGACTTCTAAGTGATTCCGGTCCTGGGAGAAGGGTTATTTTAGAAGGGCTATATTTTTCCCAACACCGACTAGTTCCGGTTCCGCTATAACTCAGGCCCTTCCAAAGCCAGGCGGTTTCTGCGCGGTATTAACCACGATCGGCACGATTCTCAAGAAACGTTATACGGGCTTCCGCATCACATGGCGTTCAACGTCGAGGAAGGGCTCTTTAGGGGTATGAATAACTAAGCCGAAAGAACCTTACAAATATATGATCTATAAATGAAATGGATTAAAGCAGGGGTGGCCAACCCGTTGCACTATATTCATTAACAATAAACTTTTTTACTTATGAATAAAGTAGCAAAAGCCAAATAAATAACAAAACTAATTAGTAGTACTCATGTCAGAGAAGAATTGGTTGACTGTATCTTCTAATATAAGGAAGAAATAGTTGGGTAATAATAAAAAGTTACACTTATTAAGGTGTTTTTATTGACTGCACCCCCAACTATTTCTTCCTTATATTATAATTAGTTGTACATCCATAAAGTCAAAAATTAACTTTCGAAATTGTGATATAAAATCATTATAATAGTTACAATGTCTGTTAAGTATCATTATTATAGTATCGCTGACTACACGTAAGAATAATAGTAAACAATGATAAAAATAAATTATTATGTTTTGAATTACTCCAAAACAATTTCTAGTGAGTCTAAAACTAATATGGGTGTAAGAGAAGAGTTGGTCGACTGTATCTTCTAATTTAAGGAAGAAATAGTTGGGGGTGCAGTCAATCAAAACACCAAAATAAGCATAACTTATTTATTATGTGCTGACGTTTCGGCCTACAATCTAGGCCATCTTCAGGGCGAATAAAACACGTTTTTCTTACTTGTGTCTGAGCTCCCCAAGCTGTAACGTGTTTTATTCGCCCTGAAGATGGCCTACATTGTAGGCCGAAACGTCGGCACATAATAAATAAGTTATGCTTATTTTGGTGTTTTGATTGACTGCACCCCCAACTATTTCTTCCTTAAATTAATATGGGTGTACATAATAGAAATTTTACATGCGTTCCGCCTAGTTTGGATCTACTTCCAAAGTAGCTCGCATTTGGGTTGGCCACTCCTGATGTAAAGCAATCAATTAAATATTGATTCCGTTTAGCAGATGATGTATGCAGTTCAGAATAGGACAGTTAATAAAATTACAGGATCTTCTAATGGTTTCTGCAGATGTTCTAATGGTTTTTTTTTATTTTATTATTAGCGAAGTATATAAAAGATGTGCAACTATTTTAAAGTAGATTGAATTTGCTACAATTTGAACCCATGCGCAGCTTTGTAGGTCTAATAAATTCTAATACCCTTTGAAAATTGGTCATTTTTTCCGACTTTCGTGAGGAACAACGGCCGAAGGAGTGATCCTACGATAAAAATCAAGATAATAAATTTAATTAGCTTTAATTTAAGCACAGAACGAGGCCTATAGATAATATACTCTTGTTAATTAAAAAAAAAGGAAAATCGGGGAAAATGGGTGTTTTAAGAAAATGACATTGTGCGCCACGAATCGATCTAAAACAGCTTGTTTATTGTAAAATATACATATTTATTTGGAAATTACCTATACAAAAAATAATAGTAGTACTAGTATGTATTACTATGTAGACTGGGTGGTACCCGAGGTTTTTCGGCCACCAAAAGTTTTCCCATCCGTTTTTCGGTTGCAAACTTGGATTTACACTACAATTTTTCGCGGCCTAAAGCCTTTTTTTGGTACCAGGCCTATACTAGAATAACACGATTTCACTTTTCTCGATACAGTAATCTCTCTGTGGATTAAATTCGACTTAAACACTTATTTACCGGAGCTCCAGATTAAATGAAAACCTGTAGTTGTCAGATTTCTTCAGAAATAAACGCTATGTATTTCAAAATAATATAGATTTATAAACTATAATTATGATTACATATAGTTTATTGAAAAAATTACTTTTAAAAGAGAAAAAAATATCTGAGATAGATGAAAGTCTGCTCATTGAACCTGTTATGAAAACATTCGATGGGTTCGTATTATTTCCATTAGGGAATAGAATTCCGAATTCGATTTATCGATCGTTTACTTGAATAGAAATTATGGTGATATCGTGAGGCAGACATATGCAATGAAATGCTGGCACCAATATGGATGAGGTCTAGGGAACGCACGGCACATAAAATGGCATTTATTGAGCGTAGTTAGAGCGCTTTATACACAGCTCTATGCCTCAACCGCGCGATTGATTAAAGCATAAAATTAATGTCGAGACGTTAATAGCTTTAAAGCAATAACCCGGACAGCAGATGGCAACATCGTATTAGGCTACTGTTTATATAGGTTTTACGATCCAGAGCGAAATCCCATTAATAGTAGACTTTATGGTCACAAAAAACATGTTATGGTTGATGAAATAGGCCATTAAATAATGCTTGGCGATCTTTACATTAATCGTACAAAAACATATCCAACGTAATAAAACGGTAGGAATAGGTTTCTTTCTATTTGAGCTCTCGTTGACCTTCGAGACATAACTGAAGCTTTAGTATGTAAAGGGACTAAAACGAGTAAATATTGCTAATTTAGATTCCAACAAGTCGCAGGACAGGTCAGAATGACAACCATTTATGTGTAGATAAATAAAAATAATTGCCTCCCACCGAACACATGAAGCGTCTTGGTTTCAGTACATGGTAGAGACTGTACTGTTCATTCTCAGCAACTTAGCGTTCTACCACTCAGTTACTGATACATTGGACAGAGTACCTTACGTGGCCAGCCAACCAACGTTAACAATCCCACCAGCAAAGAGTACTTTGTATGTAATTGATAAAAAATAAAATAAATTTCCCACGAAGCAGAAACCTGGGTCTACTGATTTACTATGATGCTGCTTCACATTTCTATAAAGCCTAAAGATATAATCTATAGTATGTTCGATTAATTCAAGAATATAGTGCTAATATATCATGTAAATGTCAGTTAAATATAATGACTAAAATATAATTAAATGGCATAACTGTATTATAATAAAAAAAATGAAATTGACTTCAGTTAGAAATAACTGAAATAATAGTAGGCATTTCAGAAATTCAAAGGATGTTTTTATTATTAAGGCTATCAGAAAACTGAGAAAGTTGTAGAAGAAACGTTAAAATTAAATAGGTACAATCTAAACAAAATTCCGATAGTGAATTCAAAAATATAATCATCTAAAACTAATGAACTCTAAAATCTTGGAAGCTAATAATAAATTTGAAATTTCCCTCATTAAAAATAATCTGTATTTTAAATTATCTTTAATATAAACTTTAAAAATAAATAAACAAACTAATAAAAAGTAAAGATAGTTTGGCTACACTTAGTTTTAAAAATACATTATTAATAGGAAGAAATTAGATAAATACTTTAAATTCATCTATCCTCCGAGGCGTTTGAAAAGAAGATGGCCTCGTGAACTTTTTATTTACTATACTTTTATTTATTATTTTATTATACTACTATCACTTGGTAGTTTCTCTACTTGTCTTTATGCATTACAATATGTACCATTCATCCTATTTACTTGTGGAATTAGTATTATACAGTTGTAAATTTCATTAAACAATAAAGTAAAATGAAAAAATTTATCTGCGTTCCCTGTTCAAAATCGGTTGTGGCAGATACTAACAGATAGACTGTTGTGACAGATAGATTATTAAATCTATCAAAATCCACAGATATACCCTGAAGGACCTATAGACCTAGGGCTCAGCCAGGCTCTATAAAGATGGTTAAAAACGAGGCGGATGAGCGTGATCTCGAGCAAAACATCTTTCTGCACAGCTGTTGTATTAGAAACAGTAAAGTCATTTAAATTCAGTGAATCTAAGACTCTTCAAGGGTCGTAGTGGTTCAGGTTCAAATAATTTCATTTCTATTTATTTTTGTAGCTAACAATAAATTCTCTTATCAGTAGACGTGTTTTGTTCCCAAGGAGAAAACACCGCTCCAGCCTCATCGCTCATAAAACACACCGTGGCACGAGAGAACCATTTCGCGAGGAACATATGATTTAACTGTTCCAATATTTCCCGAGCGGCTAAAAGGTAACGATAAAACAGCTAATAAATCGGAGAGCATCATTTGTAAGTGGCAATCTGAGGCGGTCTAAATAAAGGGAAAAATAAATAACTTGAACCCCCGGGGATGGAGTCACGCAGATCAGATTGTGCCCCGGCTGGCTGGCTATTAGGCTACAATATGGCCGTACCCTGCCCCGTATCCACTATCGTCATTGTAATTCTAAGCAGTGCTACTCAGTGGTTAACAATAAAAATGTAAATTTAGTTAATAACTTAGAGAGTAAATACAAAATAGGATAAGCATTCTGACCATCTGCTGTACATCGTACAATAATTTGGAGACGCACAATATATATCAGAATATTTAAAATGATTAGTATAGTCAAAGATTTAATCAAGTATAAATTTTTCAAGTAATTGTTTAGATAAATAAAATGTATAATCATAGTGTATATTCATATTGAGTTCCAGTATTCGAATAGTTTGTGTTGATTTAAATTTAATTACTTTACAAAATCAATGTTCAACGCAGGAGACATAGTTTGACGATATCGCACTAGTATTTCTTAAGTGACATTATTAAAAAAACTGTTAGTGAGCTTGGGGTAGCATTAGGACACTATGAGTGGCACAAGTGTCATCCAGCAGACAATACAGTTTATAGAGTTTTGATGATTTACCCTTTTCCTACATGATCATAACATCTCAACGAAAAACCACAGATTCTTAAGATTTGTTACCCTAGAAATATTATAAACATACAAGCTAGTACTATAAATGAACGATGACGAGACATCTGATATTAAGTGCCATTTTATTAGACTCAGCTATACGAGTTCGATCAAAATGTGTAGAGCTATTCCCAACAAAATTTAAAAAAATGTATAAAATAAAATAAATATAAATTCTTGAATATCATGTGAGAAATATTTGTCATATTTCTAAGAACGGAACCAGAAAGTCATTAGTATAAAACCACAACGCGAACTGGGAAATCAAAAAATGAGCTTAGAGCTCTACAAAATTGTTGAAATAATGCTTCAAATCAATATTAATGCACTATATTAAATAGTAGAACAGTTGACCAGAGAATACAACTGTTCCATATACTAGAGCTTAATTGGCCGTTAAGGGAGAGGAATAGCTCAGTCGTAGAGCACTGAGTTGCCGCGATGGATCCTATTGATCTAGGATCCTCCTGCAGCTCACCCAGTATAAAATGGGCACTCAAAATAAGAGGGAAAATCTGGCGGTTGAGCGAGATCTAGGACAAACCACCTCTCTGCACAACCTTTCTCCAAAAACAGTACAGCCTATACCGCATACTGAACTCAAGACCCTTCGTGGGTTATTGGTCGTGTTATATTTCAAAATGATGAAAGCTATGGATCATTGAAAAATAAAAGTTAAAACACGATGAAATATACTAGCATTAAAGCCTATTGCAATTAAAACATAAGAACGAAGCCAAGTTTTATTAAATAAAAGAGAGAAATTCATAGAAGAGTAGGATTTCAGCCTATCAATTAACCAAATGAAAGCAAGGTCTTAGTGCAGATGCGAAAAGCGGAGTCGTATTCTCCTTGGCAGGTAATTGAATTCTGGAGAAAGGGGAAAAGAGTTCCGGCTTCATATTGGCCCGCTCCAGATTCTCCATGATATCGCTATCAGAGCCACTCTTCCGATACTCTATACTCCTTTGAAGGCCTTGCGACGACTCTCATTATACGGAGCAACGTCTCCCTTTTCGGGGAATTTGTACACAAGAAATATCCTCAAGGATTATTATTAGAAGATGAACCCAGAGAGATGGGATAGGGGTTGTTGAAAAAGCGAAAGAAGATAGATGGGTAAGAGAGTAGTGAAGAAGTTAGATTAAAAGGATCCGTTTGTGGTATTTCGAGAGAACATGTTGCTATTTACAAGGCAAGGGTTGAAACGTCGCTCCTTATATTGATGTAACAAATCTTCCAAAGTTAGATTTATTTAAATCTAAGTGTAGCTGAATATATTACAGAGCGCTCCTGTCTCAGAGGATGTAGTAGATTGTTAGATTTCTTCGTTAATAGCTGATAAATAGATCATGTCAATACTTATATAAATTAGCCATTTCCTGTACTTCGTGATGGTTACACTGCCATGGCTCGGTATAATTTTAATAACTTATTAAATTTTAAACCTTTATTACATAATACACTTATTACATTTTGATTATGTAGCTACTATCTTAACCATCAACTGCGAAATACACAATAATGGTAAAACCAAAGGTGTTGGAGGATTAAATCCAATCATCTAAAGTAGATAATTCGATTCACTATAGAACCGAATGAAGAACGAACTAAAGCATAAAATATTAATAAGATATATTCTCTCTAATTGATAAAAAAGTTCGTGGAATAATACTTTTTTTTTAAATATTTATTACTACTACTGCAGTAATAAAGATATATAATTCTTCGTCTAAAACAAAGATTTTAAAAATGAATATTGTTTAGTATCCGTGGAACATGAAAGACATTGTATAAAATCCAATAGACGTTATCGGTCGTTGTTTATAATTATTTGTAATGGTACAGATTATATAAACAACAGTCCGGTTACAGTGTACACGAAGAAAACTGGAGTCCTTTTGAGGTTAACCATTATTGCAATAAATGTCTATTAAACGCTCTAAATAAAATGTAAAAGCGAATATTACGTGTAAATTAGCAATCATTTATTTGTTTACACACTTTACACTTACATGATAATGATCAGTTGATTCAAACGTTCTGTTTATTTACATAAGAAAAAACCCTGTACGATGGAACACGAAGGGTCTTGTGCTCAGTACATGGTGGAGACTGTACTGTTTCCTACACTAAGGTGATTTGTCCAAGAAAACCCACAAAGGGTACCCACTTTACGAGTATAGTGGCTAGAGGAGCTTGAGGAGAGACTGCAGATCCAACAGGGTTCACATTAAATTAAATTAAATAACTTTTATATCGCAGCCGGAATCGAACCCGGGATCTTCAGCATAGCAAAGATGCCCCTCCCATTTTTTCTACAATTAAAAAAAAGTTAAATAATTAATAAATTATCTAAAGAAAAACATGGAACACCATTATATCCTATCTGATAGAATTAGCCAACTAAGCGACATAAAGTTGAAAATAAGACTTGGGACCGGACAAGAGTAATAAACTTCCTGGTGCAATGACTGTAAGAACAATAAAAAGGTTTATAAAGGCAAATCCACATCGGCTCAATAAAGTTATACTGCTGGGATTAGTACCCCCTTTATGGACCTATTAAGTACCTTAAGACAATTTATTTTTTTCAAAGTATAAATGAGTTTAATCGTTTATAGTTTATTTACCAATAAAGGCCCGGACTAATATTTACTCTAGCACTTAAACTCTATAGAACCATTATAAAAATACTATAAAACGAATATGGCCAAGCAGTAATAAATGTCTATACAAATTTAATAATTGAAACTATTATAAATATAATAATATAATTCATCTGTCTCCATAAAATAATCTTATTCAGATCAAAATTTTATGATCTTTCCAGTTTTCAAAACAAATGAATTCATTTCCGTGCGATTTAGGGCCTCTTTGAATGATTTAAACGCCCCCCCCCCATAAATTATAGAATAAATCCAAGATAAAACCAACAATTTGTTTAACAAAACGTGAAATAATCATCGAATAATTTTTTTTTACTAATAAATGACAACAAATCAGTGTAATTAAACAATTATTATTCTTGGTTTAGTCATAAAATATTTCTTTTGTTCACAAAATTTTAAAAAAATAATTACTCTCAAGGCAACGTTACTTAAAATATATATCTCGATCGATACAATTATACAAAATATAATATTTAATTAAATATAATATATTTATTATTTTTTTAATTAATTATTTATTGTCCGAGAAGTAATGCTATAAGCAATTATGTTTAAGTAGGTCTAAACTTTTTTTAGTTAAACGTTTTTATTCTGTAAAGATGTAAACTTTGATAAAACACGAAATGTGTGTAAAACGACAAAATTTTCCTTTTCATATATTTCTTTTTTTTAATATTTATAGAAAGACTAGCTCATACCCGCGGCTTCGCTCGCGTGGAATTCGGTCTGCCACATAAAGTTTCGTGAAAGATCATTTTTAATAAATAATTAAATTATTTAAAAAAAATATAAGTTACTCGTACATCCAAAATTTCAGATGTCTAACATCAAAAAACACGGATTCTATACAACTTTTGAATCCCTATTATATTAAAGGGGAAACCCTTGGGGTGGAATTGTCCAAATTTCTTTTTTAAACTTTAAAAAGAATCTATCTACAAATTCCAAGATGCTAAGTACCTGATTTGCCTTTAGTTATGTACTATAACGGGGGGGGGGGGCACATGCCCCGTGCCCCCGGATAAATCAGTCCTTGCTGTAGCCTATGATGTAGAAATGCTTTATTTTCAGCAGTGCTGTCCAATTACATTGGATTGCCTTAATGCACAGCATACTGATCAATCCAATCGGACATAATGTACATTAAAATTTGTTTGTTTAAAATGCATACTTAAAAACTACAGTACAATTCTAAATTGTTTTCTACTTTTTTTTTCTTCCTTTTCATATACAAGAAAATTAAGAAAATACAAACCAGATAAACATACAATTTATAAAGATAAACAAATCCTAAAAACAAAACAAAAAAAAACAGCGTGTGTGGTATCAGCTACTATATATATGATGGTGAATTATCCCCAGAAAGTCAAGAATAATATTCTCGGCGAGCACCATCACATCCCTGCCATTGACACCCAGGTCATCGAGGAAGCTCCATGTTCTTTTCGGAATCGTTCCGCGAGACCCAAACCAGAGGCCTCTCACGGTGAACTCTCTCTCTCCGAAGGTCTCGCGGAATTTCTCCTTCAGGAAAGGGATGCATTTGTCATATATTTCCTTCTTTTCCCTTTCCACTCCACCCGCCTGGTCAAGGTCATTATTTTCAAATCTCACCGTCGGATCCAACACCCAGGCTACCTTTCCGGTCTTCGGAAATGCGACAATATCTGCATATCTTGTGGATCCCTCCGTGTCGATACAATAGACCTCGTCAAACCAGGCGCTGTCTTTTTCCTTTAGGAGCCTCATTAATTCGTGTTTGACCCTGTGGTGTCGGCGTGTTATGAGGAGGGAGTTGTTGGGGCATTTTCCCAGCACATGGGCTGGTGTTTCTGACTCTCTGCCGCATTTGCGACAGAGGGACCCAACTTCTCACGCCTGTCCGCCGGCTCCTGGGACTCCACGCAGAGACGCATAATTGATGTTCAGTTTTAGGGCGTTGGTCCACTCCGACCCCGAAAGTACCTGTTTCTCGCATATGAACCTATTGGCTTTCGGTGTCTCCTTGAAATGACGGACTCCAACGCCCTGCCATCTACAATTAGCCCATTCTTCGAAAGAATTCTCACGCAGCGACTGTCGTAGAGCTCTCACGCTTCGGAAGCCGTGATCAACTCCCAGCCTTTCTAGACATTGAGCTGCTTCCGTTTCATAATTGAATGTAGACTGGAACAGGGCATCCGGAACATTAGACAGATTTAATAATTTATCTGCTACTGCTGGATTCGAAACCGGAAGTAATTTCGAACCCCACAGCATAGCAACACAGAGCTCAAAGCCCATAGCAAATGATACCCAGGTCCCAAGCCATTAATATTTACATCTGAAATGTCTTTCTAATACAATTTACCGTTACATATCAACAATGTAACCTGTATTCAAATTATAATTGCCTTAATTTACACTATAACTGTTTCTATGCGATTATAATTGCAAATGAATCAGTAGCAATGCCTCATATATTAATGACACCAATTAATTAGCATAATCAGAAAACTAATTATCAACTATACGGCTATAAAATTAATTGGATGTCTATTTCTTTTTATCTCTTATAATGTATAAACCTCAATTAAAAATTAACATTTAATAAATACGAACTCGAATCTAATTTAAAAAGCTTCTCAATTACATTCCAGTATATTATTTTTTAATTACAGACCTAATTGATATATTCGAGGTCCAGAAAAAAAGGATAAGCGAAAATTGCACATCCTTCTATACATATTATAAAACAAAGCCCTAGGCCGCGTTTGTTCGCGGTAAACTCGATAACTACTGCATGGATATTCATGCGGTTTTCACCAATAGATAGAGTGATGTACCAGGAAGGCTTAGGTATATGATATTTTGAGGTTTTGCATAAATGAGTTGGAATATAAAGATAACCGTCGGAAATGTTGGGAAAAGTATAGCCTACTGGGAGGTTTCATTGAAGATGCTGCCTAATAACACTTATATTATATCTCTATCTATCTATAAATATTATAAAACAAAGTTCTTGGACGTGTCTGTAGGTCTGTTCGCGGTAATATTTTTAGTTTATAGTAGCTACATAATAAAATACATTAGGCAGACAAACATGTAGGCATAATATGCCATTCTACCCATGCGAATCAGGGGCGCGTCGCACAGTGGAACGAATCAACGCATTTGTTGGACATTGGACCAATTCTCTAATAACTAAATTTGTTCTTTATTTTGATCTTAAATTATACTTAATACTTCTTCTCAACAAAATACATAGATAAATTAATTGTGAAATCAAATCAAATGAAAAAATCTGAATTGAAATATAAATTTTTCTAAAAAGTCTCTTTTTTTAAAGCAATCCACTTTTTGAGGTAATGCCTTAAATTAATCGTGCACCTACTGGAAAACAACTCACCCATAATAAGATATTTTAGGAATAGGAATTTTAGGAAAATAAAACTTGGGATTATTTCAAACGCCTGGGATTTTTCGTGAAAATTGGAGGATAAAACTAAAAAAATTAATTGCGAAAATCGCCCAAAAAACTACCTTCACAGTAAATAACTAGAATGTTTGAAGTTTTTTCCATTAGTCGGATCCTGCTACCAGGTGCCGAGAAAATGATTTTTTCTTTCCTTCTCTGGGCCTTGAGAATTAATTTAAAATAATTTCTGTAGATATTGGCGTCTACTTTACGCAAGTTTTCTTTTGTTCACCAATGTTTGTTTACACTCAATTATCCGAATAATCCTTATCATTATATACATAATAGTATTAACAATGAAACTCAGTTTGTGTGTGGTATTTGAACGATATAGGTGCAATGGTTCCTAAAACAAATCGTGAAGTTTTTCAATTTTTTTCAATTTAATCATATAAGTTTTAAAGATTATGACATGGCATTGGAAGCATGGATTAATTCGTTTGGACTGGAACAAATTGCAAATACCGCAAAGTTTCTGCTTACGGGAAAAAATAAGAAAATTCAGTAGTAGCTTGTACTCTCGCTGGATTTCGTCCCACAGAAATATCAATTATTTTCTGGAGAAGCATGAAAACTGATTGAATTTGGATTTCATTGTTCCTGAAGATGTTGGCCAGGACCTACCTTCATCGTCATCATCAACAGCCGCAAGTATATCATTTCGTTCTCAGTCATTCAAACAATTATCCGATTGACAAAGACGGAGACAAACGGAAAGTTTTAGAAAATGTTCAAAGGATATGTTCGCTTTAATCATGAAAAAAAGATTCAAATCTGATGAAAATTCGGATCCTTTAATTTAGACTCTTGGACCGAAAATAATAAACATTAAACGTGATTTATTACCAGAAGCGCAATCACTTATTGTTACTTAGAATATAGAAAAACAAATCCTAATTAAAATTAAGTTGTTAATTTTGGTTTAATTGTGATCGTTATTTAAATAAAACAATTTTATATAGGCACCTACAGTTATTATAATTTTGATGCATCAATTATACCTAGTATATTGACTAACAAAAGTAATTATCAATTATTATATTAATTTTGTTCAATGATTAAATTTTTTGATTTGTTACTTTTTCCTTTGTATAACTTTATTTAATACCTATGTATCTGTCTTTCCATAAAATACTGTATTGTACCTATTCTCGTAGTATATAGGTACAATAAATGGTACAATAATAGATAATAAATTATCTAACATCGAAATATCAAATCGAGAATTTTTACATGTTTCCCCTAAAAGATCTGATCCTGTTCATCATATAATTAAATAGTCCATTCAAAAAGCTTTAAAACCGTACCAATAGCCTTATTCTAGGAGAACCAGAAGCGGAGATATTAATGAATGTCCACTCCTCCCTAACGCTCGTTCCACTGTGCGTCGCTAGTTTTATACAAAATTTATTTGGATGTTGGTTAAATTCCTTACGAGACAATATTAAACAAACAAAAAAAACATTGAAATCGGGCTATTATTTGCAGAGGATAGTCAAGTAGATAAGTTAAATAATTTATAAGCACATGCTCCAATAAAAATAGTTTCACCTTTCCAATGCTTTTTGATAACTTAAATACCATACAGTTCCCGGAAGATTTGAGATGGAATAATTCAAATAATGATACCAAAGCATTAATAAAAAAAAAGTATGGGTGCTATGTAAAAACTTGAAAAAATATATATTTATGACACGTTTTTAAAGTTTATTTTTAACAAAATTCTATCTAATTAATAAATTCGCGTATTTTTTTTAAATATCTTGAAGTAACTATAACAAATAGTTTAAGTTTGATTAATATTTATATTTAATATTTTGTATACCAAACTGTTGTATTAAACTAAAAACTTGTTTAATCAGTTGAGTTCTATGTTTCAAGTTACATACAAATAAAAAAATCTTGCATTCCATCAGCAGACTGTGTAAATCATTTTTATTTTTGTTGTTTATTTCTCCTCTACATTTACGACATTAGTGTTCAATTCAATACGTAAATTAAGTCGATGAATAATTTCGATATGGTAATCGGGTTTGTCGGTTTTAAGATAATTGCTTAAGGAAAATAAATAAGTTAACGCCATCACAACAACGGCACCACAATTACTGTGCATTCGTCCATTAATTATACTTTGAAAATTCATAAGCAATTTTAATTTCTTATTCAGATTTTTATTATGTATTTTTTTTTGTCAAATAGTATTGATTTGTATGTCAGTTCAGCAAATAGTCACCATTCATATTTTAGGATATCTTTACTTGCTTATATATTATTTGAATTTCTTGAATTCATGATCACAAGTATTAAACTTTAATATTAATAAACAAAACATACAAAAATAGTTTTTTTTTCTTTCTAATATAAATATTTATATAACCAGTATGTCAACAATCAGTAAAACTTCAAAACTAATAATTACTTAGAATCGTGCCCTTTAAACAAGTAAGATAACTGACGGGCAAGTAGTAAACGCATATTTCACTAGGTAATTTAAATAAAGTAATTTGTCTGTAACTAGTGTCTCTGAAAACCTATTAGTACTTAAGGGCAGGATAGAATATTTTTAAGAACATCCACTTTATAAATATCTATGTATATTTATTATCAAGTTATTTCGAATTAGACATAATTCATGAAATAAATGGAAAAATGAAGACAGAACTGATACCTACAGATATTTATGACAATGTCCAATTTACTTAACTAGACAATTAGCCATGATTGTGGAAGGCAAAGTAAACATTTTAGTTTTCTTTAAGTATCCTTAAAAATTACTAACAGGATAAACAAAATTTAGATATTTTTTTAGCTGATTCTAAGTTGCAACTGTTTGCAGAAATATATTATTTTTGTAGTAGTGAAGCCCATAGTGAGAAGTTAATACACGATACACTGCCTCCCACACACATACAGACACTTGTGATTCCTATTACGTATGAATGACATAGCTCTCCCAGCCAACAGAAGAGCGGCTATAGGAGTTCTCCGGGACCAAATGCCAAGAGGCACCTTTCCAATCGTGGCTGGAGAAGGTCAGCCAAATGTTAGAGCGCTCCTACAAAGGAGATCGACCACAGGTTCAAGGCTACGCTGCTACAATAAGGATCAGGTGAAGTCTGTGTGGTCTACTCTGTGGGCGGGTTTCGAATCACTAGCGGTTGTAGGGAGTAGTTTCAACTGCGCCGAGATCCTCTTAACCTAAAACCTACATTGGAAGTGCTCACAAGTAGGTTAAATAATACTTTCTGAAGAAGCCCAACACAGACTTCATTAATAAAACCAAGGTAGCGGGAGAGGGACCAGAAAATTCGAATAAATAACTTCAACGTTCCAGATAAAATATATAGGCCAAATCTAACAGATACATGCATCTTCTATAACATATACACAAAAAAATTAAAACATATAGTAAGAGGCTAAAATGTAACAGTATGATTACATTGGCAAGCATTATAAAAAATTAAAAATACGAAGTACAATTAAACAAATAATATCATTAATTGGAAGTAAATGGAAAAAATGTTAGCTGAATAGGTAAACTTAATTGAGTTTTGAAAGTGAAATTATTAAGTTTAAAAACATATTATAAAGGTGACATACTAAACTCAATTTTATAAGAACCAAAGGCATGTACTAAATATAAAGAAGAAAATTTAAATAAATAATGAGAGCCTAACAACCAACAGCATAATAACGGAGCCCTGCATTATATGAAATTAAAATTTAAACCATAAAAAAGCAAATTTAAATACAATATCATTCGTTGGAAGGATAAAATAGGAATTGAATAAGAAAATTTTGGTGAGTTTTAAATGTAAATTTGATAAGTTCAAAAAGTTGTTTTAAAGGCGCTATTAATAAACTTTATTTTAAAAATATTATATTTGTTACTAAAAAACTGTTAATCGACTAATTACGTGACATGTGTAATGAGAAATCAAGTAATTGTTTTTTCAAGGTTTAACAAAAGTAATATGTAATACACATGTATAGTCCTCAATCAAATAAACAGTTTCTTTTTTTAATAATTATAAAAAAATGATTAATTTATTATTTTTATCATGGTGATAATTTTTAAATATGTTTATTTTGAAGAGAAAAGATTTGTCCAGGCCGGGATTCATAAAATATTTAAAAGTTATGATTGTTCGGGATTTGCTTACGAATTACCCTAATCACACGCAGCGAATTAGTTCGGATTGTAGGACACTGCGTAAAACACAAAAATGTACGTGATTCTATAATTCTCCAGATAAATGCTAAAAAGTTAATTTTTAAAGACATGATATTATTATCATACATAATCCTAGAAGCGATATCAAAAAGAAAATTATGAGGTAAATCAAATCTTTGATAAGACAAGTAATAAGTGCCATGTGAGAAAAGAAAATGTATTATTTTAATCCCGCATGACAGTACGGTCTTGCGGGTTGAGCATTCTTTGGAAATGGCAGGGGCTGGTTTGGGAGTTCCATTCTCTCTCATTCCCTTTGTTTGCATAGGAAAATATCTATAATTATTTCTCTAAAATGGATGACTATAGATAATTAATTATACTAATTAAATTGATTATATAAAAATATGATAACCTATACTTTCAAAAATACTTTCTTTTCATACACGTAATCAAATAAATGGAACGGAAAGAATTAATTTTTAAAATTATAATAAAATATAATTCGATTTACCTGAGGAATTGATATAAGGGAGATCGCAGAAAAAAATTACGCATGAGTGACAAACTTGGAGGAATACTTGAACAACCAACATACCTGCAAAAAAAAAAAGGTATATAGTTTTTATAGTTACACTATCATTATTATAAATTAACAGAAATAAAAAAGTGATGGAAATGTAAGTATAAGTAAATTAGTATAAATACAAATTAAAAAAATGTTTAACGTTGGAATATTTAAAGTCATTCATGTTAACAAAGTTTAATTCAGTATTTCTTCAATGCTATAATTCAAAATCACTTAAATAACTTCATACTAGACTGAAAAGACAAGAAACTGCTCGTCCTTTCAGGCGACTGCGACACTTAGAAAACGCGCTAAGCTCCCAATTAATTAAAAAGAATCATATATATTACTGTTATAAGACCTATTTGGAATTACGGAGCAGAGCTTTGAGACTCCACTAAGCCATCGAATTCCGCTCCTATTCAATTCTTACAATCCACAATTCTAAAGGCTCCTTACTGATTTGGGCCGAACCAGATATCATGAGAAACTTCATTCCAACTTAAATCCACTAATTTTAAACCTAGCTACTTCTTCAATTCCAGATAATCCTCCGAAGCATCTGAAAAGAAGATGTCCTAGTGACCTTATAAGTTGAAACTGTTGTTGAAGAACTACAACTGGGTAACAACTTGTATTGTTATGTTATAATTGTTAATTTCAATGAATAAATTAATAAAAAAACCTTAAATAAAGAAAAAACAACAATCCTTAAACAAACATATTTTCTCACATTAAAAATTTAGAAAAATCAACAATTATAGACTGCATACATATGTATTTATTTATAGGCACAAGACTGTAGGCAGTCATAACAGGGCAGAATTGATATTGCAAAGAACTCCAAGAGAGAGCAAGAAATTAATCATCCTTCCATGTCCTTCCGCAAAGTTATAAATAAGCATTTTTTCCGGCACTTGAAAGTTGAAAACTTCCTTTCCTCGGAAGAAATATGTTGCACTAATGATGGAAGAACTCGGCACAGCTCTAACTAAAATAAGATGATGGAAAGTCAAAGGGTAAGATAAAACATGTAAATCTACCCCAAGAATATCCGGGCAAGATAAAAATGAATTATTACCTTTTAACGCTATTTATGCTGAATAAAAGAGATGTTCAGGGGGGATATTTTCCGCTCGGTTTGGGGGACCCACCCCATTTTTCATCTTATTTTAAACCGTTTTTCCACGAGCAATCCTAAATCAGGGAGCGGGTCAACACACCAGCCATCCCCTATATTATCATTAGAGCAGCCCTTGTATGTTTTATTCACGTTCGCTATTCTCCCTCCTCGCGTTCCCTATCTCTCTCACTCTCTTTCTCTTTCACACACTCTGAAGAAGACAGCGTCACTGAACCGTGTTTCGACTGCACACGAATTAAAGGCTTCAAAAATCTACCCTTCTTATTTTTTATAACTGACTTAGTCCCGCATCTCTACATAATATTTTCATTCAAGATATTATCATTAACAACTATATCGATAATTATTAATACGTAATTTTAAAACAATTAAAACAAAAACCAATACTTTTACCTCTTAAATCGTGTATAGGGTTAAATTTAGAACAGAAACTATCGGCGAAACATCTTGGAGGTATTAAATGTCAATGTGAAAGGAATGAGCTGAACTTGTCATGTGCAATGTATGAGAAGACGAAATTTGTCAAAAATGAGTTTCTTGTACCTTGAGAACAGGGAATGTGTCATTCTTGAAAAGCATAAGTGGTTGAGTTGGGCATTGGCATGAAATGTAAATTGCTTTTATTACTTCAAGGCAAAACTGCGAGAATGATACGACTCAGTAACAAAACTTACTAGCTTATGCCCGCGGCTGCGCTCGCGTGGAATTTGGTCTGCCACATAAAATTTCGTGAAAGATTATTTCAAACAAACAATTTAATTATTTTTTTAAAATATAAGTTATTCGTACATCCAAAATTTTAAATGTCTAACTTCAAAACTGACGATTCTATACAACCCTTGAACCCTTATTATATTAAAGGGGAAACAATTGGAGTGGAATAAAACTATAAAAAGAACCTATCTACAAATTTGCCTTTAATTAAGTAGTATAACGGGGGGGGGGGACATGTCCCCGTGCCTCCACATAAATATTCCCTTGGTGTAGCCAATGATGTATAACCTATTTTACTCAATAAGTGTCAGTTTTTTTTGCGTGAATGAGTAACAGACATAAATACAAACTTTCGCATTTATAATATTAGTAGGATATCAAAACAATAGTTTCACTCATGTTCTTTCTGTTATTTTAACCTCTATTATCATGTGATTTGCCTTTAATTATGTACTATAATGGATTCCCCACAACACCTAAAAAACTGTCGGGGAGGCATGTGCTCCCGTGCCCCCTATAAATCCGCTCTTGCTGTAGCCTATGTATTATTCTGATGTATAACCTATATTTCTGATTTATTCTGATTTATAACCTATAATTGTTTTTTCAAGGTTTAACAAAAGTAATATGTAATACACATGTATAGTCCTCAATCAAGTTTCATCGAAATCCGATCAGTAGTTTTTGCGTGAAAGTGAGACAAACATACTTTCGCATTTATAATATTAGTAGGATTTTGGACGAAATTCGACTTAACTTTTTATTCACCGGAGTTGCAGATTTATACATATTAAAGGAAAAATATACTGACCTAATAAATATGAGCTTCACTCATAGAAGTGAGCACAAATTTTAATAATTCACTCAATAATTAGTTCTTATCTTTGAAGGCAATGCGAATGAAGTTTTGGTGATGATCATTCAAAATATTTCCCTTGATCATTCTTCTAACTTTTTTTATTAATCCATAATGAAAAGAGAACAAGCCAGTTTTTAAAGTGGGAAAGTGCAGGTTTAGTTATTAAGATCACTAAGTGCGTTCGCTAGCTTGAATATAATTAACGAACGATAGAAGACTTGAAAGAATAATAACGTATCACGAAACGATTAGTTAATAATTAAATCTGAAGCGGATTAAATCCTGATATATTCATATTTAAAGGAATTTTATATATTTTAATATTCGTGTTTTCAAGATAGGAGTCGAAATGATAATAAGATTATTAAACTGAAATCTACATCCAAAAATTAAATAAGTTGAGAAGACATTGAGATAGGTCCCTGAGTTGAGAAACTTCAGAGGGGCCCTTTTTCGTTGGGTTTTAATCTTGGCGGGGCTCGTAAGGTGGAGTTATCTTTGACTTCTCTTCATAACTTGTAATGGCTTTAAGTTACTTTTACTCCACTCCTCGCCCAACTTGTCTATTTTCGTTAGTCTCGGTCTCTATCTATCTCTTTCTCTCGGAATCCCTTAAAGGATCTTTCGTAAAAGATTGGTTTATTCAATAAGCGAATACTTTAGGTAAAATTTATCAACTCAGGAAAGGTAGGGAATCGTCCCTGAGATAACCATCTGTAATTAATTCCATTTATAAAAGTACTTAGAACAGTGATTAGAAGATAAATACTGAAAAATATAACAAAAGCAGCTTAATTCTGATTCACAATACAAAGATCGCATGAGAAAAAATTTAGAAATGTTTAAAATGGTTGAAGGGTTGAAGTCAATAAATGTTACACGATATAAGTATATTGTTTTATATTATTATAAATAAATAAGTACTTATTTTGGTTGAGTTACGGCCTACTTTTGTATGCCTATCATGATATGTATTTTTTATGTATATCATGATCATGCATGATTAGGCTACGGTTTGTCTCTACATACCTCTGCCCTGGCTAAAAGTTAAGTGGTCACCCCTGAACCATTTTCAACATTTCTAAAGATATGCCCAGTTAACCATTTCCTTATCGATGAGAAAATAGTTATTTTACTTTACTAAATAATTATTGATATTAACATATTTGAATTGAAGTAGAAAAACATTTTTTAAAGTAAATGTTTATAAATGATTACACTGAATGAAAAGATGGGTTTTCATCGCATGAAAATATGTATTATAATTTCATAGTACATCTAAAATTTCAATCGCCAATATTTTTTGCACTCATGTTTTTAACACTGTAACACTCTGTAAGAATGCAGCTCAATCTGAACATTTGGAAAGGAGAGAAAATAAAACCAGATGCAACTTCATAACCTTCACAAGATTTGTTATCTCTATCTCTTATATACACATACTGACTTTGTAATGTGCTACAATAAGTAGCCATATCCTAAATAGGTAAGACTTTATGAATACTTTATACATAAAATCCACACACTATCTTATATTCCTTAATATATTTTTCTATTATTACAGTTAGGTCTTCCTCGACTTTCCCTTAATGGCCTTGAATTCTCTGGTAGGTACCCGACAAAATCTGAAATTCAAGTACAGTCAATCCTTGATCTTTAATTAAATCTTATTACAAGACAAAAGATCAATCAATTACAATCAATAGCAAAAGATGCCTCGACAATCGAAACACCGAAAATTACTATTATCAGTAACGAACAGGAAAGAGAGAATATTCGTTTTTTCTTATTATTATGACAACATGTTACAGTTACCTTCCCAGGCTTACAACAGCAAGAGGGTCGTACTTCGTTTTTTTAAAGGCTTACAATAGTGATAACTAAAGATCGATGAGATAATCGAATTCAAATCAATCCGAAACTTACATTAAGTCTAATCAATGAAATAAATAAATATAAAAAGTGAATAAAATCAAATTTTACATTATTTTGAATAGTATAAGGGTAGTTTTCCCCTTTCCGGGTTTATTAAGTTGTTATAACCACCTGGCCTTCCTCGCTCCCCCATCCCCTCTTCCCCGGCACTCACGGTATTAACTGAATAGACTCTGTTTTCCATCACAAGTGGCTTTTAGCCTTTATCTAAATAGGAGTTAGTAAGAGCCTGGTTGTATTGTACCGTCGCGAACAAGAGAGAGAAAAACGAAATTGGCGCTGTGTCATGGCGGAAGAAAATTGTTCTGAAATAAAGTTAGAATAAAGAAAACTCATTGAATCTCCCTTTAAAGGGAGGGCTAACATCCTTTTTTCTCGCTCCTTTGAATTTTATCTTTTCATTTTACAGAGCCATGCTACCACTTTCCTTTTATTGCAAGAGATAACGGAGATATTTCTTAATATTCAACTTCTTAATCAAGTTCAGGAAATATCAAAATAAATTATAAACTCATTTAAATATAACAAAGAAAAACAGTAATTTTTTTTGAAAGCCTTATTTTCCTAGAAAAGTATTTCGCCATACAATTTACTTAATGTTGGTTAAATTTTATTATTCATAAAGTTAATAAATCATAATAGCTAAAATATTATTAAAGAAATATCGCAGAGAACATGAAACACAAATTAAGGCTTCAATCAAAAGCAATACTTACAGTAAGTAGTTATATCGGTAATAATATTAGTAATATTTTATAAAAAATAAAATAAAATAAACAAACTCTCTCGTTAAAAACAGGAATATTAAAAACAAAATTTTCTTTACTATGAAAACAATTTTTTAAATAAATATATGTATTAAAATAGCTCATTTTATAGTAAATTTTGTATACGAGAGTGAAATTATAAAAATTAAAATATTCCATAAGCATTAATATTTATGATATTTCAACGATCACCTGAATATTGCATTCTAGCAGAATACCTAAATATGTAAATATGAATAAAACTATATCCTGTACATGACATGACGGTATATCTCTATGTACTCTAGACGCGGACGTGCGTGCCCAACGGCTCCACAGGCAGCTTGCTTTCATGGTCCTGTCAGTGTCAGCAAACGAAACGTCAAAGAGCTTAGTATATATGACAACCAACACTAGGCAAATGGACTGTCTATCCACCAACACGAAACCTTTACCCCTGCTTCGGAAATAACTCTCCATACATGAATATGAGATCAAATTAAAATGGTTAACAATCAATAAGACTGGTTTGGCTATTATTATAGTTTGTCTGAAATTTCTCATCCAGAGTTTAGAACATTTTACTAAATAAATCTATTGTCAGTATTTGTAACATAATTCAGTCCATTCCAAACACAGAATAAAAATTCAAAGTGCATTAATATTTCTATTGAGTGAATATCAATATGCCGTGAGCGGATATTGTTACCTTATTAATTTCTGTCAAAGTTCCTTTTCGCTATCACGCGAAACTAAGGCGGGACATAACTACAGGCTTTCAACTGCTATCGTTAGAAGTTATAAAAATTCTAGCGGCCTCGTTTAACCCTTTATAAATTTAAAGAGGAGGAGGCAGCCGTGTGTGAAATATTAACCAAAGCAGCCGAGGGACGGAACTTGCGGAGGAGGAAAGTTAGCCAACTAATCCACTACCTCCGTCCTCATCAAAGAAGCCTGAATCACTTAATGCTCTCTCGCTCTCTCTTGTAGAATTTCAGATCTGCATAGCTTAGAATCTGTACATAAACTGAAAATATCATGAGTACTATTAGTCACATTGGGAAGAAAATGGTGGGTGGAACCAAAGGTTCAATTCCTTAAACAGTGATAAAAGATTTATTAGAAACCTGAAATAAGAATAACAATACTAATTTATTTATTAACTTAAATACCGTTGTTTCAGTTAGAAATTTAAAATAATGCCCTCATTTTATTTTATACTTTAGATAATTCTCACTTTCTTATCTGGTTTACTACCAATGTTTAATTTTCACATATTTTTCTCTATTTCTCTATTTCATCTTTTTTCTTGCCTATCCCTGAAGAAAACCTGTAATGTGGGTCAAAACGTCGGTTTCTAAAAAAACAGTTAATCAATCTCAAAGAATTAACTATTTGACCTCACTCAGGAGCATTTTATCCTATTTAAAATGGAAACAACAAATACTACATAAAACTTATATCTTTTTAACAAAAATATTGAATAGCGTTGTATAAAATAGTTTCGATTTCATACGTTTTTTTTTCTTATCTACTAAATGAAGGTATATGAAATATAATAGAACAGAAAACAAACTTTATTCTAGGATCAAGCCCCTTTAGAATAACAATCATGAACAAAAAAATAATTCACATCTGGCCAGAAAGCTACATAATAATACGAATCATGAAGTAATTATAAGTGACAAACATATAATAAAAATAAAAATAGAAATGAAATAACTAAACACTACGAAAGATAACAGGATTTTAACTAATTGTCGAAAAGAAATATATTAATACCAACAAAATAATTATAAACAAAATTACAACTATAATAAATTCAAACCACGTTTAATAGCACTTTTTAGCACGTTCAACGCTATTGAATTACTACTATACAAAATTACTAAATAAAATAAACGAATGGGATAGCATGTAATATGTAGCATAGTATGTAATATGTAGCATTTACATATTGGGAAAAATAAACAGAACACGTAGGCAACGAAATCGATTATTCAATACTACTACTACTACTAATTTATCAATACTACCAATTTATTTAACCAGATCCAAGAGAAGATAAAAGAATCATCGGCAAATAGAACTTAAGAAATGTTATGTTTTAAAGCTTATTATACGCCGATGATATAGTATTGATTGCGGACACGAAAGACAAGCTGCAGCAAGCTCTGGTGGAATGGTAGGAAGAACTCTTCGGAAAAGTAATCAATAAAAAGAAAAGAAAAGTCTGTTCCCATCTGTAGTGTAATATGGGATGTACTTGAAATTGTAGAAGAATACGCCTCCTTGGGTACGATCTCAACAACAGGGGAAAATTGACCCAGAAGTAGAAAACAGGATATCCAAAGCCTACCAGGTTTACTATCCTATCTGCAACAATATAGTTGGGCATAGGGAGGTTGGTAAGGAAATAAAAATGCACATTTACAAATCAGTTTACCCCCAACCCTTACTAATGGAAGTGAAAGCTCGGTTATGCTGGACATGCAAGCTAGCCGTGTGGCAGCTGTGGAGAGTCATTGGAAAGACCAGAGGGACCGCGTCAGGAAGGGGAGCACTAGAGAAGAGCTAGAGGTAACTGGGCAAAGGGCTTTCATAAAAACCGAAAGCTAAAGTGGTTTTGACCAAGTTTGTCGGATGGATGAAGAGAGCTAGGAAGTTCAGGGAAGCTAGACCCGCTGGGAGGAGGCCGAGAGGCTGTCCCAGAGTTCCCGATCAGGAATACATTCAGCGCATCGGAGGGGAGAGAGGCAAGACCCTCCAGGAAATGAGGCAGCTCAGCAGGGACCGAGAAGCATCGATGCATTGGGTAGAGGCTCTTCGATGGCATAAGAGAAAGTCAAAGAAGAAGAAGAAGAAGGATTGCTTGGGAAAAAGTGTGTAGCCAATGAAATAAAGCGGGAAAAGTAAGATTACCCGATCGTTGAATAATTATACTAAAATATATAAGAGGTTGAATATTTAAAAATAAAACGCTGTGAATGTTGAAAGGTGAAGGAGGAAATCTATTTCGGAGAGATAGTTAGCCCTGTAATGGAGGGCGCAAGGGCCCGGAGCGAACAGCTGTTAGCGACCGGATAAATTACAAATTACCAAAGGTAGTATGAATTATACAAATGGCGGGTTTAGCCCCCTCCACTCCCTCCCTAAGGAGTATTAGCCTCTTCTCGGGCCATTAGCTGCCAAATAATTCAGCATTTCGCCGGCCGCAGCGCTCCTATCGCCCGCTATTGGCAATTACATTATTTACTCCTCATGCCCTTTGTGAATTCCCTACACCATTCTTATCTCCCATCATCTAGCCCTTGTTATTAATAATCACTAGGACGATTGCACATATTTCAGGAGTCGTTAATAATTTATTCATCCACCGCACCCTTTGAGGCGACACTAAATACGTGTTGATCTCCCGGACGCTTCAATAATGTAAATATAACAGTTCTAGCGGCTATGTTTTAATAATGAAAAAGGAGAGAACCATTGATGTATTCTGGAATCGATCTGGAGAACACGACAACAACCGAAGTCCAACACTGGAGATATTAGAAAAAAACAACATATTTTTAACTAAATAATATGCTAAATATTTATATAAAGAAACTTTTGTTGAACGTCTTGGAGTAGTGTTGCTGCTTTGGAGTTTATCGGACTATTTGGTTGTGGATGTGAGATGGGCTGCATTTTATATTAATTAATGTTATTTTCTTTTTATATGTGTAGATCAAGAAAGCTGTTTAATCCATAGCATGAAATCTTAAATACTATATTCTACTACACTAAAATGAGGGAAAAAACTAATAACCGTTTGAGGCAACGTCAACACTTATAAACGAACTCTGTGCTCTCAATCAATTACGAAAGATTCATATACATACCTGACTATTATAAGTCCCATTTGGACTTAAGGAGTAGAGCTTTCGGGCACCATTTAGTAATGGAATCCCTCTCTTTACGGTCCGAAATCCTTCATAAAATCCTCAATGCTCCTTTGTTACGAATAAAATCATGAATAATGACCACATTGTCCCATTTGTTGCTGGTTTGACCCGATATCAAAATTTATTCCAACTAATTTCAAACCTCTTCAATCCCATATAATCCTCCAATACTTCCGAAAAGGCCATTTTGATTTCTTTGAATCAGATTTAGTCTCGCGTTGGTGATTGGCCCAATGGAACCCATTGGTTTAGCTACTACTTTATCTCTTTTGTATGTTGTTCTGAATTTTTATACAAATAGATTTATGAATATGCCTTCTTGATTATTTAAACATTATTAATATAGTTTTATTAATACTACCCCGGTTTGTACGTCCGATTTGTGATGTTGAGGGATGAAGGACCACAAGCTGCATGTTGGAGCAAATCTTCTTAAGGGCTTAGTGACTACGCCATCTTAGATGAGGGCCAGTGTAGTGTTTATTTTGTACCAACAGTCAGTATTTGTTTTAATACTTTTACAATAGTGTAATAGGTTTTGTTAGCATCATGGATTATGTTAATTATTGAGAATATTAGCTGTGTTGTGCATCAGTTTCCATGAGCCTCGGCGTATTATTATTTTTTTTTTCATATCTGTTGTACTTATTTATTTCATTAAAAATTAATGGTTAACTAGTTTCAGCATTTGCTTCTAGTATCGAAGGTATTTCAACTAAAAGTTGAGATAAAATGTTGCTCTTGAAGTTCGTTTTCAACAAGAAGGGAGTAAGTGACTTTGTAACTACTATAAAAATGGAACTTTCGTCTGTACTCATAAATTATGTCGTATTTCAAAGAAAATTTTAGTTGATTTTCTACTACTGCAGAGAACAACTTTAGGAAAGGAATTATGGAATGTATTAGAATACAATACAACAAATAAATATAATGAACGACACCTAATGCAATCAGATCAAGGCAAGTAGGGAAACTACCCACTGTTAGTAGTCAAATAATTAATT
Organism: Arma custos; assembly: GCA_037127475.1. Taxonomy (NCBI): domain Eukaryota; kingdom Metazoa; phylum Arthropoda; class Insecta; order Hemiptera; family Pentatomidae; genus Arma; species Arma custos. The sequence goes on along the minus strand of CM073760.1, from coordinate 65,837,714 downwards.
CAGAGGACGTTAGAAGTTTCCTTTTCGGAAGTTTTCTTCTTCTTTCGCTACCTCTTTTGTACCATTCAGCCTAGAGGGGCCTCAATCCAATGGAGCCATTCCTCCCGGTCCCGACAACTCCTCTTCATCTGAGCCAGGGTTTTACCTCTTTTTCCTCCTATTCTTTGGACATAATCCTCATAGAGGATTCTCGGGCGTCCACGGGGTCTTTTGCCTATCGGGCGGGCTTCCATAACCTTTCTAGGAAGCCATTCTTCGTCCATGCGACAGACATGACCGAACCATTTGAGCTGTCTTTTTTCAATGGAGGTCTTCAGTTCTGTTACCTGCAGCTGATCCCTTATATTTGTATTCCGCACTCGGTCCCTCCTTGTTTTACCGACCATTCTGCGAAGGTACCTCATTTCAGCTCCTGTTGTCCGCTTGATGTGCTTGTCAAGCATGACCCAACTTTCACTCCCATATGTAAGTGTTGGGAGGTAAATTGCTTTAAATATATGTAGTTTCGTCGCCTTCCCTACATTTCGGTGGCCAACTATGCTATTACAGATCTGGTAATATATCTGATTCGCTTTATTGATTCTATTACTTACTTCTTGGTCAACTTTACCAGACCTGCTAATGATGGATCCTAAGTAGGGAAAGTGGTCCACCACTTCGAGAACTTCACCGTTGTATTGCAAACGCACATCTTCCTGTTCTTGCCTCGATATAACAAGAACTTTGCTTTTGGCATATATATATATATATATATATATATATATATATATATATATATATATATATATATATATATATATAAGTATATTAAACATTTATTATCTACTGGGTTGTCATACGAAATGTCCGATTTTTTTAAACCTTAATCTTTATAGAGGATTAAAGCATTGCCTGTTGATTCCTAGCAAAATATTTACTTTCTATAACAAGCACTTTTTAATCCTCTATTTGCAAACTGTATTTGTTTTTTCCCAAGTAGGCATATAGATTTTAGTATAGTTTTAACCGTGGCCATGGAAACATGCGGTTTCCGAACGATTTTTTTTTTTTTATGAATACAAACTCGGTCATTCCGCTGCCCAGGCAGCAAGAAATATTAATCATGCGTTTGGTGAAGGAAGTGCTAATGAAAGAACCAACCGTCGTTGGTTTACAAAATTTTCCTCAGGACATACGACATTAGAAAATCTGACTCGTGGACGGCCTCAAACATCAATAGAGGACGAAGATCTTAAGAATGCTGTGGAAGAAGACCCTCATAAAAGAGTGAGAGAATATGCGTCAGATCTAGGCACAAGTCGTACGACAGTTTCCAGGCATTTAAGATTGTTCGGAGAGGCAAAAAAGCTCGATTCCTGGGTCCCACCCGAGCTCAACGAAGTAGTTGAAACGTCTAGGACGTTAGTCTCTTTGCTTGCTAGTCAAAGAAACGAACCATTTCTAGGCCGCTTAATAACTTGTGACGAAAAGTAGATCATGTGTGACAATCGACGCCGATCTGGTCAATGGTTAGATGCCGATCAGCCTCCTAGACACTGCTATATGTGAGGATGATAGTGGGCCTGGGCCAGGTAGACTGAAATGACCTTTAGGGTTTATTGCCTTTACTTTGAAGAGAGGGAGTTGTGGAGAAGGAACGGGCAAGGCAAGAGGCAAGAAACTGGATGGAGAATTGCAGAGAAACAGCGAGTCACATTCCCCACATCTGGCATTTCCTTGTAAGTAGTTTTATAAGTTAATTGTAAACCATGATCAGTACAAATAAACATCATTTTATCCGATAATTATTATTATATAATAAAGAACTCCTGATCAGTCAGCCACGTCAACCTTTGGAAAAGAATATGAAGGATTTGTCCTTAGCTATTAATGTTATAGGTTTAAAATATATTAAGTATAATGATCACAGGGTGGCATCCCATTTTATTATTTAAATCTAACTCAGATCAAAGGATCTGACGTTTCTTTGAGATCATAGCTTGGGCAGTAACGCCAGTATATAGCAGCACATAACAAAACAGAATCTCCATCCGGAGTATGGTTAATGGTGATCTATGGCCGGGGTCATTCATTTTTCTTTTATACAAAAGGGAAAAACAATTGGTTCAACATCATAATGCCAAGGAATTGACCAACTGCATCAACATTTGATAAAGCTACAGCCGGTACTGGTAAACAGGAAAGGACCTATTCTCCTTCATGATAACGCCCGACGTCATGTTTCAATACAGACAGTGAATTAATTAAATGAGTTGGACTATGAAGTCTTACCACACCCCTCCCCCACACATTCCCCTGATCTATCCCCTACAGACTACCACGTTTTTATAGCACTATCTCAAATTTTTATTTTCTTCCTGGTTCTAAAAACGGTCATTTCATGTGTGACAACCCAATATTTTTCGGCTAGTATTGACTACAATCTTCTTCTTCTTCCCTTTTTTTAATCTCTTTTTTCCTTAGCTATTTCTCTTTAGGCATTTTATCCATTAAATTGTATTCTTTTATATTTACTTCCTTTAGATTTAGTTATCTTGCTCTACATTCCGCCTCTGCCTATCATACATGATTTCTTACCAATACCATTGACCTTGATCTTACCTATAAAATCATTTCTTCATTTATTCTGTCCTCTTGTGAGTTCAACATAGCTGACATCGGTACTCGTGTAAATTTCTGACAAGTAGGTAAGGAAATCAATTTGGGCTATCTTCTTTCTACTTTAAGACACGGTATGTGTTGATGTAAATATTGTAGTTATGAGTCAGTTCTCGTTCCTCATTATAATTTCATGACCTCTTACGTGGTGAATCATCTTGTTGAAATATTTTGATATAGTTTCACAGCCGATACTCCCTGATATTTCATTTAAACGATTTCGTAACATTTAAAAATTTGGAATACTTATGAAGGAGTTCCTCCGAACTTTTAAAAATTAAAATACATAAACCGTACTTCTATATTTTAATCTTTAGCCAAATTAAAAAAAGGTTATAATGATGTTAAAATATTTTAATATTTTAAATAGTAAAATAAAATATTTTATTTTACTTTTATAATGCTGGACGGGCAGTAATGGAGACACCACTCTTATTTCCTGAATTATTTCTCCCTTGAATTATTTTGTGTTCAATTCGTATCTATAAACTCCCCTGTGATTTTCCGTAATAAATATTATAGTTAACTATCTAAGAAATGACGGTAATTTCATCTTCGATCATCTAGAAATGAGATTTACTTCTAATATATATTCATTGCTAGTTCTTAACGTTTTTTTATTTTTATAAAGGTATTTAAGTGCAATATATTCTGAGAGGTAATTTTATTTTCTTTACTTCGAATATTGGACACTCGAAGTCCATGCATATAGGGACCTTCCGCCTAGTCTAACAAAAACCAATTTGCAAATGACTAATGTCTAATAAAGAAGAATTAAAGCGGATTTATTAAAAAGTAAATCGTATCATTTAAGACATAGAAATTAATACTGACCATATCAAACTTTTCTTTATTTATAATTTATTTTATTGTTATATGATATATTTTTTTAAATATTTTATTTGAAAAGAAAAGATATGACCAGGACCGGGACTCGAACCCAGTCTCCCGAAAGCGAACCAGGATGGCCGAGATGGTTAAGGCACCACCACGGAGAGGTGGGATACCCGGGTTACCAAAACTAGAACAAAACTCATACAAGAAAAAATAATTTATTATTGGGAGGCAATAAGAAAAATCCCCAAAACAATGCTTAAGCCTCTAAAAATTGGGGAAATGGGTTGCTTGTGGAGCGCATTGGAGCAAGGTTGCTGTCTTTATTACTAATATAAGTCTGTTTGGACTGTTGGTGGGAGATGTTTGTCTTCTTTGTTGCGATTTTTTTGGCATGGGTGCTGAATAGGTGACATATTGATTGGTTGGTTATTTTCCTGAATTATAGAGACTAAAGGCTTTGTTTTAGGGATTTTTTCTATTGTCATTTATATTTTATGCCTCTTTTTGGGTTTTCGCTCACTTTTATTGATTACAACTATTTTTGAAGGACAAGCTTATGAATTTTATTCTTGTGGTGAAATTCCTGTCAGAGCGGTTCGTAGTGGAGTCCGAATACGACACCTAAATGTATCCAAGTAAGACGAGATTTATTTATCTACAGACAACGTTTATATAAGGCAGAATGTAGCAGATATCCAATGAGAAGGGAGTTCGGGAAGGACAGATCCGAAGGCGATAAGACTGACAGGGAATGGGAAATGACCAGGGGATGGAAGCAATAAACGTCAGTCCCTGAGCGAGTGCGGCTTCAGGACAAGTGCGGCTCAACTCGGGATTCCAGAGGCCTTCTGTTCCATTCCTTCCAGCCATCACCGATTTATTTCACCCACCGTCCACAAAAGTTAAATGGAACTGAAGGATGTTGTCGAAAATTTGTACTTCAGGTTCACTAATGAAGAAAAGATCATTATACACGTATATTGTAAAAAAGGTGGCAACTCTAATGCAAAGCTGAAAAAACCCTTTAATAGCCTTTGCCTTACCTTGAATTTCCTTACTTTTATTTTAAGATGAGCTAAAAATGAATCTGGGCGTAGTAACGAACGTATCTCTAAAAAGTTAATAGCGCCGTGCCGACTGAGAAGGGTCTGAGGGGTAGACCGAGGAGGAGGTGGGAGGATTGCGTGATTTGGTGGCTTTGGGTTTGGGTAGTGATCCAAGGGCGGAAATTTTCAGCAAAGATTGTTGATTACGGCAACGAGCCTTCGGGTTCGCTAAGCCTTATTATTATTATTAGTCAAGAAATCGTTAAGTCTCCAGAAACTGCAGGTTCAAAATCGTAGGCGAACCATGAGAAACAAGGAGTGAAAAATGTGAAAAAGACAATATTTGAAATTATGAAGTTATTCGGTTTTTATCTTGAACGTCTCATATATTAGTTCAGTACTAAAGGATTTGTAGCATTATCAGACCCAAGCTTTATTTTGTTTACGGTAGAAATAGGTTCACACTTGAATCATTCAATAAAATAAATATTCTAAATTAGTCGAAAAATTTAATACTTGTATATTTGTTCTCTTCAAGTCAGAACCGCACTTTTAAGCTCCGCGTTGTAAAGTTATATTCATTTATAGTTTTATAAATCCGCTTTCATAGTAAATTATTGAATCACTTCTTTAATAATTAGTCGTGTACGAATAAGTACAATAACTCTTGACCATTACTTAATTTATTAAAACATAGCTTTAATTAAAAAAAATAATTTTCTCTAATTTAATTCTTAAATTTTAGAATCTAAGCATTAGAATGACATACTCAAAATATACACAACATTAACACTTAGGTTTAAAATTGTTTTTAATTTAAATCATGCAAGATAAACAAAAAGTAATTAAAATAACACGACGGTATATAACTAGAACTTAATATTTAAGATGAATGGTAAAAAATAATAAAATAAATTTGTTGAATAGGTTTCATTCTATACTGGCTATGTTATCTTAAGGTAGTTCTGATTAAAAAAGAAATTTATTTAGAGAATAATATTAATATTTATATGTGATTTGGGAAAATGTTAAAGTAGTTTAATGCAAAATATACCATGAAAACCATTGCAACTACACCAGTTTGTTAAATTTAGTGTCGTCCTTAAAACCTGTCAACCTATCTGAAACTGAAATGAATTTATAGATGGAATATTAGTGCTCTTAACAAGTTAAGTAATGGTCATTTTCTAGTAAAGGAATAATTATGAATATGCATATATTTAAAAAAACTAAAAACTTTACTCTACCCCCTCCCAGTTCTGATTGTAATTAATTTAAACAGGAACTGTTTTGCGATGAATCTTTAAATATGAAATTGAAGAAGGTTATTAAAGTGGAGCGTCGATTATCCGAACGTTTAATTAATGGAACTGTCTTTTTTTTCAAATGTAATTTTAATTATAATTATTTGGAAATTGTTTTAATTTTTAACTATTTTTATTTGAAGAGGAAGATAAGAGAACATATTCGTCTCCGGCTGGTAAGCGACTCCGGAAGCTCAATTGGTAGAGTACAATAACGGGGAGACAGAGGACCTGGGTTCGAATTCCAGGCTGGGGCATATATTTTCTCTTCAAATAAAAGTAATTTTATCAGATCATCCAGTTACTTATTTGTATTATTAAAATTACTGTTAGTCTAAATAAAATTTGACGAAAAATAAAATGATTTTTTCCATAAACGTCAATAAGAGGTCCCTCAGAAAAAGCAAAAAAATGAACTTCGACTTGAATACGTCTAGTAACTGTAAAATTAAAAACTGTAAACCTAATTGGATAATTACATTTGTTTCTCTGAATCCCTTCCTATTCATTTGGTTAGTATTTATTTTTTAGTGAATTTCGATTATCCGAATTTTTGATTAACCGAACCACCCCTGACAACATTAGTTCCGATAATCGACGTTCCACAGAATTTGAATTTCCATTATTACTAAAATATTATTAATAATAATGGTAGGGGTCGGAGCTACTAATTAAAAGAAATATTATGAAGAATCTGAAAAAATAAAATCTTCACCTTCAGAGATGAAAATTATATACGACAATACTGAATATTAACCACAGAGTCGAAATATGCGAATACCTCAATGCGGTGGGAGAGCATATGCCATGACAACATATGATGAAGCCTTTGTAATGGAACATGTGGCACGGCAGTGTTCTCAGTGCACAGATGAGCCCGGCGGTTGGGGTTCGTCAAGGCGGCGTACCCTGTAGTTGGCAGCCTCCATTGTATCTTATTCCTAGAGTATTGTTGTCTGGGGAGTATTCCCAGGGTGAGATATAATCATCATAAAGGGAATAAATAAAACGAACAACTATTCCATTTCATAATAACTTGTTGTTGGAGCCGTACCATTATTTTGTTTGTGTTTTCTTCAAAATGAAAATAAGACGGTACACGAGTAAAACTAACTCATAAATAACTTCATATTTTAGCAACTAAAACTTGAGGTCGGGAGCGGAGTGGCTCCATGCCGAAGGTCCTGGGTTCAAATCCTAGATGGGACAGATTTATTAATATTTAATTACTTATTTAATCTGTTAGCGGCCGGGGATAGAACCTATGAGATTTGGAATCCTCCTGGGGTTCGTCCAGTCTCTATAATGTTGGTACCCCAAATAATGGGGAAAATCCGCCGGTTGAGCATGATCTAGAACAAATAACCTCTCTGCAAAGCCGTTTGTCGAAGAAACAGTACAATCTTTACTATATCCAAAGACCCTCCAGGTGTTTTTCTTTTCAGATACGAACTCAGGTACGAAATAGACTCAATAATAGTTAATTACAGACTAAACAGTAACCGACAATGCATTTTCAATCTTGGAAATAAAAAGCATAAATTTATTTTATGATCAACAGCTCCGACAAACCATACCTACTTAATAAATGAATCCCTGAAACCGTGATAGGAAAATGGTCAACTTTTCTAAATTTCACAAGAAAACATCATATTTTCTATTTCGGAAAACTAGTCCTGGACTAGTTTGCTATCTGCAGTTAATATAATATTTAAGACGTTGTCAAGACTGCCATCTTGAGGAAAAATGTCCTTTCTGTTGTAAACAATGCCTTCTGTCTCTTGCACAAAAGTTTTAAGCCTTAAAAACAAAAAACTTAAAAGTAGGACTAGATGCCTGCAGTTAGCGATTCATATATGAGCTGTTATTTTCAAATGTAGTGTACATTTGTATCTAAAAAAAATCGAATCTATTCTTTTAAATAATTTTAATGATTATTATGCAATAATGAAATTGAAAAAGTGTATAGTGTTAAAACAATATTCTTTGCTAAAGGCTATGTGTTAAATAACGTTTGCCAATATTATTAAAGTAATTGAAATGCGAACCCTTAAGTATGGACTTATACTTTTTATAGATAAAAAATGGGTCTACACCACTTTCAGAAATAAAAGCTCATATAATTAACTATGGGTAGGCCAGAAGAATTTTATGACATTTAGTAAGTATTAAATTTTGATATACATTGGTAGGAGGTGCAGAACAACCCATTTATCTCAAATAAAAGGTAAAAATGCCATTTAAGTGATAACATTTTCCCAAGTTGTTGTTTGAGTTTTGGTTACGTCATATCCTGACCCTGGCTAATAGGACGAAGGATTCCTAGAAGTTACCAACTTTTAACAATAACAAAATATAATACAATGAAATTACAACGATCCATGCCGTGAGACCGACAGGAAATAAATTGCAACCACAGGAGTAACAAGGTTTAATAATAGTTGCTATCCAGAAATTACCATAGTTAAACAACCGAATCTGGACTGCTCCTTGATTATTCAAGTGTCTACTCAGTCCACAGTACTCAGTCCTATCTCAGGTCTTAATGGACCCGGCTCTCGATCGAACGTTTGAACCAAGGGACCAATACGGAGAAGAAAATCAGAGATTCTGAATAATTAAATTCTAGTGATGATGAATTGTTTAAACTAAACTATTAAAATACATTGTATGTAACTAAAAGTGAATTTTTAATATTGAATTATAAAAGAATTAAAAACATTTATTATTCACCTTCTTCTATCCAGCTGAGAATGTACATTTCAGGCAAACAAAATCTTAAACATTCATTGTAGCTTTTTTTTATATTTCTTTATTTATGTTTTCGATCTTTAAATTTGTACCTACATCTGTCAAATAGAAGCAATTGACAATCAGCAAATTGGCTGCCTATTGTTGTGAAATAGAACAAAATAACATGAGAGACATGAAGAACAGCACCCAGCGGTATCTCTACCGTGGCATTCTTTAATATTCTTATGATAACAGGTCTCTCATCCACCTTCTTTTTGATCTCCTACTAGTGTTCTCAGGATGAGAGTAGCAGCCATTTGTTATATCAATGGGTTTGGTTGTCCCTGCAGTTTTTAAAAGCGTAGTTCGTGTGCGTCAACCGTAGGTAATATGAGTTTTATAAAAAATATTTAAATATCTTAAAGATTGAAAACATTTTTTGTTCCACCCTCATCTATCCATCTATACATACTAGATATAAACTTCAATTTATAAACCAGAAATTTCATAGTTAAGTTTTCATGGTTAAGTCGAATTCCCTCCAAAATGAGTTTCTTGTACATAGCAAAGCGGACTACGTCAGTCATTGGCTTGAATTGGAACTATTTCTTATATTAAAACCCAATTTCAAGCAAAAAACTACGAGACTGACAGGAGAATTAGTATTATGCAACTCTATAGTATAGTGAGAATACTAAGATAATAGCTTCAAATTAAATGTGACAATCAAAATACATCATCATCTCTAGGTTTTTCTATAGTAAGGTATTTGTTTAATTGATTGTATGAGTTCATGGTTCCTTTCAAATATTTCTGTTGACATCTGAAGTAATCGAGTAAACTGTATTTTCTTAGTTAATGCTCAACAATTTTTATATTTCAATATATTATGTATCGTTTTGGCCTGTCATATTTTTTATTAGGGTTAGATTCAAGGTTTTTAAGTCAAAAATAATCTATAATACACAGCGCAAAAATGAATAGAGATACCACTACTTTTGTTGTATTTATTATGCCTAGCAATTTATTATAAAAAGTATTAATATTTATTAGAAACTATACTAAATATTGTAAAGTGTATACAATTCACGTAATGATATAAATGCCAGGTAAAGTATAAACTACAAAATTAGCAATATCCCTTTTCATTTTTGCGCGGTACAATTTAGAAGGTTTGAATACATATACGTTAATCTAGAGCTCATAAGAATTTCATAATGTGGTCTATATTTTATACAATCTAATAACATATAATCACAATAAGTTTAATTTAATTATTTAGGTTACTTCTTTAACTTTTTTCCCTTCCTTTTTCTGAAACGCCAATTATAACTGGGATCGGTTAATACTCGCTATTCTGTATAATATTATGTTCGATATAAGATTATATATTCTGAACGGAATGACTTGGAAAGCTTGCCGAAGAAACGGAGGTCCGCTTGGGAAATGAGAGACGACATATGTAAGTTGTCGAGGAAAACTGTCAGGGAAAGCAAACAAGCAATCATGGCGGGAACACCACCCACTAGCTCTCTATATCTGTCACAATGTCCAACTGCTTCCCACTCATGATAAATAATGCAAGTATTGCCTTTCATAATAAAAACTGTATTACTAACAATAAATTTAGGGCTTCATCATCCACTGAAATTTATTATGTTCTGAAAATAAACGATAATGAGCACAGATAATGAGACTGAGGACCCGGGTTCGAATCCCGGCCGGGGGCATATCTTTTCTCTTTAAAATAAAAATATTTAAAAAAGAAATCAAAACAGTTGACCAAAAATTATAATTATAATAATTTAATAATATAACAATACTCTACAAATAAACATTGTAGTGTTCCTGCATAATGATATCATAACTATTAATTATAAATAAATTTGTAGTAATTTATAATTCTAAAGAAAAACTTCTACGAAAACAATAGAAAATTTCGTAATAACTTAACAGTACTATTAACATCAATCATATTTTTCAGACACATTCTTATCAATACTAATACCTTAATAGTTCTGGATTAAACCCTGACTTATAATTGCTGACATTGCAGAAAGAAAAATAAAATATTATAAAAAACATTAGAATCAATTTAATCAAATTCATCATATAATTAATTAATCATAATTCTAGTAAAAAATTAGGATGACAAAACCGTTCAATATCCCGACTCATAGGTAATCTTATTCATTTCCACATAAGGAACTTTTGATAAGATATGAGCAGACATAGGGCGAGGGGTTCATACTTCAAAAGCGCCGCTAGGACTTAGCCTTCCAATCCATCTGGTCAGTCTGTCATCATCCAACAACCTAATCCCCTTCTTTCAGCCCTTTGAGAATCTCAACTGTCTTGGTCGTTAATGCACCTTAAAAATCCACCATCAAAAGCATTCTTTATATTTGTGTTAAAAAACACAGGTTTCTTTTTTATTAAACACATATCGCTCCTTAAGAACGATGCTATAACTCAAAGAACCTAATATTTCAATAAAGGTAATTGAAAGTCATGCGAGTGAAGAAATAAAAGTTAGGGTAATGGTAAAGCAAAGCATTCCTATTGTAATGATAGTATTGAAATTATTTTATTAACCGTTAGACTTTTTCGATTTTCACTTACGTCATTACTCCTATGAAACTTCAAGTTCAAACATATACAAATTAAAAAATGTTGGATAAGTAATATCAGAATGTCGTTCTTGAATTAAAAATTTTAACCAATATAATCGCTACTGAAGGCTTAACTCTAGTTATGTCGTTGTTCTTTTGAATGAGCGATATATTACAATAAATACACTTTGGTAGGTTCACCACCTTAAGTTATACCTGTTGAAAAGTAAAGTTCATCAAATTACTGATAAATTATAAGGAACTCTACACGTTTAGTCTTCACTTGGCAATGGGCACAAACACGAGCGATGAACCATCTTATGTCTTGTGGTATATCACAATTGATGCTGTAACTATCCATACATGTTCTAAGCTAATTGAATTCTTATCAGGTATAAAAGTAAATGTTTCAATCCAAGAGCCCCCTTTCTGATATCCGATTCATCGTCGATGCTTCCAATTCTGGGGGAAAACAGTGCCAAGTTTGATTCGAAGGAGTTATGTTAATTTTTCCTTTTCCTTTTTCGCTAAATATGCAAATTGGGTTTGGGCAACTAATTCCATGCTCCTCCTCAGGAGTTACTTTGTATGCCGGTGGAACTGTTATAATTTCACAGGCGAGCGGTCTTTCATCTCCTCTCCCCTGGCTCACTAAACTTAATCCGGCTCCCCCTTCTTGTCTTTTTATTTACCGAATAAAACTTCAATTTCGCCTTTTTAAATTCAGTTTGTTATCCTTTACACTCCTAGGCAATATCGCCAGTTTTTACAGCCAGGCTATCGCCACTCGATCCGTTTGATAATAATATGACTTCCTACTTTTTAAGGAAAGTAATTATTTTATATTGCTATGTATCTTACCGGTCGCTATTATAAAAATAAATATGGGTATCTATACCGCAGGTTGTCGCTTCGAGTTTAATTACAAATTTTAGCTTTTTATTCTTTTCATTTTTAATATTTTCCAAAAATGCAAGCTATCGTAAGCTTTAGTATGGGAAAGAGAACGTAATCAAGGGAAGTGTAAATACTTCGGTAATCGTTTCATCTAGAAATAAAAGGCTCAACTGACATTTCGAAGTAAAGACGTATGCTTGTTGAAACTTCATCTCAAGATGAAATGATTGCAGAAGTATTTCCCATAATTACATCCTCTTTTCCATACTTAAGGGAGTGGAGTGGAGTGGCTACTGTGGTAGAGCACTGAGTTGCTATGACGAAAATCCTGGTTCAAAGGATACCTCTTCTCATTCGAGTACCTCTCATCCATCTCGAAAACGCTGAATAGACCCCATTCCATCAGGGTTGCCTTCAAACTTTTCAGAGAAAAACACTCTAAAGTCCGAAAACATGCCTAGTTATTCCACAAGTTTAAAAATAGTTAGGGAATTTCTCATTCTTCAACAGGAATAATTTCAATAACTTCGAACTTGTATATGAATGGATATGGAGTGAAATGGATTGTCTATATATATTTATTATTATCTATAATGATTTTAAGATATTTTAATACGATTCGATTTCGTGGTGTAGAGGTTAGCAAAACAACCTTCTGTGCCAAAGTTCGTGGGTTTGCATCCCGGTAAGGTGAAACAAAAAAGAAAAGATTTTGATGAAGGATCAATACTCAGAAGAGAATGTGTAGATTTAGGATAACCTACAGGATTAAATAATTTATCTCCAACTCAGTGCTCTAAACTCTGTGCTACCCATAACTCTTCATGGGTTGTACTGGTACATTTTTTTTAAATCCAATTTCTAATTCACTGTTTATGCGACCTTATAATGACTTTTGGTATGCTTATAACATGGGCTTGGTTCTTCCCCTCAATAGATAGTTGGGTGTTGCATTAACAGTACATGTAAAGTAGGAGTGCTCCACGACAATGACATTGTTGTCCTGTCTGTGTATAATTGCAGGCGAATGTATAATAAGGGAGGTTGTAAAGACTGAATCATGAGTGAGGAACAATCAACATCCTTGCAGATTGAAAAGGTTCTTCGAGAGGATACAGTTGAAGTATGTAATTGGTGATGGGTAATGACCCTCACACCCTCCTAATAGATGTGCATTTCTTCCGACGATTCGTCTCATGGGGCGACATAGAGGCCTCAGTACTAACTAATGCATCGTACAACTCTTCTAATATGAGGTTGTTGAACTTGTAAAGAAAGCGATCTCTTGTGCACAATTTATAGACCGTATATGCAGATCATATCGTAGCCTACTGCAGGCATTGTAGGTCAAGCTACAGAGCACAGTTTTATTCAGCTAACAAACTGAAATTAAGATATGTATTTGAATGGTGTTCTATTGAGCGTGGAGAATACATAGGTCCCTCAAATTTTTTCTTTGAAGGGATGCTTTAGGAATGTTGCAGTAAGGAGGAAGAGCAGAAGAGTAATAAATGAAAAAGTGATAAGAGGAAGAAAATTGTCCGGGTTGAGGTCTAAGAAAGAATTCATTAAGTAAAGATAAACTATTTATTAAAAACCTATGATTGGACCTACATTGATGGTCTTCAGGGCTAAATAAACATATTAAAATGAAATAATTGGAATAGATATAATTAGAAATAATTAAATAAATAAAACGATACATAAAAATGAAACTATTGGAGTGAAACAAATAGAGATACCTTTATTTCATTATATAATTTAAATTATTCTTATTTTTGTGCGTGACTTACTCCAATAATTTCATTTTATTTAATAGTTTATTCTTTATAGATTTCTACGCTCTTTCATAAAAAAAACTTCTTTAGATTAATATTAACCAAATTTCTTTTCTCTTAGTGAGAATAAATTATTATTTTATAATTATTTCACCAATTACTACATTTGGTCATTTTGAGTATCAAGCATTCCTAGCGTGGTTATTTCCACTACTACATACCGATCATATAGCGTGAGTATATGTCAGTCGTTTGAAAAAAATATGAACGAGCTTGTGTTCCTTTATCTGACCAGAGATCCAACGAAAATAACATCTGCTTGAACCAGGTGTATTACGGTATTGTTCTCATGCTTGTAGGATAATTATTTAAAAAATTATATTTAGCGCCTTGAGCATCTGTCGTCACCAGGTGTCGCTAACGTCTAGTTATGGAAGCACTACGATTATATAAAAACATTTTTAACCGACTTACATACTTTTTTTTACTAGAAATCGGAGTTTTATGCCCTAATCGGTGCTCTTAATCCAAAATAAGCTCAAAAAAGATTAAATTTTTACATTCCAAATAATCATTATTAAGGTAATTCGGAACGTTTGTTTATATATTTTACATCACTTTTATTCTTCTGAGGCTAAGGGGACGATGCTATACTGGGAGTCCTGACTTTTGACTGTCCAGGTGTAATTAAGATAGAGATATCTTTAATAAGTACCTGACACCGTTAAGGCTCGGGGCCGACAGTTGACGTAGCTTCCAAACTACGACATAACCAAGGATTTCTTTTGAAGCGGTGCAAATATATTTGGCCCGATTCTGAAAAAAAATGCATTAGGAGCATGATCTAGGACAAACCACCTCTCTGCACAACCGTTGTACTAGAAACATTACAGTATACGATGTACTGAACCCAAGACCCTTTTTGGGTCGTAGTGGTACAGTTTTATTATTATTATTATGTCATAATGTGCTTTAACAAAAAATCAAATCAAGTTCAATTCTGATATGTGAAAAGCAGTATCTGTTCCGCAGGTTGTCACTTCGAGTTGAGTTACAACAAACTGTTTATTCGTTTTATTTTTAATATTTTCCACAAATACAAGTTATCGTGAGCTTTAGTATGGAAAAGAGAATGTAATTATGGGCAGTGAGTGGAATTCGGTAATCACTTTGTTAAGAAATTAAAGTTCCAACTATCGGTTAGAACTCTAGACGATATATGTTTGTTGAAATGTTCATTAATAGATGAAGTGGTTATACTAAAGCTCATGATAACTTTTTTTTTTTTTTTGGAAAATATTAAAAATGAAGCGAACGAAAAGTTTGACTCAATTCGATTCGATGCGACAACCTGCGGAATAATAGCCAGAAAAACTAGCACATTCACCGGAAACTGTTACCGTCAAATATTTTCTTCCTCATCCTCCATCTATACAATTTTATTATTTTTATTAGTTCTAACCATTTTGATTATGTCAATTGAAATACCGAATGAATAGCGACTGCCCAAATTGGCGGAAAGGGACAATATTATAAACAAAATAAAATAATTATCCGAGAGAGACAGAGGACCTAATAGGACAGAAGGGACGAAGAAACGGTTAGCTAAAGTAAATATTGGCTAAACGGAAGGACTAATGGAAGGAGAGAAGCAGAGGACCCGGTGACAAACGAGCGAATCACTAATCACCCAACGACCAAATCTTATTCCGCAGTCTATCCGTCTCCTCCCCGCCTTAGGGAGATTTATCTGCCCATTACTTACTGACAACACATATATAACATGTCTGGACCGGATAATATATATCCTATATATAATGGACATTTAAAAGCGCTATTTAAATAAATAAAATTGGATAAACTTGATCATTGGATCATTGGATAAACTTGATCAACGACAATTGAATAAAGTGTGTTTTTGCCGGGTAACGAGGCATATGAGTACGAATGTTTGGACAAGCATTACCAATGGACAATACCATATCGCGAGTTCGTAGCAGCCCTAGGATTTTTTAAAAGGGAGTAGAAAATCATTGGTTATACCCGCCTTCAGAAATGACATAAAACTGGGATCGTAACACAACCATTAGATTAGACAAGCCTCGGAGTGGGACCAGCAGAGAAAATTATAGAGAAAAATTTAAGATGGTTCGGATATGTCTTAGGAATGGAAAACAACAGGCCAAGATACCATACGATGCTGGGAAGAAGGAGTTGAGGAATGCTTCGTGAAGAGATATCTGGAATGGAACAGAAAAAGGGAAATCGTGGAGAAGATAGAGAGGAATGATTATGAAGATGACCAACAAATATCAACTTATATAGGAGTAACTTTGAAATCAATGGATGAATAATTTTTTTTCGAATTAATGGGAAATAATTATATATTATATTATATTATATAAGGAATAAAATAAAACAATATTAACTGTATCCTATAATAGGTCCTTATCAAGATATAATATAAATTCCGGGTTTGAATCCCGGCCGAGGGCCTATCTTTTCTCTTTAAAAATAAAAATATTTAAAAATAAAAAAAAATGGCCAATAATTATAAAAAAATATAAGTAATTATATGACGTAAGTCAATAAGATCCTGAAATTAAATTAATGTTCAAAGAACTTTCGTTCTTGTGTATTCATCCCAAAAATTGCGAGAATACGAAGACATGGGATCGTATAAGAGAAAAGATTTGTCCTCTGCCGGCAGGCGACCATGGTGGCTCAAATGGTGGTAGGGTACTGTCACGGAGGGACAGAGGTTCCGGGTTCGAATCCCGGCCGAAGGCCTATCTTTTCTCTTTAAAAATAAAAATATTCTTATAATTTTTTTTCCTTTTTTTAAACTGGATTTATGTAAATTTCATCTTCAAGAAAAAAAATATTTAAAAATAAAAAAACTGACCAATAATTATAAAAAAATATAAGTAGTAATATGACGTAAGTCAATAAGATCCTAAAATTAAATTAATTTTCAAAGAACTTTTGTTCTTGTGTATTCATCGCAATTTAAACTATTTACTGATATAATAAATGTACTAATATCATTAATAATCACTGTATCTTTAATTTTATTAACTTTAAATCACCCTTTAAGAATAGGCTTGATTTTAATACTACAAACTTTAATTGTTGCTTCAATAATTGGATATATATTAAGTTCCTTCTTTTTTTCATATAATATTATTATTATTATATTGAGAGGAGCTTTAGTATTATTTATCTATATGGCAAGTATAGCATCCAATGAAAAATTTAAATCCCCTGTTAATATAATTACAATTTCATTTTTATTTATAATTGTATCTATAATATTATTATTTTATTATAACCCTAATAATTATAATAATATTATATGTTATAATGATTATTTATCATTAATTAAAATTTTTAATATAATTACAGCTCAATTAACAATAATAATGATTATTTATTTATTATTTACAATAATTGTAGTATCTAATATTGCTAAAACTAATCAAGGACCTTTACGGATAAAGACATAAATAATATGAATAAACCTATTCGAAAAACACACCCATTATTTAAAATTATTAATGGTTCATTAATTGACCTACCATCTCCTTCATCAATTTCATTATGATGAAATTTTGGATCTTTGTTGGGATTATGTTTAATAATCCAAATCATTAGAGGGTTATTTTTAGCTATACATTACACTGCAAATATTGAACTTGCCTTTAGTAGCGTTGTGCATATTTGTCGAGATGTGAATAATGGATGATTAATGCGATATACTCATGCTAATGGAGCCTCATTGTTCTTCATTTGTTTATATTTACATATTGGACGAGGATTGTACTATGGATCTTATAAATTACATATAACTTGATCAGTTGGGGTCGTGGAGAACACGAGGACATGGGATCGGATAAGAGCAAAGATTTGTCCTCTGCCTGCAGGCGGCCTTTGTGGCTCAAATGGTAGGGCACTGTCACGGAGAGAGTGAATTTTTAAAGGGATTAAAAATCCCTTGGTTATGCCATCCTTCGGAAGAGACGTTAAATGGAGGTCCAGAACCTGTACGATGTCAGGTACTCGTTAAAAATCCCTATCGTAATTAAACCTGGATAGGCAAAATTTAAAGCTCCCAATGTAGCATCGTCCGATTAGCCCTAGCAGCATAAAGTGACGTGAAATGAACTAACAACAACAATCACACGTGTCTCGTCAATTTTGTAGATACGTTCTTGAGTTACTAAGACGACAAAATATACAGTTCGAAAAACCATTTATATATTCTAAATAGAGAAACTCCTCTAAAACCTTCATGGCTTCAGTGCGATGTTAATTTTAGAAGAAAGGTCACGCTCTTAACCGGGCTCGCTTAAACGTGTGCTGTTGAATAAACAACACAACACGTTTAACCATTCTACAACGGGGTAATATATCGAAGAAACATCACAAGTTCAACATACATGGTATAATTAATTAAATTAAATTTGATTATTTTGAGACGTACTTAATTAGTTTTTAAACAATAGTGCACTGAAGTTCAGAAATAATTACTATTCCGAATTTAATAAAATAAATTGGTAAAATAGATCCAAGCGTCCTATTAAAAGATAGGGAGTGGGGTAGCTCAATGGTGGAGCGATGAGTTGCCGTGCCGAAAGTTCCGGGTTCAATTCCCACTATGGCAGATTATTTATTTAATCTGTAACAGCCGCGAATGGACTCTGTGCCACCTGCAGATCCTCCTGGGGCTCGGACAGCCTTTATTAAGTGGGTACTCTTGAGGAACCTGACGGTTGAGCGTGATCTAGGACAAATCACTAACTGTTGTCCTAGAAGCATTGCAGTCTCTACCTCGAACTGAACCCAAGACCCTTTAAGGGTTGTATGGTAAAGGTTTTTTTTTATTGAGTGAAATGTATCTACCTGAGATTTTTTAAAATGAATACTACTTTAAAAACATTAACGGTACTTAAGAACTATAGATTTTGTTCTGAGATCACTTAGTGTGAGTTCACAGCCTTATGGGTAATTTGGATGGACTCGGTGTCTCAAAATATACAACCAATCACATCCCACTCGCATTTTACGTCCAGAAGACCTAACCTACAAACTGATGGGTTGACCCAGGGCGTTTGTGTAGCAGCGTAATTTCCCATGTATCTTTGGATACAAAATCGATTGGTACCATTTCCATAGTGACCTAGGTCTGGTATTTTTTTATAAAAAAACGTCAGTAACGGAGTGTCAATCAGGTTAAACATTCATCTGAAAAAAAGATTTGCAACAAATAAATACTCATTTAAATTACCTGGTATAAAGTATTCTAATAATGTGAATGAAATGCTTAAGGTAACTAAAGTATATAAGTTGATAAGAATTAATACTGAACTCGTCTAAATAGCTTTACAATTTTCGTATTGTACGTAACCAATTTTGTTGATGACATACACACACACAAACACACACACACACACACACACACACACACACACACACACACACACACACACACACACACACACATATATATTTAAAAGATAGATATAAGCTATCACAGTCTTTTTTGTTGATCTATAAAAGAGGAATATTACACCATGCATCGTTTTTCTATATCTCAAAGCAATTAGGCAGCTTCTTCGATGACAGCCAGAAAGCTCTCTGGCGACTTGATTTTTTCCAACATTTATCCGACTCAACAATCATCGTTATACGTTATTCCAACCAATATACACAAAACCTTTTTCATGAATCATTCTCTCTATTGGGGGTTTGAGTTTATCGCGGAGGAGGATTTTGTTTTATATGTAATATGTACAGAAGATGCAATGGAGAATTATAGAAACTTTTCAGGAAAAACAGTGCTCAAATCTCGAAGGTAATTATTAATATTAAACATGGCGAAATCGCTAATGAAGCTAACTGGATTAATATCCCGTTGAAAGAACGTAGGAGAACATTAGTCAGGCGAAACGACGCCTTGAAACTCGGCAGTCAAGATAGGGATGCTTTGATGGCTAAGTGTAAAATTTAAGAACTTGATAGTTTTATGAAGCCTTTAAGCTAATCGTAAAAACCTCGAGTTCGTAAAATAGACCAGGGGATGAGATAGGAAAGCCAGCAGTCTAGGGAGAGAGTTTAAACTTCAAGATGTATCTATGAGGATAGTTGCTCAAATGCTTTTTGTTCCAGCTTAAGATTTTTCAATGAAGAAGTGATGGGAACCAATTTTTGTAATAAGAAGGCAAGATTAACCCCTAAAAACCCTGTATAACTACGACCCAAGAGTCTTGGGTTCAATACGTGGTAGATACTGTAATGTTTTAGGGACAACAGTTGTGAAGGTTTGTCCAAGATCACGCTCACCCCTCCCCCGTTTCCCTCCAGTTAAAAGTACCCACTTTATAGAGGCGGAGTGAGCCTCAGAAGGGTCTCCAGATCCCTTACAGCTCATTCCAAGAGATTAAATAAATTATCTGCCACATTAGGAATTCCTTCAGCATAGTAACTCGATGCACTACCACGCTCCCGGCAGACTTACCAACATAACAATTAAGTACAAGTCATCTTAAGATAAAGTGTTGGATCATAATTAATATACGTTCATCGTTTTATGAAATTCTAATTATTCCAGACTATTAAAATATTTTAAAAAAACGACCAAATTCGTTCACACCACCAGTATATCTTATAAAAAACATAGGGAACGAGTTTAATTTTTTTATGATAACTATTTTTATTGTTATTATTTTTCTTTATAACGAAGGCAAGCATACCACCGACACTATTTGTGGGAATGCCTTTGAAGAAAAGGATATTGAGAGAGCGAGGTGCCCTTAGGAGAAGAGAAGAGACCTCGTTACGGAGACTTATGTAAATGCCACTATCAGCCTCCAATTTGTGAGTCCCACTCGTTCCTTTTGTGATGAGCGCAACGCCACGGATCCTCCGGAGGGTTACCAAAGCCTCTAGGAGCGGTTAGTGAACTAGCGCAAGCTCATCTGATCATGTAACGCATCACACGCTCAATTATCGCCATTGATAAAAAAATCCTTCGTGGCTTTTACCGGAATCGCTAACATCGATTATCAACCGCATGAAAAACTATAATGGTCCAAAAAAGGTCAAAAGTCTTTTTAAAATCCTTATTTTCAGATTTAGACAAAGATACTTACTTATAAACCTACTTTTTTAAAATTGAGAACTACTTTAGCTGCGTTGAGCAAGTTAAAAGAAAGAAAAAAAAACTGTAATACTTCAACCCATGAAGGGTCTGGGGTACAGTACATGGTAGAGACTGTACTGGACAAGGTTGTGCAGGAAGGTGATTCGTCCAAGATCACGCTCAACCGCCAGATATTTTCCCTTATTTTGGGTGCCCACTTTATAGAAGGCTGGGTGAGGCCCAGAATGGTGCTAGATCCCATCGGATCCATCACATAATAGCCTACTCCAGGAGACTGGCGACTTCCTATTAATCAACTTTAAATGAAACTTTAACAAGATTAAAGGTAAGATTGTAATTTATAACTAAAATATTGTTTAATAGTAATACAATTCATAGTAATAATAATAACATAAAACATCAATAACTAGTTAAACTTTTTGTTTCCTCCAAAAGATCTTATTCGTCATCATTAATGTCCTGTCTTCTCGGTGCAAATACTAAGAACTTTGATGACATTTCTAAAACAGTGTGGACGAAAACGGGCTACGATTTCATGAAATCTTTACAGACGCTTTATCTTTGACAATAATGCTGCGCCAATCACTCAGCAGAAATCACCTACTCCACTTAACAACATTAAAATTATAATAACAAAACGAAAGAATTTCTTATTTTTTTGAATTTCAGGCTCGTTTCACACTTACACCGTTCGGTTCGGTTCGTTGCGTATTAGATACGAATGAAACCTCTTCACACACCCTCGGTTAGTATCAGGTTTGATTTCACAACCGAATCATCGAATACGCCGTCGTCCATTAAGTTCACAATGCTCACTATGGAGAAAAGACAAATAATTGCTAAGTTTGGTTCCGTACAAATAGCTTTACATGCTTCCAGCGTCTTAAATTTATCTTTGTACTTCTCACTTGTTTTGTCCCACAGCACTGCACGTGATTGAACTGATGAAATCAAACGATCAATATCAATAGCAAATGAATCACTCATTTTTCATTTAACAACAAAGTTTAATATGAGAAAATGAAAATGCACACTTGGGCTTCTAAATTTCTATGTAAAAATAATGTGGGTAAAACGTCACTCTGGTATTGAGGGCAATGAGATAGCTGATAAATTAGCAAAATAGACAGCACAAAGTGATTTGTCTCCATCTTTTCACAAAATAACAATTTCGTTCATAAAATTCAAAATTAGGCAAGAATCAATGTTTAGACGGAATGAACGGTGGACTGTTTCAAAGAAATCTTCTAATTTGCATAGGTTTGTTCCAAAACTGACAACCAATAACTACAAATTAATGAAATCCACTAACTACAAACTAACTCAGGTTTTAACTGAACATGAACATACCAAATCATACTTACACAGATTTCACATAATCAATGACAATACTTGCTTAATAGACAAAGAAGAACAGACATTTAAACACATAATATATGACTGCGGAATATAAGAAGCACAAAGGTCAAAATTAATTATTTCCATACTATTGAGATGGAAAGTTTGGCCAGTATCTGAACAAGATCAACAGTATTGATTTCGAAAAGTTGACATCTTTTTAGGAATAATCATACAATGTAAAACATATAATCAATATAATAAATAATGTAATCTTAATTTGTTAATTTGTAACAGTATATAAGTAATAATGTCTTTTGTATATATGTTAGAATTATCACAATGGTTGTTAATCCTTATTGTAAAAGAGAATATAAAAAGCACAAAGTATATGGAATGTGCCAATAAATAAACGGTCCTTTAAAATGAAAAAATGAAAAAAAAAAATTTTTTTGATAAACTACTTATGTTAATATGTAATTTCAATAGTATGTTTTAGTATTATTTTAGTATTAAGTAAATAATGTAATAAAAGGTGCTTTAAAACAGAATTAATTATAAAATAAAGCCTTTTTTCACCAATTCAATTCAAATAGAATCGGAAGAAAAAAACATGAATGTATCAATTCACGGAAAATAATCTACCTTTTAACAAATCCAGTTTCAGTTTAATTTTAATTAATGATTTTAAGTATCACTTAATGAAAAAACAACCTGGCGAAATTGAATTTAACTTCAATTTCAAAAAAAAAGTATACAGCGACCACAGCAAGTAAATAGGCTGTTTTTTTCTACTTCATACTAAGCTTTTAATTGCATTTATATTGCAGTTCCGTTTGACCAAAACTCATAACAGATTAATTTGAATAAAAAATATAATTTTTTTTTTTTGCACATGCCAACATATGATTATGAAAAATTATAATAATAATAGATCATATTTTATATAACGTAAGGGCGTGATTTAAGATGTTACAGATGAAGAAAATGATAATTCTGATCAGTTTTTTCTAATTTAGGTTCAGTAAGAATTTTTAAAGAAGAATTATTTTTTTCCTCCTAAATTGGCTGATCACTCGTCCAGTTAAATATTTTTAAAAAATAAGATATCTTAGTCGATATTGTTTGTATTTTTTTTTTGTTTTTTTTTACTTGGCATAATAATTTGCATACATATGTAACTATTAATTGTTTCTATCTCTATCATTATTGTTATCATATTTCTATGTTGTTTTTATTTCTTTACTCTGTTTTTTATTCTTTACATATTGGATATAATATTCATTGGATGTTATTCTCAATTACTTTTCATTAATACTTTTAATTCTTCCTCATTTGTTAGTTTAATTGTAATAGTTAATTAAATGTAATTACATTATAATGTAATACCTTATATATTAATACCTGTACTGTTTTTCTAAAAGGACTTGTTTTTATTATTATTAAGAACGGAAAATTTTGTTGTCGCATTAATAAATTACTTTGTTTATATCAGAAGCTTTATCCACTAATAATATAAAAAAAATATTATTTAAAACGGATCAATAAAATAAAGATGTAATAAATATGCCTTAAAAATTATGATGATCAATCCTCCGGAAACTCTTAATTTCCAGATTTTTATACAAAATGTAGAACATTCGGCGAATGCAGAATGAATCTGCAAGGTATGTCACTTTTTGTTATTAATACTCAAAAATGACCATTGTTGTGTAGTTATTTTTTTTATTAAAAAAAAGAAACGAAATGATTATACTCACATGTCATGAAAGAAAAAGCAGGATAAATAAATACCTGAAAAAAAATAAAATCAGGTAAATAATTCAGGTTAAACTCAGTATAATAAAATATGAATATATTTTATTTAAAATATTATTCTAAGATCTGTATTGAATTTATGTTTGTTGATAATTGGTTAAGTCGATTTTTTTTCCAAAATGAGTTCATTGTATAGATGAAAAGAGGAATTGTGTCATTCTCGTAGTTTTGGCTTGAAATGCAGTAAATAATATAATATATTGTAGTTATAATTTAAGTGGTTTCATTATGCATGTATGTATCATTATTAATATTAATATGTTATTTTTTCAAATATTAATAAAAGCCAAAGGGGTTAAGAAAGAAAAAAAAATAATAATATAAGTAATTATTCCATTCCAAGCCAAGGTTAACGCGATTCTGCTTCCGTTGCAGTTGACATGTAACATAAACACTCTGTAAAACAATGTCTTAAGTCTATAAAATACTGGAAAATATCTAACCAGACCACCATTCGCCAATTCAGGCATCATCAGGACATAAAAAAAACAACAAGGCATAAATGAAGATAAAATGTTCCTCATCTCACATCAACTTCCTAACAGACAGAAACCTCACTCCACTTGGTTCAATAAGAAACTCCATTAATTTATGTCTATTTTCGAGTTTTTGCCCGTATATATATATATATATATTACTACTACTAGTTTCGCTCTACAGTCCTTGGCTTCCACAACAACCGATTTTGAGTTTTTTAGGTGTCGATTTCAGTGACACCTAATATTTTAAGGTTCTGTTCAGAATCTTGCATCTTGCATAATATTATAATTATAAAACCTCCTGCATGGTTTTTAATCGGCACCTTCAATCAAGCATTTTCATCATATGTCCTAGCCATTCTATTCAGAGTGTCATGATGAATTGGACCACAAACAGAAGAAATTCACCTAGGCATTAGTTGGACTTTTCCATGCATTGCTTACATTATCAAACACCGAATCATCAATTTTCCTCATAATCTTATGCTCGTAAATTTAGAGCTAATTTTTTATTGCAACCGTGAGTTTTATATATGCAATTAATTTGAATAAATTAAAACAACAAAACAATATAAGTATATAACTATGAGTTAAACTGTGTCCGTGGTATACGTTAATGGGTTCTAACAGGAGAGGAAAATAAAATAATCAGTAAAAGGGGCGAGTGGAATCGACCATAATGGTGTAATACAGATCCGCATGGCGAAGGTAGAGCTCTCCCGAAGCCCCTAAATTTACTGAACAAAATGAAAAGCTCCCCCGAGGCAACTAAAATCCATCTCCACGACAGCCTCATAAATTCTGGCCTACTTTAGGGCAACCGGGAAGGCTTTGAGGTATTTATAAATAGCGTCGGAGCGATACGTCGGATACGCTTCATCATCTAGCTCCGCGCTTCTCTCAAAGCCGATGTGAGTTGTGCGTAGGGTTGGAATGGTTCATGGCTTCTCTTCCTTTTGTAACTGAGGAAGCAATATATCAAATGGGAGTAAATCGCTAAGGATCCCCGCAACATTACAGGGCAAAGTCGGTTCGCTCTTCAGCCGAAATAGAGAGCTGTTGAAGTGCACAAAAAGGCAGACTGAGTAAGAAGAAAACAAAGCATCGTATATTTTTCTTGAGATTCGATTGTCCATTAGTGGGTAAGGAACACAATATTCAGGAAGACCAAACATCTATATTAATAATAAAGAGGAAAATGGTTGACTGGAAGATCGTAATGAAGGATACAATTAGTCTGGGGTGCAGTCATTAATAACACTAAATAAGGTTAACTTATTTATTATAAGTCCGACGTTTCGGCCTACAATGTAGGCCGTCTTCATGGCTAAGAATGAAAAACAGAAAAATAACTATAAGAACATTGCAGTACTAAGAAATATTGAATAATACATATAGTATAAAAAAGTGGAGAATTATAGCATAGGATAGTTTATAAAAGATATATCTGTGGCACCTGTGCATAGTGGGCTAAGTCGAATTTTGTGAATTTCAAGCTATCTACTTAGAATCGTAATTTTTTCTCCTTTTTTGTGTCTAACACGCTAAGTGTTCCGTCCATTGCAATGAAGGATATTCCTTTGTGAATCTTGGGCTGATACTCCAATCTTGAACTTAAAATAAGTTCAGAAAAATTACGTTTCTAACTAGATAGCTTGAAATTCACAAAATTCTACTTAGCCCACTATACACAGGTGCTACAGATATAAGGATAACAAAATGACAAAATGTGTAAACAGAAACATCATAAAGTAAAGGAATATAAAAAGTAAGATAATTGAGAAAGTGAAAAGTAACATACAAAATGAAAAATACAGAAAAAGTAGGAAATGTAAAACTGGCAAGACATACAAGTAATTTATAGTCAATTTAGTAATACAGGTAATGACATAAAATGTATGAAAATACATTTATAAAGAAAGTTATAAAATATAAATAAATATTAATACTAAGAATGGTGTAAATGCATAAATGTAGAAGAAATCAATAGAAAGTAGTGTATGTATCACGTTAAATAGCGGGTACAGATTTCCAATAATTTATCAGTTGAATAATTTGAGTGTGGGAAGTAATAAATATGAATACAAAATGATGATGTTTATGTTGAAGAAATGTATAAGAAGTAAAGACACTAATATTTAAATGAGGATAAATTATAAATAAATAATAATAATGGATGCTATTACAACATGTGATGGATGCCATGAGGTGGAGGGAGAAATGGGTGTGAAGAAAGCAAAAGGAGAAAATAATATGACGTTAGTCAACAAGATCCTAAAATTAAAGTAATGCTAAAAGAGCATTCGTTCTCGTGTATCATCGCAAAAAATTGCGAGAACACGTGGACATGGGATCGGATAAGAGAATAGATTTGTCTGTCACGGAGAGACAGAGGATCCGGGTTTGAACCCCGGGCGAGGGCATACCTTTTCTCTTTAAAATAAAAATATTTAAAAATCAAAACAGTTGACCAAAAATTATTTTAAAAAATATGATCCATAGAGGCTGGGTGCACCCAAAGATGGTCGTCAGATACAACTTTAGATGGTACCAGACTAAATAATTTATCTTTGTTTTTGGATTAGAACCCGAAACCTTTGGCATAGTCGCCGAGTTACTTACTACTCTACTTCCCGAGTTACCTCGTTCCTGCTTGAATCAATATGCAATATCATATAATATTATAAAACATAAAGAATACAAATAAAATATAACAATCAATCGGCTTTTTCCATATTATGAGGCAATAATAACCGTCAACAAATATTACCCAAATTTTCCGATCAATGAATCAATAACAACTCTCAATTACAATATTTCAATATATTACCTTGTTTCTAGTCTACTGCAAGTGGCTTCCCAAAATCGAAGTCCATTTCACGAGGAAATAATCCGCTTTTAAGTTTTGAGAAAAGCCATTCTAATAAAAATCGATCGTGTACGCCAAGTCTGATTTGAATAACATAAAAATAACCACCACACCAACCTCTGAGGGGACTTGGGTTCAGAACGTGGTAGGGACAGTACTGTTTCTTGGACAACGATTGAACAGGGAAGTTATTTCCCCCTTGATTGCTTGATATTGAGTAATAATACAAATCCTCTTTCAACAATTTCCCCCCTTTCCAAAAATAAAATCATGAATTTATGAATGATAGGTTGCTACGACTGATCATTTAGCATTCAGTATCGAAGCCTTAGAGGAAGGAGTTCCCCAGGGGGGCGAATTGGTCCCACCCCGATATTGAAAGACGTTTCCATTAGAGTATTGAAATTTCTCTATACAAGTTTCATGCAATTTTCTGAATATATTATGCGATAATATGTTTCTGCATAGGCAACAGCTTCTTAACTTTTTCAAAGACGTCAGGGCTGTTTAAGAGAGAGGGAGAGAGAGCACTTCTTCCACTTCCCTATTTATGCAGGGCCTCGGTATACTCAGAATTTTAAGTACAATTTTCAATATTATCGGGGAAGGGGGAGAGAGGGAAAGAATTGAGTTCGTTCTGTACAAGAATGGATTGGAAATAGCTCGAAAGCATTTAAGATGAGTCGGAAACGAGACCGAAATATTTAGTATTATTAAAATGTTCTCCCTCGGTTTTTAAATATCCCAGTCGAAAGATCTTTCGAACAAGTGTAACACTTTACTTTTATCGAATTTAAGGTAAATTCGTTTTAGATATGTCATCTGAATCTTTAATCAATGTGTTCATTTTATCTCAAAAAATTTAAATGCTTGACACAGTTTCTTTTAAGAATATTCAACACCTTATGATTTCATTAATACCTTGGGCCATAGCATTTTAAACGGGGTTAGGTTTTTTTTGTTGTTGTTTTTTTTACCGAATCTTATAAGAAATAATATTAAATGCGATATTATATCGGTGAAGGTATGTGTAGCCCACCAGTATGGCTAATTCCAAAATTTTAAAATTGATTTTTTCATATTTTTTGCTAGTTTAGCAAAGCACCTTTATGCTCACGAAACGTCAAGTTCTGAACCACCGGGCTAAAACCATGAGAAATAAGGCGTCAAAGTGCATTATTGGACAAAATTGCTAGACTAAACTAGCAAACAATTAAACTTTTTTAGAGTTATCCACTTTGGATCCTGAATGCCTCAAATATAAAATGACTATCAGTAATAGCATTGTTCTTTTATTAAATCGAAATGAAGAGAACCTACTTTTGTCAACAGATTAGAAAAACAGACTGATTCTCTATGCATTACCAGAAAAACAATAAAGAAGAACCGACGACAAAACAATTCTGAAAAAACGATTCAATCCCAAGTTGCGCAGATACAGAACACTTTCTCAATATAAAGGGGAACTGAGATAGGGAAATCGAAAAGAAGAAAGGACACTGATAGGATACGTTTAACGCCGGATAGTTTTCTCCTACGGTGCACTTCTTGTGATGACGTCCCCCGGGTGTGCTTTTCCCGGACCGGAGCATCTACGGGACGGACGTTAATGGATAGGGAAAGAAATCCGGTTTGTTTTTCCGAGATGAGTCGGCTAAGAGATAGCGGGAGATAAAGAAAAATGAAAAACCTCCCGGCTGATACAGTGGAGATGGGGAGGAGATGGAGGGACATTGATCGATGGAAATTAATCGAACTAAGGCCCTCCTAGGAGGCATGCTTAATCAGTAGCTAATCTAAACCACTGCCTCAGCTCTTTCTTAGCCAATAGCAAACTGCTGACTTCCGCGACCTCTTTAGTACCCTCTAGTGGTTCGTGGGAGGGTGGGTAGTGGAAGTGGTCCCCGTCACGAGGAGAAATTGCAACAGTTTCATATTAAACGCAACTTTATACTTTCATATTATATTTCTGCCTTTAAAATTATCTACAAATTCATTAAATTAAGATTAAGAAGATTACATATATATTACTCAACACGTTAAGTGTTATGTTAAAATTAATCACATCAAGCTGTAAATAATTGGTTTATTGCTTTATTGAATAATTTTAACATAACTTAAGTCAATGATGCACACGTATCAGAAGTACTTATCTGTTAGAGAAGCGTCACTACTGATAATAGTAGGACATAGAACTTTTGAATTTAGTAGTTTGTATACCGTATTTGTTTGCTGTCTTTGTTGTTTTACAATTATAACGTATTTGCACATTAAGTAATTAGATCGTTAAACCAGAAAACGGCTTACATTCTGCAGTTTTAACTATTAAGTATTATTAAGTGGTAAGTGGCGAAATAAGAAAGAGGAACCGATAGAGCCTATTTATAATCCTATCTTATTGAATTTATGTATCAAGACAGGTACAAACAGAAGGAATCATCTAAGAAAATTTTATGTTTTAGTGGAAAATAGTTGACTGGATAATTCAATCCATCATAAGAAAATTTTAGATGTTATAACGATAAATTGGCCTGTAGATATAATATTTATAATATTAATATTATTAGATATGATAAATGATATTACATGTTATATTATAGAAATGTAAATGTTCTTTTACCAAATAAATGTTATATAGTTGGTGATATATTTTGTTACATAAATACTACAATACAGAGTCGCTAACGTCAGAATGTAAGGTTAAGCAAATGTTGTTAGTGGACTTCCTTAAACAGAAAAATACCATATTTTCTTTTATACATAGGAAGTTTTGAATAAGCTAGTTAAGTTAGCCATATCATTATTTGGAATATTATTATAGGGTGAACGACAAAGGAACTATTTCAGCTTTCATAATATAACTTGAACATAACTTTGCCTGAAAAGATATCCAACTAGACAAAATTATAGGATCCGGTTCGCAACAGAAATTTCAAAGGCTCCCTAACCCTTCATCAAGAACAATGCCTTTTTGAATTAAAGGGGGAGCCTTTCGATCCGAAAGATTTTCATGAGTTTCAAGGAAAAAACGTTCCTTTGGAAGTTGTGCATTGAGCACAGGCGCGGAAAGAGACGCAAAGGAAATAGGAAAAACTAGAAAGGAAAGAAAAAAAGAGAAAAAGAAAATAGGCGAGGCCAGAAAAGACGTTAATGATTGCCGGTTCAGTTTTAATTCTCACTAAGAGCGAGCCGAGGGAGCGAGGCTTTATAACCCGGAGAACCCTTTGTAGATCTCGAGCCACCATTCTCTCTCAAGGGCCAGCTCTCTTGCGCTCGTCGCTTCTTTCATTATGCCTATAGGGCTCGGTCAAAGGGCCCCTAAACCAAACACCTCCTTTCACCGGAGCGGATACATTTCGAAAAATTCTGCCTTTCCCCGGCGGCACTTATTCTAACGAGCCGGTTTTTCTCGACACTTTCCCTAATGAGGACTATCTCCTCCACCGAATCTTACCAAAAATATCACTCCGCTCCTGCATCCTGAGGGCACTTGAAACGCTCTAATTGACATTGCGGGATTGCGTCACTTGAGGAGGTACTATCTACCACACTCAAAAGGTGTGACCCTCAGCAGGTTTCAGTAGAATATTTCAATTAATTCTTCATCTTCTTGTGCCTTACCTGTTCCAGACGTCGGCTATTGAACTTGTGCCATAAACACAACTTCATAGCCCAAAAAGAGTCTTGAGTTCAGTACATGGTGGAGACTGTACTGTTATGGAAGGGCAACGGTTGTGGAATGAGGAAATTTGTTCAACCACAGGGTCCATTCTGGCTGTTAAGAAACTAAATAATTTTTTTTTTCTCTTTATATTTGCATCCAAACCTGTTAAATAAAACAATGACAATCAGCAGATAAATAATTAATCTGCCACAGCCTGATTCGAACTTGGAACTTTCGGCATAGCAACTTAGTGGCTATTACAATGGCGATCTTTATTTTCTTTATTGGCGGCACTCCTAAATCACTCGACAGACGTGAGACCAAACCGTTGCAGCCAGGAGTCCTCCTTCCTGATCCCCTCTTACTACTTTCCTTGCATTATCAGCTGCAGGAGACGATATTGGTCATATAACACGATTAACAAGCAATAGGCTACTTATACGAAAGAGTTACATTTATTGTAACACATATAGTAAGTGACTTCCAGATATTAACTAACTAGACAGTAAACTAACTAAGGACCAACACTGTCAGGGACTACTCTCTCTAGGACTAACTTAGCGACTAATCTATTATAGTCTAGCCATAGCATCTTCACTCTGCTCTCTCCCTATCATATCTCCATCTTTTGGAACTTGTAAATACAAATATAAAAGAAGAGAGGAGGATTAGGAAGTTTAAGTGGCTGACAGTACGGAAGCATTGAACTTCCTTGTTACAGATCCGTTTTATAAACAATTTACTTTAAGTCATTGACTAATTGGTAACTGCATGATATCGCCCAGGTATTCTAATTTCAGCTCAAGATCAAGATCCCGTCCCCACACACCTTCATATCCTATTTCAGAGAACTGCAGCAATCACCTTCCTTGTCCAACCACAATGCTTTAGAATTCCCTGCCATTTATTATCAGCAATACTTCTTTCCTGTCCTGATTCATATTCCTCTTTTCGAACAACTTTCACTCTAAATGGATTCTTTCCGATTACAACATTTCTGTCATAATAACAGATAACAAAATATAAAAAGAAAGCGTTGACAACCTATGGGTTTTAAGGCTTTCAATACCAACAAACAGCAATAAACAAACAAAAAAGAAAAAAATAGTGTTCTTATTTTCTTCTTGTTTAATTTATTTATAAGTAAATTGAATTCATTACATTTATAATTTACATCCTGTCCATATTTTTCTTATTAGTTTTATTTAATTTATTACAATTGTGCAACTATTTGTTTTAACTTTTTTTTTAATATTAATTATAAAAAATTACATAAATACATGTCATCTCGATCATTATCAACTGTGATCTAATATTCTACAGTAACATAATGATTAACTGACCAGCAGCGACAGGAACTGAACTACAAAGGAAAGGACTGATGAGAGTCAATAATGAAAGACAGCCATTACGGGTCTTAAGCAACCCTAGGATTAAAGGCTTGTTTAAAATAGTCATTTCTTTCTTGGAAGAGTCTGACAACAAAGGCGAAGTACTGTAAAATAAACACCGTTCAAATCAAGCCACAATTCACTCTAACAGAACGGAAAATGAGGATCCTTTCTTTGAAAGTCGTCAAAACCGTATATTTAAAACATGAGGGAAAACATAACTCGTTTTTTAATAGATTCGAATACAATCTTAATTTAAGCAGCAAATAAAACAAGATGTTCAGAAGGAAAATTAGGAGAATTGCCTATTACTTGGTTTCATATGTACCTCTTACATTTATTTAAGCATAATTTATTACTTCATATAGCTTCTTTCGACGACGTTAAAAACGTTTGTACATTTTCAACTATTTTCCTTATATTCTATTTTTATAATTACGAGTTTATAGGTAGTTTATGCTATAATATTCAATTTAAAAATTTTATACGAAAGTAAAATGAACAAATGACAAAAAAACGTACTATTACCAGAGTATGGTAGAGACTGACCTGTTTCTAGGACAACGGTAAGTGGGGTGGTTTGTCCGAAATAACGTTCAAATGGATTTGTATTGGAAACAAAATTCTTAAATAAGGAGAACTATATATTTTAAAGCCATCGTTTGGACACACATCGCAGTTCCCATTCAGGGCTTGAAAGTAAACTATAACCCTAGAACTATACCTATAAAACCTCTGCCACAACAATCCGTGAACGTTGGGTTTCACATAATGGAGACTTTGCTGTTTCATGGACAACGGTTGTATAGGAATTTGGAATATCTGTAGGATACCATTTCGGACATTTACGAAGTACGATTATAGCGACGATGTAACACATTCTAATACAGTGATACCTCGAGATACGAGTTTAATTCGTTCCGTAACCTTGCTCGTATGTCAATTTGCTCGTATCTCAAAGCAATTTTCACCATTGAAATTAATTGAAATGTCATTAATTCGTTCCACCCCCCAAAATGCTACCCCCAATTGTTTTTGTTACGTTTTTTTAATAAGAAAAATGTATTTACAAGTGGCAAATATTGACTGGCTTTAAACGAGTCTTCCGATGCCTCGTCCGTGGAAGTGCGCGGGGTCTGATTCAGCAAATCACCGTAAATCGCTCGTGCTTTCTCGTATTTGATGCCCTGTGTTAAGGTATCGCCTTTAAGCTGCTTCTCCGTTACTCAAACCATCAGCAGTTTCTCTATCTTTTCATGGAAAGAGCTCTGGAGCTTAGAAATTATTGTAATGCCCTTAGCTGGCATTATACCCTTTATCGACTCCTTCTGTTTAAGCACAGTGCATATCGTTGAAGTACTACGCCCGTACTGCCTCGCCAAGTCGGCTGCTCGTTTTTTCTATGACTTCACGCTTTAATCCAATAGACAGCATCTTTTTCTGAGCACTGACCTTTCCACACACTTTCTTCGGACTCAGTTATAAAAATAAATGTGATAAAGTATGTAAATGCACAAAAAGCGCAAAACCCTAGAAAAACTTAGCAAAGATGCATCGACAGCGAGGTAAACAAGAACACTGGGGAATAATTGGAATAATGCGCGAGACGCGCAATAAAAAGGCGGAAGCTGGCCGTTGCTCGTATCTCAAATGTTGCTCGTATTTCAAAACAAAACTTGGCTCGCTCGACAGCTCGTATCTCAAATAACTCGTATGTTAAGGCACTCGTATCTCGAGGTACCACTGTACATAGCTATCTAAAACTAAACAACACCAACCTTTAAACACTTTCCTCGCTCCAGTAAAATCAAGCTGGCCGAATATTACCAATTTCCAAAATATACTCCAAGCTGTCCCCCCCACTCCAAAGTAGTTATCACAAACTTTTTATACGTTTTATTATAAAAGCTAATGCCCCTTTTAAACAGACTGCCTCTTCGCTCGGTTCCTTCTTAAGCGTTTTTTAATGCCTTTCGGCAGGTATCATGAAACTTCATATTTTAATGGTTAAGTTCCTAATGTAAGCAGTCAAACTTGATCCTCTTCCTCGCCTGCCCAGCACAACAAGGCTGACATCGTTTCCATCCTCGACCATTTATATTAAATTACCAGAGCGGGCACTTCCCTTGTAATCCGTTTGTCGATGTAGATCATTAATAAGAGGATCCGAAGTGTCAAATGAATTACAACTTTATTTTATAAATTCGTTTTCAGAATATTTAAAAAAAATTTCTGGTTTCAGTAAAATATTTACTTCAATTAGCACCTCCGAGGAAACATAATTACAGAGGCAAATAGTAAAATAATTCTATAACTCCAGACTTTAACAATTATCAACCTCCACCTAAAACTCTTCTTAATGCAGGAGAATCGCATGTTTTTGAAATAATGAGTACTCGGTTGATTTTACATGAATAGTTAATTTATTATTCTTAAAGCGGCAGCGTTATTGGTAACAGAACGACACGGGCTCCTCAATATTGCCGCCCTCACTCTGTCAATGTTGTCTTGTGTCCTTGCAGTACGAACGGCACCTGGTGATTTGCGTCAAGGTACAGTTCCTGTTGTTCTGAAATACATGACCCATCTAAGAATATTGTTGCGATCTGGTACGTTTCCGTGACGGCTGACCTTGAAATGTCGACAAAAGAGACGTTGTGTTTGGATAACAGATTCACCACTTTTAACAAAGTAATCGTACACTAGCACACGGTGTTCCGCGTTCCATTGCGACATGGCGACTAAAATGGCAAAGCCTGCTAAAATGAATAATATTGTGCTGGTCCCCCCCCCTTCTAGTCATTGTGTACTTTGCGTTACAAAAACATGCGATTCCTATAAATGGCCCTGTAGCTTTGTGGTTTTCCTTTTAAATAAAATATATAGCTATAATATTCTCGCAAATGATCTGCATAAGGAAATCGGAAAACACGTAATGATATGCTGAAGAGGTACAACCAACCCTTTAAATTTAATCATAAGACAGTTTAAAATACTAAACAACTACTACTACGAAAATTCCTGGGTATTCTTTGGTTACATTGAACAAAAGAATCAGACTATAAATGCTACTTATAGCTTTCCTAACACGGCGTGAGCGAGGAGCATGGACTATGATGACGATATATAGCTTTCAATTCTTTTTATTTAATCCTATTACCATTACCTTCAATTATTTCAAATATAAACTAACTTGGAATCCTCATACTATAGACAGAAGCGACAAGAAGCTATTTCGCCTTTCCCGGCTAGTTCAACACCTACTAGATAAACGGTCCAAGTTACTCTAAGTTACCAATTGATTACATAATACTTATATACGTACATGACAATCATAAGACCCATTTCGACTTACGAAATAGAGCTTTGGAACTCCACTAAACCATCGAATACCTCTCGTATCCAAAATATTTGGTAAAATACTCAATGCTTCTTACTTTGTTACGACATACGTAACACCATCCATAATGATCTCAATATCCTTCTGTTACTGATCTGACCCCAATCCGATATCAACCCTTTGATATCGTTGATGTGCCGTTCGTTCTGCACGGACACAAGACAACATTGACAGAGTGAGGGCGGCAGTGTTGAGGAGCCCGTGTCGTTCTGTTACCAATAACGCTGCCGCTTTAAGAATAATAAATTAACTATTCATGTAAAATCAACCGAGTAATCATTATTTCAAAAACATGCGATTCTCCTGCATTAAGAAGAGTTTTAGGTGGAGGTTGATAGTTGCTTGTTAAAGTCTGGAGTTATAGAATTATTTTATTATTTGCCTCTGTAATTATGTTTCCCGTTTGACAAACTCGATTCCCACTCAAACCCACTAGTTTCAAACCTAGTTAATTAAAATACCCATTTAATACTCCAGAAAACATGTCCTAATTAGAATATATATAAGTCCTAGTTATAATAATAACGAATTCAACTTAAAACGTCACGAGGCCATCTTCTTTTCATTGGCAACGGAGGATTATCGGGAATGAAGAGGTTACTAGATTTGAAACTAGTGGGTTTGAGTGGGAATAAATTTTCTTATGAAAGTATTAGAATCGGTTTCGAGCCATATCCAACAAATGTTACCCTGAGGTCATTATGGATAATTTTGGAGAATGGAAATAGTTGGGGGGCGCAGTCATAAATTAACACCAAATAAGTGAAGACTTATTTTTTTATTTTTGCCGACGTTCCGACTTACTTTGTAGGTCATCTTCAGGGAAAATAGAAGGAGATGCCGCTGGGTGAAACGTGTAACTCAGTTACAATGCTCGACTAATTAATTGGGAGCTTAAAGCGTTTGTCAAGTAGATGTCGAAGTGGCCTATATGTAGTAAATAATTTTTAAAAAATCTAAACTAGGCCACCGTTACGACAGAAACTAACGCAATATAGTTAATATTCTAGTAGATAGGAGATACCCCGTGCTTGCTTCTATTCCATTCGGAAATAAAAATAAAAATTAATCTTTTACAGGGGATGAAGATGGTACGTCATTTTCGACAGGCGTCATGGATTTGTAAGCCAGATTACGTCAGAGGGCTGAACTAAATTGCAACTACTCGAGGGCATTATTAACTACGGATCGAGACCAACTAATGCCCCTACCCTCTTGAGCGTAATTGGTCGAGGATTACATTAATACCCTCGCGGCTTAGGTTTTATGATAAAGTGCATTAATTTCGGAAGTGAACTTGTGCCATTAGCATTAGCAGAGTGGGTCAAATTAATTTTCATAGCCGAGGACTCAACGAGGAGAATCGGAAAGCGTTAGAGGAAATCGCCACAGAGGAGCTAGGGCACTAAAAATAAATGAAGTAATGTAAGGGAAGGCAGAGGCTCTAGTAACGATTAAGGTAAAGACCAATTATTTCGTAACGGTTACGGGGTCTTAAAACGAAAAGTAACTGTTTTCGTTTTAAAATAAAAATTTCAGAGTATTGAGAGATATAGTGCAAAAGATACTTAAAGTTTCATCATGTTCTCTAAGATTCGGTGACAGAAAAATCAACAAATAAATTTTTTTATTTTAACGATGTAATACACACACTCGATCAAGGGGTGATCTGTGGTGAAATGGTTAGCATAACAACCTCCTATGCCCAACGCGAGTTCTCAGTCCGGCAGTCGGCTTTAGATTTTTTAAAGGAGTTAAAAATGCTTGGTTATGCCATCCTTCGGATTGGACGTAAAATAGATTTTGCCAGCATGTGCGATGTCAGGTGCTCATTTATAACTAAGTAACTAATACAGTAACACGTGGATAGGAAAACTTTATGTCTCACAACTGCATAGCATCGTCCGTTAAGCCATGGAAGCTCAAAGTGACGTTAAACGAAACAGATACACACAAACACACGCACACGGAATAGTAAGGCCTGTACTACCCTTAACTTTTATTTTAGTAGAGTTATTTAGGGACAGAGCTTTGTAAAAACCTAAAGTTTACTCAGCCATGAGTAAACAAGCCGGGGACTGTTTATTCTTGTCCATGAGTAAAATGAACTAAAAAAGCATTTTTTCACTATTTATTTTTTTAACAATTGACGGTAGACTGAAATTAATGAGAATGAAAGTGATAATAACTAAAGAGATAATTATGAGATGTTAATTGAATTATGAGATGTTGAACATATGAGATACGAGGGGTGATCAAAAAGTTCCAGGACTGTTGAGATTGCGCGGCAATGGAGTGTCATAGAGCAGTGCGGTTGGCAGCATTGTTTAGCGTGACTCTTCCTGAGCTCAGCTGTTTATTCAGTTTGTTGATAACCTTCTTCATTGCAAAGTTACTGCTGTTTTCGTAAAAAAAAGTTTTTTGTGTTCGGCGATTTTGTGAAATGAATGTAAAGGAAGAGCAACGCGTTTGCGTAAAGTTTTGTGTGAAGTTGGGTAAAATGTTTACTGAAACTTTTCAAATGTTGCAAGTGGCTTTCGGTGATGAATGTCTGAGTCGGTCAAGGTGTCATGAGTGGTACAAAAGGTTCAAGGAAGGCCGGACATCGTGTGAAGATGATTCTCGTTCAGGGCGCCCATCAACTTCGACTGACGACGATCATGTTGCAAGATTGAACAGTCTCGTGCGTTCTAATCGTCGACTAACCATTCGTGAGATGGCTGAAGAATTGAACATTTCATTTGGTTCGTGTCAACAGATTTTAACAGAAAATTTGCAGATGAGAAGGGTGGCTGCAAAGTTTGTTCCGAGATAAACTTTTGTCAACTGTTTGTTGACTGAGCAGCAGAAAGAACACAGAGTGCAAGTTTGTCAGGAACTTCTTGAAATGGCAATTGCCAATGAAAACTTCTTAAAACAAGTCATTACTGGAGATGAAACGTGGGTTTATGGCTACGACGTGGAAACGAAGGTCCAGTCATCACAATGGAAGACAAAATCCTCCCCAACCCCCAAAAAAGCACGTCAGGTCAAATCAAACGTTAAGGTCATGCTTACTGTTTTTTTCGACTGGAAGGGTGTTGTTTACCATGAATTTCTTCCACGAGGTGAGACCATTAACCGCTTTCCTTATCTTCAAACCCTGAGAAATTTGCGCGAGGCAATAAGGAGGAAGAGACCAGAGTTGTGGCGGAGCGGTGAGTGGGTGCTGCATCATGACAATGCGCCTGTTCATTCCGCACTGCTCATTCGCGACTACTGCACCAAAAATGGAATGACGGTCATTCCCCAGCCTCCATATTCACCTGACCTTGCCCCTGCAGACTTTTTCTTGTTTCCAACACTTAAGAGACCCATGAAGGGAAAGAGATTTGAGTCCGTAGATGACATTAAAAAAAAATCGCTGGAGCAGCTACACACCATTTCACAAGATGATTTCTCAAAGTCCTTCACACAGTGGAAACATCGTTGGGAAAAATGTATAGCTTCCCAAGGAGAGTACTTTGAAGGGGACGACGTCCAATAGCCTGTAGATTTTTTAAATAAATTAATAAAAAATCAGTCCTGGAACTTTTTGATCACCCCTCGTATGTTGGGCGATAACGAACAATGTTTAAATAATACATTAGAATTTATTAAAAACATCAATATATTCCAATCTATTTGACTTATATATATATGTGTATGTGAGTTTATATTACATATGTGTGTGTGTAATACTTTACTTTGCAACAATATTTCAATTATTCATGAATAACACAAACATGCATATATGTATAAGCTACGCATGTGTATAAGAAAATTACCTACTACTAAGTATAACGTTTATATAAATAATATAAATTAATATATCCATATGTATAACGTTATAAACTATGTTTAAACAATTAATTTGTACAACGTTTATATAAATATTATAAATTTTATATTGTATTATATTTTAAAGTTTATATAGAAATATGTAAAACGTTTTATTTTAGTATGAATAACATGTTATTATAAATATGTTTAACATGTTAATATGTTTCTACTATATGTAATATGTTTCTATTATACGTTTAACATAGTATAGTATGTTAATATTTTTATATGTAATAATATTTTTACTAAGTAATAATGTATATTTGTAATTATCTAGGAAATGTAAATACGGATATTCTCTATTGGTGAGGGCAATAATAACCATTTGTAGTTGTTTGCCTTTAAAAATAAAACAACAGCAAAAGAGATA
This sequence comes from Arma custos, assembly GCA_037127475.1. Lineage (NCBI taxonomy): Eukaryota > Metazoa > Arthropoda > Insecta > Hemiptera > Pentatomidae > Arma > Arma custos. Next base: position 65,797,497 of record CM073760.1, on the reverse strand, counting down.
AATACGTACTAAAAAGGATCTAATAAAAATATATATGAATATAATAATTTGAACTGATTATTTTGAAAGTGGAGTATGTTCATTTTTTCATGCACCGAGATTTTACGGATTTGCTTTTGAAATAAATGAAAAACATGTACAAAAGTAATGTTTATAGCACTCTTCACTTAGCAAAGAGTAATGTTTTAATACTAAATTTAAAAAAAATTATTTTATGAAATAATAATCATTACAACTATTTAATGAATAAACGATTCTTCAAAAATCCCATTAGACTTGTGCCACTTTTAAAAAATAACAACTCATTTAATGTAGCCAGTCTGTTCAGTTATCTATAGCTTGGGAAAAGATTAGATCTGTAACAACATATCTTGAATGATACAAGTTGGCCTTAAATACATAATGAAGTAGGTCCTTGTGGAGGTCCGAGAAATAGTTTCTTAAATAGAGTTTAACTCTACGTAAGCTTGGTTTCGAGCCACATTTCAGGTATTTTTCAGGGCCTGTAGTAAGTTCAAATGAGAAGCCTAGAAGAAGAACGTTTCCTAAGAAACGTTGGATTTTAAATAAATAGTTCAACCCGATTTAAGAAATAATTTCTGACCTCCACCAGGACCATTTTCTTCCCTATAAACAAAATAATGTATGAACTGGTTTTAAGACACGAGAAGAAAATCCATCTTTACTTTGTGATTATTTCGTATTAGTTGTTTGTAAAATAATTTTCTATACTCCTCGACCGCCTGGCTGACCAGAGCAGCTGCTACCATACCTGGGTCTATAGACCGGACAGTCCTGCTGTAAATAATACCAAAACAGGAGGAGATCTCCCCACCTCCATGAAGGGAGGACGGAATGGAAAAGCAATAAAGGGGGGATATCCAACCCCGACCGCTCATTGTCTAATGGAAATCCATTAGTTCTCCACCCTGGCCGGGCTCCAGCCAGCCAAGCTCTCTTTTTTATCGATAATTTCAAGGGAGTAGGCTTCTAGGTGGATTGCGGTCGATTGGAAAGGAGGCTCCATTTGTATATCCGCCCGATGGTGTCGAAAAAGCCAATAAGTCGAACGACCAAGTCGGCGGGCGAGGAAAGCCAAGGATTTTGTATCCGATATATTCAAGCGAGTAGGATGAAGAGGTAGAAGAAAAAACTGTTAATTTAGTTGTTTATTAAGTCCTTAATTCAGCCTATCAAGTTATAAATACGATAGAGATATCTTTAAGGAGTATCTGACTCAGGACCCATATCCTTTCTTCCGAAGGATTTGTTACTCCATTTAAAACATTTTAAAGTACATCCCCTATGGTCTTGGCCATAGTTCTTATGATAACCACTAGGTCACAGGAGTCCGCAATAGAAGAAGAAATTAGTCAAACAAGATTAACAGGATACGTAAAAAAAAAAAAAAATGAAGAAAGTATACTATATATATATATATATATATATATATATATATATATATATATATATGTAACTTTATAGTTACTGAAAAAAAAATCAGCATTGATTTGAAGAAATAAATGGAAGAAAATTTGCAGATGACATCAACACTTTCTAAACAAGGGGTACTGAAGACTGCATTAACTCATGAGATCAGAGCTCTAAATGTAACAGAACATAGCCAACAAATCACTAAAAAAAAACAAAATTGTACCACAGTCCATACAAAGTATGAAGGGTATCTTGGGTTCAGTACATGATAGAGAATATGCTGTTTCTAGGACGATTGTAGTGTCAAAAGGATTTAATCACGATCACGCACAACCACCAGGAAAGATGAGCAGACCCCACAGGGTTCATCTGTAGAGTTAAAAGATTAAGTAGTTCTTCTGCCACAGACGGATTCGAACTCGGAGCGCTCAACATACTGAACTATCCCGCTCCAACAAATCACTAAAATAAAAAAAAAAATATTATTTGTAATTTTCATAAATTCGCTACTATTATATAGCCATGATGGTATCTTCGGAAACACTTCTAGAGTCCCAGTCTAAAGACGTTTTAGAAGAAAAGGAGTGCAATGTTTGTAAGCTAACAGTTGTGCAGTGAGGGAATTGGACCAGGATCACAAACAACCTCTAGCTTTTTCCCAAATCAGTAAGATTTTTAGCTTTCGGGTGACTTTGTGAACATCGATAAGACCTACAAAAAAAAAAATAAAATAAAATAAGCAAACAATTCGGATTCAAGCTAATCAAATAGAATTGAATTAATGTTTACAAAAAATTTAATACCAGATCTTAGCGGTTTAATGGATTAGCCCATTGCCCAGGGACATTTTATGCAGCAAAAGATAATGTAACATTGGATTTGTTATAGGCTTTTACATTTAAGGTTTTATTAAAAAAACACGTTTTCGAAACTTCGAAAATATTACTTTACCCCTGACTTACAAACGATATATCTGTGGCACCTGTGCATAGTGGGCTAAGTCGAATTTTGTGAATTTCAAGCTATCTACTTAGAATCGTAATTTTTTTCTCTTTCCTCGTGTCTAACACGCTAAGTGTTCCGTTCATTGCAATGAAGGATATTCCTTTGTGAATCGTGGGCTGATACTCCAATCTTGAACTAAAAATAGTTCAGAAAAATTACGATTCTAAGTAGATAGCTTGAAAATCACAAAATTCGACTTAGCCCACTATGCACAGGTGCCACAGATATAACATATTCTATACGGTCTAAATTTGAGCATATCTCTTGTTTTATATAATTTTTATACCATGCAGTTAAAAAAAAAAGAGTTTCATAAACTTATCCAACCAAAAATGATTACTTAACACCTACACTTACACCTTCAAGATAATGCAGCTCTCGTCAAAGCTATAGTTGTGTAGAAATGAGCACCTTCACACAATAACCATGCTACGTAACCTGTGTAGGTTCGACTTCCGTAAAGGACGATGATTTATCCTTAAGGAATTCTCTGAGTGTATTGAGGTTAATACGGAACTCGTGAGCAGTTTGACGTGACAGATGTTTGAATAAACGGGAGCAATGTTTAGAGCATAAATGAAGGCGTGAGGTATTGCGCAATGCTTATTAAGGAGTTGGGATGTAGGATCTTATAAAACGGGAGGTTAAGCTGGCAAATAGAGCTCCGAAAGATGGGGAGCGAGGATAAGCACGGGTTAAATAAGGATAAGATATTTAATTAAGAGGACACACCCGCGAGGCTAGGACAACACAAAGCGTGTTAATTAAAAGGGAAGGAAACCAGGCAGAACACATTGCTTAGTTAGGGAACGCCCTTCTTCCCCCCTCCTCCACTGCCTTAGTATTTAGGGACCTCAGCGCTACAGCCTCAGATGGAATTCGCAATCAGGAATAGCAAAGGATACTTGTGAGATGGTCAGTATTAGCACAAGCTTCCACGACTTCTCATTAAGTTAAATGATGGTTACTTTCATTCGATGATTTAAATATTTTAAAAAAATATACATTCCAAACGTAATGATATAATATACATAGAGTAAAACCATACAATTAAGTTCGGCTTGACTTAATTAAATTGGATTAAATACATAAGTAGCATAGCTTTTCAAAAGTTGACAACGGATTGATGATTTGGTTCATTAAGGTTTAAACATTATTCAAAAATGTTTAATAGGAAAAATATCAAATAAATAAATAAAACAGTTAAAAAATGGACAAAATAGAGCTGGATTTGAATTTCATACGAAACTCTCACCTACTACAGAAATGTAACGTTGCTTATTATACATATCTATTGAATGTGATAAGGATACATAATAAACAGTTCAAAGGATTATTTTGGAAGTGGAGAAACAAAAACAAAGTTTATATATACTAGAAACTATAAAATTTCAAATTTCAACATAATGCTCATTCAAAACAACAATGGCATTATTAAAAAAAGAAGAATTTTTCAATAGATGTATTTGAAATTTCCATGTCAGTTAGATGAAAAATTGGGTATTGATAAAGTAAAATATTCCTATTGTAATGATGGCATTGAAAATATTTTATCAGCCAATGGAAAATATTTAAAAGCATGAAAGTCTTTATATTTTAACTTATGTCATTAATCTTATAATAATTCAGATTTTGAACATGATACAGCTCAAAATAAGACCTTTTTTAAAAACTTATCATACCATGAAAATAGCATATCAGATATCTATGTTGTTTCTGAATTAAACCTTCAACCAATAGCTACTGAAAGGCTTGACTCAAAAATACCTAATGTTGAGTTATGTTGTTGTTCTATTAAAGGAGCGATATTTGAGTTAACACATCCAAAAATTTCGGTCTGACTTTATAATTTTAATTAAATATAAAAAGAATAGATTTTGAAAAGTTAATAATAGATCGACAAGGTTTAGTCTTACAAGGTTTAAACAATATCCAAAATGGCTAAATAGGGAAAATAAACAAACAAGTAATAGACACAAGAGCACTATAATAGACTTTTGTATGAAACCCTAATTCATTAAAAAAAATTTCAATTATGATTTAAACAAAACGAAAATATGTTAAATTTTTATGTGGATGAGTGTCACAAAAGTAATCCGAGTATTCGGCCGGTTGAGAGCAGTTATGTCATTATCAAATTCCAAAACTTCTCTGGGATTCTGGAGAACAGTGGTACATTTATATCTATCTATGTCAGGTACATTATATTTATACATATCTGTTAAATCGTTATTTTAGGTTTCTTCCAACGGAAAGATAAGTGAGGTTCACTATCGATATAGCTATAATATATAATATCCATATAATAAAAATAACCGCTAAACTCGAGAATGGCTCGACCAATTTGGCTAACTTTTTTTTTCATATTTTCGCTAAGGCGCAGATAAGGTTCTTATGGAGAGAAAAGCAGGAAAAATGACGAGGGAAACCTTCGGTGGCCGAAAAACCTTGACAATTTCGGAGTTTTTTCACTTTTTGTCCTGTATCTCCAAATCGGTGCGTTTTTAAAAAAAACAAAACAACATAATTAACCATTTTTAAAGTAGACTAAATTTGCTACAATTTGAGCCCAACCGCAGCTCTGTAGGTCTAAATGATTCTGAGTTCAGTTCCTATCATATAACAAATAACTGGAATCTTATAAATGTGTATTTATAAAAATATCCTGTCACGATGTTTGTCCGGGCTAATCTCCGAAACTCCTGTACTGATTATAATGAAATGATTTTCGACCGCGATTATTTTATTGCAAAACTATTTTGTTTTCTAACCTGCTGCATTTTTGATATGTTGTACATGCTGTTACAACTAATGTTTATATTTTATCAGTTAAGAATTTAGTATATTATTTATTTATTATATACTATAGTTAGATATAAGATGAATGAATTGTAAAATTAAAAATCAATTTAATTAATTATTTCATTCATTCATTATTTCTTTAAAATTCAAACTTTAACGTAATATTTTTTAAAACTATTATATATCAGCTAGTAACATATAAATCCAAAGTGACCAGTCCAGAAAGATAAGTAATTTCTTAATTAAATCGCACTTACTTTTGAAACCTTATTTAGTGACGTAATATATTCAGGTAGGCAGAGGTATGTCTGGTATTGCAAAGGGAATATACAACATGTTAAAATAAAAACAACACAAAACAGTAAAATCCGAGGCGACTTTATTTAGCAGAGGACTGAAGTAGTAGAATAAGGAAAAAGATTATATTTATATGTAATACGATAGATGTAAGATCACTACAGGATTAACCTTAAAATAATAACTACCACGCAATTGTAATCCCCGAAAATAATCCATAATTAACTCTGAGAAAATTACATAAATCACCGGAAGATATTTACGAGTAACAGGAGAATCAAGCGTCAAATTATGGCGAAAATAATCTATTCATGAATTCACGTGTTGCGGCAACACGCGGGGCCCGGGCTCAACCGCATTTTAAAACAGAAAGACTCAATTGAACTCCTGAATAATTGAAATGGCTCCGGGCGATGTAATGCCGCCGGTTGGTTCTGCAAAACGGAATTATATCTTCCGGAGCGAGTCGAGGGAGGAAATGGAACAGAGAGAGGGAGGGAGTTAGGATTGTGGCAATGATCGGGAAGAATGATGGGGTACCGTGTTCGACAGCATTTATCATTTCATTTATACTTAAGGGGAAGGAATTGCGAAGCGTGTTAGTTGAGTAACGCTGTAACTCATTTCAGCCTATTTCTGTTACCCGAGTTAAGAATAGTCTAACTTGATCAATTCTTGGATAAGTGACCGTCGAGAAATAGGAAAACCAAAGCAGAAAGGATCAGGTAACCCTCAATAGACCACAGCCTGAAGAAAATTGCTGATTGGGGTTTATGGCTATACCTGTCCTATCTTGTCCTGATGTCGCTTTTAATTAAGGAAAATAGACATTTTTTAGTAACATAATTTATTATTTATAATTGTCTGAGAAACATAAAGCTCAGCATTGTAATATTCAAACAATTACACACATCCTAATATTTGAAAACTGAAATTACATATCACACTGGTAGTTCCAAATAATAAATACAAATATTTATTTAAGAAATTAAACAAATATCAATCGGCACATGTTGTATTTGTGATCATTCAAACACCTCCCTTAAAGGATTCACTTGGAAGCGTGAATGGAGAAACCTCTTAATTGAAGGCACTCATGTCGTGGCACATCTTTCTGAGATATCTCTGCTAAAGAGGCGTTTCAGTCTCCTTGTTGGATTCAGTGGTAATGCTTCTATCAGTATCCAAAGTAACACAACTCAAAAATCGATGTTTTTCGGAGGTGAGTTATGAACGATTAACGAAATTCAGGTCTAGGCTGCCAGAAAGAACCTGCGTCACTCTTAGTTTCCAATTGATATTCCAAACTCACTAATTGTTTTTCTGTTTTTCCAAAAATATAGGTGTTTGACTTTTGTTACTATACTAGTGCGATATGTAACATAAGGATAGAGTTATTCTACTATTAAAGGCAAAATTATAGTTATTTTATATATATATAAAGTCGGGGGGCAAAGCCGACTTCCACCTCCTCGTGGGGCCCCCTGGGAAACGCCTGTTAAAGGTAGGCCAACGGAAGCGGTACCGAGTCAGAGCGGTATAACTCGCCTGAGTGCAGGAAATGGTACTCTGAGGGCAGATGGGGCTCTAAGCCGTAGTGAAGGCAACCCGTCTAGGGGTAGGAGTCCCCGAAATAAAGCTCTCTGGTCCTCCAGGTTGGGGTGATGCAGTGGTCCAGCTCCTCACTCATCGGTAAAAAAACGAAAAAATGCTAAAAGACCAAAACATAAGCCTCGGATACCGGAAAGTCAAAAAAGGATACGACATAATGCGCGGAAACGGACAATCAATATGGGGTGTTGGAATATTCAAGGACTGGCCACTAAGCTACCAAACCTTCCTATAGAAATTAAGAAATTTAATATGGACATTTTAGTCCTATCAGAAACCAAAAGGAAAGGGAAAGGTACGGAGGAGCTAGAGGGGTTCATCCACCTCTGGTCAGGAGTCAAAAAGCATGTGAGAGCTAAATCTGGAGTATCCATCCTAGTAAACAAAAAATTTAAAAACACCATCACAGGTTGGGAATTGATAAATGAACGAATTATCACTATGAATATCACTCTTTTCGCGAGAGAGATAGTTGTCATTGGCGCCTATGGCCCGACAAATGATCAAAATGACAAGGCTAAGGACGAATTTTGGGACGACCTAAGGGAAATTATCGAACAGATCCCAAAACGGAAAGAAATTTTTCTTCTAGGTGACATGAACGCGAGAGTAGGCAGAGATAGCAGTAGTAGGGTTGTTGGTAATTTTGGAGAACTAGAGCGAAATGACAACGGGGACCGGTTCCTCCATATCTGTGACCAGCTGGACCTAAAAATTTTAAATACCTTTTTTGAGCACAAAAATATACATAAATTCACATGGCGAAATGAAAGCAGAAAGCTCAAGTCCATAATTGACTATGCTGTGACTAGACAATGCAACTCAATAACGATTCAGGATGCAAGAGTCTATAGAGGTGCTGAATGTGGGTCGGACCATCACTTGCTAAAGACAATTTGCACATTTCCTTGGATGGAAAAAATTGGAAAGGATAGAAATTCCAGTGAGGCTTGTGACATGTTGGAATAAGTGCAGTATAAAGTAGATTTGTTACAAGAAGACAGCATCAAAGTACTTTTCCAACAAAGAATAAACGAATTGATTAGTGATTTTAAAGGTACTAGTGCTGCAGAAAAATACGATTTCCTAACGACTTCGTTAAAGAAAACTGCTGCAGAGGTGCTCGGTGAGAAAATTGGAAAGATGAGGAGACAGGAATGGCTGACAGAGGATATTATAAAAAGAGCCGAACAAAAAAAAACAAACCTATTTGAAATAGCTTAGACCAAGAAAGACGAGGATAGGAAAATTTATGTGAAGGAAAGGAGAGAGCTGCACAAGTTAGTAAGAGCTGCTAAGAATGAATTTTGGGAAAGAACATGTGCCAAAATAAACAGTAAGTTGGGATTTGGGAAAGCATCTGAGGCATGGTCTGTGTTAAAGAGTATGAGGAAGGGAGAAAATCAGAATGCCAGATTGAACATGATAAAAATGAATGATTGGGCTGCTCACTATAGAAAATTATTGCATGAGAGCAGGACGGAATTCATAGAAGAGGAAACAGACCCCTACACTGGTACATCAATTAGTGTCACTCAAGAAGAACTAGAGATGGAACAAAAAAAATTAAGGAATGGAAAAGCCCCTGGGCCTGGAGGAATCCATGCTGAGCTCATTAAATATGGCGGCAGTGGGGTGACAGGGTTACTCACGGACCTCATGAACAGCATACTGTAAGGTGATATTATACCACAAGAAATGAAACTGGGATACCTTACTCCTATTTTTAAAAAAAGAGATAAAAAAGTATGTGGCAATTAAAGAGGCATATGTGTGACAAATCCGATTTCGAAGCTGCTGGGTAGAATAATTAAAACTAAATTGGAGGAAGGATTTACACAAATTGAGGAGCAATGTGGATTCACAACGGGAAAATCTTGCATTGATCACATATTTACTCTTCGACAACTACTAGAAAAGCAAACAGCGAAAGCAAGAAGACTAGATATGGTATTCATAGATCTGGAAAAGGCGTATGACAGCATCCCTCGAAAACTATTATGGAGAGCTCTGGAAATGGCAGGCATAAATAATGAAATTATAAAAATCATAAATGAAATATATAAAAATAATAAGTGCCAAGTAAAAATTGGGAGTTCCCTATCAGAGGATTTCCCCAATAGCAAGGTCCTTTTTCAAGGGTGCTGCATGTCCCCTACCTTGTTTAAGATTTTCATCGATGGTTGCTTGGAAAGTTGGAACAAAAAATGTAATCCGATGGGTATACCTATAAACGGCTTTCACTTATACCATCTACTATTTGCTGATGACCAAGTGATTATTGCCCAGGACGAAGAAGATGCGAGTTACATGTTTAGAAAAGCGGTAGACCAATACAACCAGTGGGGATTAAATGTCAACTATACTAAAACTAAGTATATGTGCACAGATAGGAGCGAAGCAGACGACCCTACTATTGGGAGCTTGGACAGAGTGGAGCAGTTTTGCTATTTGGGGTCCATACTGGAAAGCGGAGGGACCACAAATGTGGAAGTAGAAAAAAGAATAACGAATGGTAGGAAAGCAGTTGGCATGTTAAATTCTCTCCTATGGAGTAATAATATACTGGGAAGGACGAAGAAACTGATATATAGTGCTGTGGTCCAAAGTATAATGATCTACGGCTCTGAAACCTGGGCCCTCAATAGAGTTCAGGAAAGAAGGTTGTTATCAGTAGAGATGGACTTCTGGAGAAGATCTGCCCGAATACCAAGAGTGGAACATGTCAAAAATAGCGTCATCAGGGAAAGAATGGAAGTTAACAAGAACATACTAGAGGTCATCGAAGAAAGAAGATTGAAATGGTTTGGTCATGTGAAACGGATGGACAGTAAGCGGATCCCGAAATTGGTCATGGAGTGGGAGGCCGAGGGAAGGAGGAAGAGAGGAAGGCCTCGAACCCAATGGAAAAGTGGAAGAGAGCTTGGCTGGGCATGGAATGACGGAGGAACATGCGCTTGACAGGGACGAATGGAAGAGAAGGCTGAAAGAAGAATTTGGATGAGGAAACCTTCATTTGTGAAGAAAATCCTTTAAATATATATATATATATATATATATATATATATATATATATATATATATATATATATATATATATATATATATATATATATATATAATTTAATATAGCTTTTTAATCCATGACGAGGACTAACTCAATTCTTCTAATGTCGCAATGTATTAGAAGAATTAAGAATGAAAATTGTATCTTCGATATAACACTAATACCGTTTTATTAATGTTTCCAGGTTTATCAAGGAGTCGTTAGCAGCAATGAAAAAGAAAGTTTGTTAAATTTAAGGTCAGATAGCATATAAACCGTATTCCGTACATTACGCTACCATAATGCCGATATTACATGTTTGAACTGCGCGATAGATTTCCAACAGTTTGGAGTAGTATGAAATACAGGAAGTTCGAGATGAATACATTTGAACCAGAAACCGTGGCAGCACCAATTTCTGCTCGGAGTGTTTCAGCTTAAAGCCCGTGAAGTCCGCTAATCCCAGCTTTGACCCCAAAGCCCTTGTTGCATTTGGCTCCGTGAACTTGGAGAATTGGACCTAACCAGGCTTCCATTTGCAATTGTTTCCCTTTCAAAGGTTCAAGTTTGTTATACAATATAAAGCGCATCTTTCCGACAGTACCAATTTAATTTGTGAGTTTAGGCGTACTAGAGTTGTTAACAAATTAAATAATATGTAACTAGTTACAGACGACTTTATTGGTTTCATTTGGTTTAGAACGTGTTGCAGAATTTTTCGCCAACGTTTCGCCAGCCATGCTGCTGAATTCTTCAGGGCTGAAATTCATTTATTCATTCTCATTTCAGCCTTGAAGAAGTCAGCAGAATGGTTGGCGAAATGTTGGCAAAAAATTCAGCAACACGGTCTAAAGCATAAGAAACCAATAAAGTCTTTTGTAATAATAGTGGCCGTGGAAACCTGAAAGAGTATGCAACTAGTTATCCATATCCATGCATTAGATAGTGATGATAAAATAGGCATAGCCAACGGGAAGTTCGAAACGTTTGGTTTCGATTCCCTATTGGATCAGATAATTACGGGTTGGTCCTGAGAAATGGATCTGAACAACCCCATTTTTTTTTCGTTAGGCAGTAGCAATCCGAGAGTAGCCGTCCGGGGTTTGAAAAAAAACACAAGCTCACTTGCCGAAATAAATCAACTGTACCAGTATACACGTGTAGGTCATATTTTATAGACTCAGTTTTATATTCAGCACATAAAAGTAAAGCAACGCAAAACGATAACTGGATAACAATATATAAGCAAAACATATAAACAAGTAACAAATTTAAATTATTTCAACAAAATCTGTATTGAAGTTAACATATGTAGTTGTTGTTTTTTTTTTTATTCTTCAATATCAAGTCTATATAAAGGGTTCCATCTGCGAAACTTCACATTAGTAAATATTCATCCGAACTCAAGTCATCCAATCAAGGTTAGAAAAGATACAAAGAACCAAAAGGTCATACTAATTAGCAAACGAAAACTAGAAATTCAAACCGATACTTCTCGATAATGAAAGGAAATTTTGTCTCGACATTTTAACTTTTATTAATTATTTAGGGAACACTAGGAATGTTGTTTTCTCACGTGAACATGTGCTCTGCTAACATTAACACATTAAATGCGTACATGTTAATATTCCCGATAATAATGTTTTAGCCTACCCGCTCTGGATCATTTTCATACTTTATCCTTCTGTTCAGTTCGGTAGCCTTTCCGTAAGGCTATGCCCACACTACCAGACCGTAGCTTAGACCTGGTCTTAGAGACGTGGTCTACGAAAAGTACGAGGCATGTTCTAAAGTAGGGCGCAATTTCTAGACCATTTTAAAGGAAATAGTTTTGGAAGAAATTGAGAAATTAAGAAGACCCTGCATTATAACATAATGTAGAACTATAAAAGTGATCGAAATCTATGATCCAAATTTTTATTTATTTTGTTAGTGAAATCCTTTAGCGGGTCCACGGTTCAAATTTTATGGGATTTTAAGAGGTGGTAAATAGCGTCACCCCTACGCATGCTTCGTAATTATCTCTACGCTCATCTTAGGTCTAGAGGTCAGTACAACGGCCTACTACGCCCAAGATCACGGGTTCGCAGCTCGGCTGATGGCCCTAGGAATTTTTAAAAGGAAGCATAAAAAAGCATTAGTTATGCCGTCCTTCGAATGGGAAGTAAAATGACGGTCACGAGCTTTTGCGGTGTTAGGTACTCGTTAGCCCCCTATCCTAATTATGCCTGCATAAGAATCTCACTGTAGCATCGTTCTACGAGTATTAGCTAAATAAGCACAAAGAAAATGATAAAAGAATAAACGATCATATCGTTATTTCATTATCAGAAAATGATAATTGTCTTAAAATTTGAAGCGAAAGGCAAACACTAGTTCAATCATGCTACATAATACATTGAAAAAGCGATATTTGTATATATTAAACCACGTAATTTTTGCCAAAGCCCGCCTGAGGCCGTTTAATATTCCTAAAAGGAGAAAATTAGATTCGGAGGGGATGTAAATTGGCAATTGGCGGTTCTGGGCCTGTTACTTACTAAAGATCCCTATCCTAGTTATACGGGAATAGGTAAAAGGATTCCTGCAGTACCGTCCGATTAGCGAAAGCAGCATTAAGCTTCGTTTAATTCATTATATTTATACATATATAATTGACAATATAGTATATAAGATGGCACCCAGGAGAAGCAACCCCTTGTATAGAGGAAATCCCCAGGAATCTGCCTCGTAATGGCGGATGACTCCAGAAGCAAGATCGCGATACCTCAGGATCCCACTTCCTCAGCCACTTTTTCACCTAAGGGTTTCTTCTTTTTTTTTTTTCGTCAGTTATAAATCAGAGCGTGAGCTACCCCGAGAAAGATAAATAGTTCCATCTGCTCCAGGGCTACATAAATTACAGATCCCGACCTCTCTATTTCTTACACCTCCCCCTCTTACTCCCCCCCTTTCCATTAGACTCCTATCAGCTTACCTTTTCCTGCTTTTCCGACATTAATCTTATTATTGGCCCCTCGGCGAATTTCTTATGCCTCGAAGAAAAACACGGCCCTTGTTTGTCGGCCCGAGCGAGACCATTACTTACTTGGGTTACACGGGCTCTCCACCGCCGCTGCGGGACAGGCCTCGGATTTCTAAGGCTAAATATTATTAATTAACGTCGTCCTATTGTAATCATCTGAGGCACGCGAAAGGTTATTCAGCATGCGACCTCAGCTATAGAATTATTCTTGAAAGCATAAAATTATTATGCAATTATTTCTGCTACTAATAATTATTAAGCCGAAAAGCACTATTAGGCTGACACAATTAATGAATGGCCACAACACATTACAAAATTATTTATTTTAAAGAGAAAATATATGTCCTGGCAAATCAAAACTGTTGACCAATAATTATAAAAACATTATAAAAATTATGTCTTCGAAGTTTCTCTCGACAAAGAACTTCCTTATCCTTCGTCTAAATTCGAATTTTCTCTCTAAATAATCATTTAGAACGTCCATGCCTTCTAAATATGCAGTTTCTATTCTGTGATCGGGGGTTCAATGATTCGATTCCCAATCGGATGAGTTATATTTATTACGGGTTGATCCTAAGAAATTAATCCGAACACCCCAATTTTGGGGGTAATAATTATTCGTAGGTTACCAAAATGTTCGTTATTATATTGATGGCAATTCGAACTAAAAAATTTAAATTGGAGTGGTTACAAATCTGCAAATTGGTATTTATTATTAGGCGGAGACGAATTTTTGTGATTTTTTGGACTCAAACTTCTTCAACCATTAGCTCCGCCACTTTTGCAACGATAATCACTCTCAAACCTCAACCGATTTCATTTATGCAAGGGAGAGTGAGAGTTTGAAGAGAAACAAATCGATTTTATGTACGCCAGAGGACCTTCAATAAAAAATAAGATAAGCTATATGTATAGAGATTATGAAATGTTATGACACTATATAAAAAACAAAACATAAGTCTTTCCTGTATTGATTTTGTATAGCCCTAGGAAGTGTTCAACCGAGAAAAAAATACTCAAATACACATTCTGAATGCAACTCAAGAGATAAGAGAACGGAACAAAGGTGACATGGTTTCTGCTTCCTATTTCTATTGTCTGGTCACCTCCGAGCAAGAAATTTCCCTTCCCTTTATTCGGTATATTTTTGAAAAAATACGAGCTAGAGTGAAATAAACTATCTAAAGTAACTTCCTACTTGTGAGGACAATGAAAAGTAAAACGGTAGGAATATTTAATCTTTCTTGTGAAGGGGGTTACAGAATAAACGATTGCATTCAGGAAAATAAAAGGTACAAAGGAAGTGTGTGTCCGGGACCACGCTCAAGTGAGTTACTTAATAGAAGCTGGGTTAGTCACAGGAGGATCTATAGATCCCACAAGGTGCATACCGGCCACACCGTCTTGTTAAATGGTTAAATAATTTATTCAATTTAAATCAAATCCACAACCGGATTTGAAATCTGAACCTTCAGGATTCTTAGTATTCCACTCCCTAAGCTACCCCACTCCATGTTTACTATATATATATATATATATATATATATATATATATATATACTAGCGACCCGCCCCGGCTTTGCACTGGTAGTAAGATGCAAATTATGCCTACATGTTTTGTCTGCCTAATGTATTTTATTATGTAGATATTATAAACATAAAAACAAAATATTTCTTACATATCAATTTATTTCCATGCCCGTTAAATGTTTGCGATAACCCATAAGATACTCATTTAAACTATGTTAACCTGTATCCCTACAACCCGTGAAGGGTAGTGGGTTCAGTACATGTTAGAGACAGTACTGATTCAAGGACAACAGTTGTGCAGGGAGGTGATTTGTCCTAGACCATGCTCAACCGCCAGATTTTCCCCCATTTTCGGGTACCCATTTAAGAGGCAGGGTGAGCCCCAGGACGGTCCTAGATCCTTTATGATCCATCTCCGGCTGCAAACAGACTAAATAAAAGTCGCAGAGGAATTGGAACCAGGATATTCGGCATAGCTCCGCTCACCATTTAAGTTATATGGTATAAAATATTCTAATGATGCGCATGAAATGCTTAAGTAACTGAAGTATTTAAGTTGATAAGGATTAATACTAAACTCGTCTAAATAGCTTTCCAAATACCGCATTGTAGGTTATCAATTTTTTAGAGGATAATGTAGGTATAGTAAGCTATCCTTGAAAGATGCACTATGCAATATCACGGACTTTTTTGTAGATCTATAATAGAAGAATGCATGCATTGTTTCGTTATATGTCAAAGGGATCAGGAAGCGTGTTTTATGAAACCTCCTTGGCGTCTTATACTTTTTCACACAACTTTCAACGAGTATCGTTACATTACCACCGATTTACACAAAACCGCATGAAAATCCGTGCATTAGTTATTGAGACAGAAAGGCGCGGTGGAGGACTTCGTTCTATAATATGTATAGATCTAAGGTTCCCAGACTTTTATTCTCTTGATTCTTGATATGGCTCCTGCAAACATTTATGTGACAGTAATTAATAGGAGTGGCGTGAAAATAATTTCTTTAACGAATCCCTAATTAATATAGAGGATGGATTGAAATGGAACAATGACAGAAGGAAAAAGCGAACAGGGACATCACCCTACACCCTACTCACTTTCCGCACCCGTGAGTTTACCAGTTGGCTTTGTATTGTCGTTTTATGCTTCGCTCTTTTATCAAGTTACCCGTAAATATGAAATATTTCCACTAGCCCTTATTTCCCCTCGTGTTCGTGCGTCAACATTTTTATTACTTCAAAACTTGTTTCCGTGTGGGTGTACGACGAGGAGGGTAAGCTTGCTGGTACTAAAAATATGTTAACGATTTTTTCAAAATTCACTCTTATTGTCGACGAATCTTATTTTATCGTTTAGTAAGTGTAGTTATCTTGTATAATTTTATATGTTTTTCAGAGAATTTCGAATATAACAAGTGGGTTTGTGGAAAAAATAACAATAAACAAATGGGAATCCCAAAAAAGCTTTTCGAGATCTCGGCTTCTACTCAAAGTAAATAATAGTCCTATTTTAAAGAGAAAAGATATGTCCCCGTGTTCTCGCAACTTTTTGCGATGTAAACACGAGAACGAATGCTCTTTGAACATTAATTTTAATTTTTGGATCTTGATGACTTACGTCATATTACTATTTATATTTTTTTGTAAATATTTTTTTTATAATTATACAGTGTCGTCTACCGGCAGCGAAAAAGATTAGTAAATAAGAGAAAAGATTTGTCCCTTGCCGGCAGGCGACCCTGGTGGCTCAATTGGTCGGAGCGCTGTCACGGAGAGACAGAGGTTCTGGGTTCGAATCCCGGCCGGGGGCATATCTTTTCTCTTTTATATAAAAATATTTAAAATTCAGTACAGCTGACCAATAATTATAAAAAATATAAATAATAGTCCCGATGATAGAGTTATAGATGTAGAGCACTGAGTTGCTGAGTTGAATTTTTCAGGTTCTAAACTGTCAGTGACAGACATATTACTTAATCCTTTAACAGTCATGGATCTAACATGAGGGATATTCTGAACCTTCTAGGGTTCACCTAGCCTTAATAAATTGAGGGAAGGCCTGCCGGTTGAGTGTGATTACTACGGGCCGAATCACCACCTGAAAAACCTTTCTCGGTTCAGAAACAGTGTCGTCTCAATCCTGTACTCAAAATTCTATGGGGTTATGGTATTACAGGCTAGTAAGTGTATATCGAATAAAACAATATTCATTTATATATAATAAGTAAATAACTATTATACTATATAGTCAGATACATTTATTTATATCTGGCTATATATTCATATAATGCTGAATTTATTATTGTTGAGAACCCTCAGTGTTACGCTTACCATCTAACATCATGTATATAATTACTATTTTATTTTAATAGTTTATAAAAAAATGTGCATTATTGATTAAAAATTGTTCTAATTGATTTTTTAATGTTAATTTGAAAAGATCTTACTTCATGAGCAGTAAAATTATATTGAAATAAAATTAAAAGCAATAAAACAGATTTTTTGACCATCCCTTTTCCGTCAATATCCACAGTCAGTTGCTGAAGTCGGGACGAACAACTCAAAAGTTTCAATCTGTTATGCTAAGCAGCTTAATTAACATTGGAGATAATTGAACTATGGAAATATTTATGCATTATTATGCCAACTTGAGCGGTCGGAGCTCTAAAATGTTTTAAGTTAAACTCAATGAGGGAATAATTGGAAACAGGTGGACTATCTTAGATAAACACCGGCTTTGTTCAGAAGTTTGATAAACAGATAAAACAATAAACACCGAGTCAAATTTTGGGCAAAGCTAAACGAATTTCAGTCAGCATATCTAAAGTAAATAATAGCTTTCTTGCAAGTAGTGAATAATGCTCTCTGATCTTATCCATTTCAGAGGCTATCAAATATGAGGACAAATTTTGTAGCAATATGTTAGTGAGTTTTAGTTCATATTAATGAGTGTTTAAATTTGTACTTTATCCTCCCACAATGTAGAAAAATAAATAATTTAAAAGCATGTTTCACTACAATTCGAGAAGAGTCTCAGGCTCAGTACGAGCTCAATACTATACTTAGACAACGGTTGTGCGAGGAGGTGATATTCCCAAGACAAGGCTCAACCGCCAGGTTTTCCACCCTATTTTGGGTACCCACTTTATAGAGCCAGAGTGGAATGCAGGAGGGTCCCAGATCCCATCAAATCTAACAGATCAAATAAAATCTGCTATACCTGGATTTGAACCCGGGACCTTCACGGCATCTTATCGCTCTAATTTTGCAATTTTTAAATGCATTCGATGTGAATCAAGAAGCAAATTATTGTTAATAATCATCATTAAACAATTAATATTTATTTTCATATGAATAATATTGCCTTAACAGTCTTAACGATTTTTAACTCGGAATTTTAAGATTTTAAATTTTTAACTTGAATCATCTTTTGTTTAAAAGGTTGATTTGGCATTTTATACTAACAACTAATAAAAAATGTAACTAATAATTGTCATTTCATATAAGCATACAGTTTTTAGAAGACTGACAATATTCAGGTGAGGGCCCAGTGTATGGTATTTTTAAACGTAACTTATCTAACAAAAACACACTGCCACTGTTATCTTTTCAAATGTTTTTTTTTCGATATATGAAAAGATTAATTCAATTTTTATGAATGTCCAAGTATTCTAAAAATGGTTTTACAACCGTTATGGATAATTTTATTTAGTACTAGCTTTTGGCCGCGGCTTCACTCGCATGGTATTTGGTCTTCCACATAAAGGTTCGTGACGGATCATTTTAAATAAATAATTTAATTTTTTTTAACTATAAGTTACTCGTACATCCAAAATTTCAGATGTCTAACTTCAAAACTGACGGATTCCACACAATCTTTGAACCACCATTGTATTAAGGGGGAAACCCTTGGGGGTAGAATTATCCAAATTTCTTTCTTAAATTATACAAAGAACCTATCTCCAAATATCAAGATGCTAAGTTCCTTATTCGCCTTTAATTACTTACTATAATGGATTCTCTACAGTACCTAAAAAACTGTCGGGGGCACGTGCCACGGTGCGCCCCACCCTAAATCCGCGCTTGCTATAGCCTATGTGTTATTCTGATGTACAACCTATATCACTGTAAAGTTTCATCCAAATCCGTTCAGTAGTTTTTGCATGAAAGAGAGACAAACATACAAACTTTCACATTTATAATATTAGTAGGATATCAAAACAATACTTTCACTCATGTTCTTTCTGTTATTTTAACAACTATTAACATGTAATTTGTTTTTAATTATGTACTATAATGGATTCTCCACAGTAGCTAAAACACTGTCTGGGGGCACGTGCCCCCGTCCCCCTTCTCCCCCTCAAAATCTGCCCTTGCTGTAGCCTATGTGTTATTCTGATGTATAACCTATATTACTGTAAAGTTACATCCAAATTCGTTCAGTAGGTTTTGCGTGAAAGAGAGACAAACATACAAACTTTCGCATTTATAATATTAGTAGGATAATAAAAGATGAAATCATCAACAAATAATTATTGATTTTGATGGACCAAATAATACTTTGTAACTCATATTATAAAGATGTTAAAAAATAAACATGCAATACATGTTTGCTTTATCACACTAACGAAGGAATTCCAAGAAGTTAATTAGTCCTGATACGACTAGTGAACCTCCGATTAAAAGAGACGCAGGTGGGAGGATTTCGTTAATCGGGTTGATCTTACGGGTTTGGGTTTGGGAGGTAACCCGTAATTGGTAGTTTGTAAGCGATTGGTTATATCAAGCCTTCCTGTTCGATACAAGTATTTTCCGAGGCATGTGGAAGTTAAAAAATAAGAAGGGGCCAAGCTCAACTACCAGCAATTGTTACCGTCTTCAAACTTTAATGAACTTTTTCACTAAAGTAAGCGTTTTATCACTGACTTGAGAGCTAAATATCGAAACGGCAATGAGTGTACGGGACAGACTAACGGACTAAGAGAACGGATACGGGTTCTCCAGTTGAAGTAACAACTGACCAAAAGAGGTTGAGAGACCTCGCTGGCGGAATACGGTAAATGCTTTCTTGTACTTACCAGGAACGGAATTAAAGTCTGCGCAGGTTTCCACCTCGAAGGAGGCAACATTAAATTCATTGAAGAACTAAATCTAACTTAAAAAACTGTTGAATCAAAGGCCTACACTGATTCCGAATAGCCACAATGAATAGCAAAAACATGGTAATAATGCAAGTCGTAATACACAGTTTAATTGCATACACCAATTATTGCTTTTCTTAATCGCTCAGAAAATCTAATTGCATAGGAAATTTTACTATATAATAAAAATAAACTACTTTAATTATCATGTTTTTGTAACTGGAGTACATCTTTCTTAGTCAATCATTCACGCGAGTAAATTAAAACCTTTTTCCAGTCATATATTATTTTTCTTTATTTAAAAATGTTTCAACAATTCCATGTCATTCTCAATTTACATTATTTATAAGTTCTTTAACATTATTTAATTTTAAAAATATTCTCTAAAAATTTTTTTATGTAAATTTGTACATTTTCAACCTTTTTGGTTGATTGTCATTTAATTTAAAATATTTCTTACAAAGCTTAGAGTTATAGTGTACTCCATGGTCAATTAACAATTTTTTTGTGGATAAAAATGGAATTGTTGAAACATTTTTAAATAAAGAAAAATAATATATGACTGGAAAAAGGTTTTAATTTACTCACGTGAATGATTGACTAAAAATAAACTTTAGTGGATCGAATTGAAGGTGCTTAGCTACAGTGTAGACAATTCATTCAACGATAAGAAGAAAATCATTCAACTCCTAATCGTCTGCAGTTACAAAGCCATATCATCCGACACCATGAAAGCAAGTGTATTGTGTAACAAACTCGGAAGATGTATTAAAACTAGGTAAGGCTCAAATTGATAATTATAAATTTTGCCTACAAAAAGTTAAAAAATACACCTATTTGTACGGACCTCACCCAGCATCTATAAAGTAGGTATAGATATTTTATAAAAAAAAATTAAGATTGCACATGATCTCACAAAATGGTCACAAAGCTTCATGGACAACCATTGTCATAAAAACAGTACAGTACAGTATCTACTATGTACTGAACTCAAGACCCTTCATGGGTTGTTGTGATACAGGTTTTATTTTAGTTTTCAATTTATAAAAGTCAATTAAAGCATAATTTTTTATCGAGCAAAATGTATTTTATTTTTTGCGAAATCGTGTAAACAATTAATCATCATTTTTTTTACTACGTAGTCCATTACCATATAAAAATAAATGATTTATTTGTCTCTACTGTGATGTGATTCGACGCGGTATTGTGTTAAGACCAACGATCTGTTCGTGTTTTTAATTGTATAGTTAAGGGACGGCCTATGACCTAAACTAATTTCTTTAAAAACTGGATTTGTTACCCATGAAGTTTCAATAATGCTTCCTTTTAGTAAGTAATGTAAATTTACTTGACCTTCCCACTTCTATTATATGAGTATAAAACAGCTGTAAAAGATTAGGGAGTAAGATAAAAAGAGAGAGAAGGTGGTATGACTAGAGTATACTGTATTAAAATAGTAGTTCATGCTTATGTACTTACACAAGTTGGTAAATTATAATGTTAGTCCATAGTTAATAGTCAATCTAGTTAATTCATAAAAGTATTTTTTTTACACACACACACACACACACACACACATACTTTTATATATATTATATGTAAAATTGTCGTGTCACAGTGTTTGTAACAAAACTCCTCCGAAACAACTTGACCGATTCTTATGAAATTTTGTGTCTATATTCAGTAGGTCTGAGAATAGGATGTTAACTATTTTTCATACCCCTAACTGATATGTGTCGGCCATTATTATTGATTGTGTGTAATTTAAATCCACCAATTATGGAATCTTACAAGTTCGGTCATCAAAAATATCACCGGAAATGTTATTGAAGCAGCAATGTTGACTGGAATCTTTAAAGGAGAAGTCGTCCCGTAGCCACGTATTCCAATGATACCATCAGAACCCATAAAACCGTTCAAAAGACTTCAATTTGATATAAGCTTGGCTTTTGTTGTGAACATAAACAAGTCTCGAGGCAGAAAAGACCAGACAATGTCCATTTATGGTTTGGACCTAGAACATCCATGTTTCTACCATGGACAATTATATACTGCATGCTCACGTGTTAGTAAACTATCTAATCTATTTGTAATAACAAAGGACAGATTAAAAAAAATATTGTTTATCGATTAGCACTCAATTAAATTGAAATAAATAGTTACAATTTAAAAAAATATTACTAGCCATAATTAAAAATCAACCATGATATACCTCATTCATTAATCTAATGTTTATATTTTATCAGTTAGGAATTTTGTATATTATTTATTTATTTATTTATTATATATATATATATATATATATATATATATATATATATATATATATACACACACACACACACACACACACATTTATTTTATGACTGTTTCTCTTCAGCATCTCAGAGTAGGCTACATGAGGCGTTTCAAAACAGGTTCAGATCAATTTTCAAAAAACTTTCAGGAAGGATCAAAAAAGATTCAATTTAAAAAAAAAACAATTAAACAAAGTTGTTAAATTATTTTCGTTATTTTGCTAACAATACACTTCAAACAATAATTACTGGCAATTTTTTATGATCTTGTCTTTTTTTAAAACTCATTTAATATAAAAACTATGTTGGACTTTCCTTGATCAGAAAATATCGATATATGGTTAGTTTACGGTTGATAAAAAATAAATAAATAAATTAAATAGACATTATTAAAAACATATCACTTTAATCAATATAATTAAATAATATTCACACACAGTTTTGATACATCAAAAATTTTCATTTAATATAATGAATGTAACCAGTTTTGATGGTGGAAATGGAATAGAATCTTTTGGTGTTTCTTTTTGAAGGATCTATACGGATTTGAAACAAACATAACTTTTACAAATACATAATTTTTGGCATAAAAAACTAAAAAAAAAAAATTGGGAAAAAATGGATATTACCCGATTTTAAAACCTATGTCGAAAATCATAATTTTTATATTTTAAATAAATTAAAATAACGTGTTATATTTGTCTCACGGAATGTCTGTACATAGTTTATATCCTAACGGATATAATGCAATATAACTATAAAATTAATGTATCCTTATATCAGGGGATGTGTAAGTCGCCGATATGAATAAATTGTCGCCTATATATTAGGCTAAAGTATATAATTTTGGAGGATACAATGGATAGATAGGGAAGGGGGGAGATTAAACGGTGATTTGTTAGATAGCTCTGGCTAAGGGCTCCAGTAACCGTTATGTAGGGCTTAAATGCTCCACCGCCTTGCGCCCGTGGTTTATATTTCATCATAACCTTTACGAATTTCGATATTTTAGCGCATAAACTCAGGCCATAAAGGCTTAATGTAGCAACTTGGTAATTCAAATATCTTCTTCCTTCCCAGAAGGCTTCCTTATCTACCCTTAAACAATTTATTTCATACCTGCAATGAATTCCTTCCACTTATACAATATATTTTTGAATAATATTAAACCTAACCTGTACCACTACAAACCATGAAGTTCATTATATGGTAGAGACTGCGCTGTTTCTTAAATAACGGTTGTGCAGAGAGGTGATTTGTTATAGATCACGCCGGATTCCCCCTCCCTATTTTGGGTAACCAATTTTATAGAGATTATGTGAACTTCAGGATTCCAAAGTTTAATAATAATAATAAAAATATTTATTTCAGAAATCATACAAATTTCATTTGACACATATTGTATTTTTGATATTCATTTGGTAAACCTCCCCTAAGGGATTCTCGTGAAAGCGTGTAAGGAAAAACCACCCATTGAAGGCACTCCTAGCGTTGTTTATCTCACTGTAGTAGATCCTTGCTCCAGAGACGTTTCAGTCTCCTTGTCGGATTCTGTGGTAATGTGTCTGTCAGTAATGACTGCACCAGTATGTTAGGCGAAGTTTAATAATAACGAAGTATTTCAAAAAACGTTTTAAGAAATCAATAAATTCTCCCTTCCCAAAAATAATATCATGAATTTATGAAAGAAAGGTTGGCACGACTGACCGCCTTATTTTATAGAGGCTGAGTGAGCTCCAGGAGGGTCCTAGATCCCATAGGTTAACTGATTAAAAAACAGTCTACCGGCGCGCTGATTTGAACTCGGGATCTTCGATCTTAGTTGGATTCTCGCAAATAAAATCCTTTTCATCGGCACCTTAAAGTGTATTCCTCCTTGTATTGACTCCTTCATTATGGATACATTATTCCTTAATCCTTTAATGCAAAAATGTAGTTTCTGCTCTGAAGATAGTTTTCTCCGAGCGAACGGGGGCAATTCAATTTGGCTGATCGCAGATTGCCGATTAGCGAAGGAGGAGGGGAGGTGTTGAAGAGGAGGCCGGAGGGGAGAGTCGATAATGGCCTCAAAAGTGAATTAGCCCGAGGCAGAGGCCCCTATCGCTGCCAGCCCCGTCTTCACTTGTGCCTTTTATGAACAAGTAACGAGCGAGGGCATTCAGCGGGACTACCTTCAACGAGCTCTCTGAGAAGTAACAATGCTGTCATGCTTACAAAATAAGTGAGAGAATAAGGAAAAATATGAATCATCGGCATCTTCGTGGGTCTCCTTGGGGGATATAAAAACTAGATAAGAGATAATATACACTATGTACAAAGGATTAAAATGTTTGAGTGATTCAGCTAAAATTGAGATAAATATATTTATGTTCATAATTCTCAATGATACAGTCTCATTTATAAAACAATACTTAGACCATTACTGATGTACGGCTGTGAAGTCTGGGGAGCAGCATCCTATACAAAAAGAAAAATATTGCATACTTTTCAAAACAAGGTATTTAGAATCACAGTGGATGCCCCCTGGTTCATCAGAAACAGTTTACTGCACCGTGAAATACAAATAGAAACAATAGACGACGACATAAAAAAAAGATTCAGAAAATTCCATACCCAACTACCAGCAGTTAAAGGAGCAATAAATTATAACATGGGAAAGCAGACATCATCTCGAAGACTAAAGCCCAGGTTACTGCAGGACATCTTATTATGAGCTGTATAAATATGTATTCTAGTGACATTACTACCTTAAATTTATTTAACAGCTATTTATTTTTTTTATATGACACAATACACTGTTTTACTCTTAACCAATTGTTATAACGATGTATTTAGTGAGGGGTGTCTATTGTACGGACTATACCTCCCCATAATCAATTGCTATAAACAGTAAATAATTAATATTATATCAACCATGTAAAGGCCGATCTGTTAAAAATAAGATATTATAAAAAAATGTTCATAATAATGTCCGAAACTGAATTTAAAGTGAGAACAGACATAAAGTGTAGTCAGTGATGCGTCAACAGTTATAAGGATAAGGTAATTGAATTAATTTGAACTAACCCTGCCTAAAACTCTACTTAAAAAATGCTCCTCATACAAGACTAAAAGACAAGAAACTGCTCGACGTTTTCGGCTACTTCAACATTTACTGGACAAACGCTCTAAGCTCCCAATTAATTACAAAAAAAAGACTCATTTACATGACAGTTATCAGACCTATTTGGACATACGGAGTTGAGCTTTGGGGCTCTACTAAACCATCCAATTCCTCGTATCCAATCCTTACAATCCAAAATCCTTCGTAAAATCCTCAATGCTCCTTATTATGTCACAAACAAACTCATCCATAATGATTTTAATATCCCATATGTTGCTGATATGGCCCAAACTAGATACCCATCCTTCCATGATAAGCTCCATACACACTTGAATCCGCTAGTCTCTCAACTTGCTTCCCATACTATTTCTGATAACCCTCCGAGGCCTCCAAAAAGAAGATGACCTCGAGACCTTCTACTATAGAACTTTATTAGAGTGCTACCGGTACGTAGTTTCTCCACAAGTGTTTTTTGTTTTCATGTCATTTATTCATATCGGCAAATTTACTTGATGTAATATTATTATAGTTGTAAATGTCAATAAATTAATCTAAAAAAAAAAAATGCTAAGGCCACCTGCTGGGCTGGAAACCGCGATCTTGGGCATGTTACGTTGTTGTGCTAACCACTAGAGCACATGATACTCTGATCCGATTGATATAACTTCTGACCTATGTGTAAGCAATGTTGTTACCTTTCAAAGTCAAATATCTTAAAGCTTACTAATGTAAATAAGTGAATTTGTGGTTTGGCAGGGTTCAACGAAGGGCCTGCTAAAGGTCACGGTCTTCGCAAGTGGGGCTTCATACAATTATTAAAATTGATTGTGTTTGGCCGTGCGCCAAGTTCAGTTGCGATCTACAATATATCTGCAGTCGTACCAAAAGTTATTCAGTTCTGAGCAATCTCCACCAACTTGTACAGAGTTAACCCACCCCTACCTACCTACCTTCCACTCCAGAACGACCTTTGCAATGACTTAAGGGGCTGAACTAAATTCCGACGGGAGAACTAAATTAGAGAGAGGAGGGTGTAGTATTGATTGGCTGGCGAGTGGCTTAGAGAAATAATTGATAGAGGGTGTATAGAATCGCATGACGTCCTACGTCGATAGCGCCTTCCTAATAATATATATATATATTTCAGCTGCCTTTGTCTCGGCCGACCGGCTGTCTGCTCCTTCCCTATTCTTCAGCTTAGTAGCCCAGGTCTTCTCGGATATAATAATGACAATAGGGTTAAGGCTCGATGCCGAAACTACCAATCGCTGTTTCCTTCCAAGCGATTACAGCCCAAGCTCAAATCTGTAAGATCGTACCAAACAAAGTAAAAAAAGCAATTAACTTTTTCTTGAACATAACACTTTTTAATAGTTACAAATCCAAACAATGTTCTTAAATGGAAGTAAAAAATAAATAAAACAAATACCCTCTTCAATTTAAGCATTATCAGTTAAATAATACGTTGCTGGGATATTTGGTACTTTTCGTAAACTTTTTGTAAGCGGAAAAATCACTAAATAATGTAGAATTCCGCCAAATTTCTGGCAATCATAAGGATAATGTTCGTTTGGGGTCATAAATTCATTCAATACAAAGCACCAAGGGCGGAAGCAGAGAGGGGGGCACCGGGGCACGTGCCTCCCCCAAACAGTTTTTTGTCTACTGTGGAGAATCCAGTATAGTAAATAATTATAGGCAAATCACATGATCATTGTTGTAAAAATAACAGTATGAACATGAGTGAAACTATTGTTTTTATATTTTAATAAACCTTTGAAATCTTTCTATATGTACTACAAGTCAATTTGTAAGTTATTGTTGATTTTTTCCCGTCTGTCCGTTGTGCCCTCCCTAGAAAAAAATCCTGGGTCCGCCCTTGCAAAGCACGTTTTCTTTTTTTTTTTCAGTCCCCATTTTTATAAAAAAAATATATATGAAAATTTGGGATTTAGCTAGATATGAATCATAATACAGTTTTAAACTGGAACAACTGCTTAAGAGAATTTTTGTAGAAATATTAGCGGAATGCAAAAAAAAAAAAATCGGGGGTCCTCAAAAAATAGTTGATACGGACGAGAGCTTACATTTCATGATTCTGATTGCGCGTTCCATTCTTTGCTAATATTTCTCTTGAAAATAAGAGACTACATCTTTTTTAGTTCTACGTAAATTCCAAATTATCATCCCTTTTTTTTTTTTTTAAACAAAAACTAAGACTGATGGAAAAAAGTAAAATGCGGTTTGTTTTGAATTAATTCAGAGAATAGAACCCATGGCCTCAAACATTTGCGCCCGGCTAATGGAAAAGTACCGGAAACTTTTTTTTATAATACGATACACGTCTTTAATAACACCTTACAAAAAAGAAAAGAAAAATTTAGCTAATAATGTAAAGCACACACAACTTCCCGCTATCACATTTATATTTATTTATTTTTTTAACGTCAGTAATATTGAAATATTGCACAGTAAATAAGCCCACCTCATGTATCTATTATTAGTTACATTTAAGTATAGTTATGCTGAAGTAAAGAAGACGAAATCTATTTATCACATTGTATTACATTAAAGTACAAAAAATAAAAATACAAATAATCTGTTTTGCCATTTTTTTTAAGGGAAATAAAAAAATCTTGATGATTAAACAATTCCTTCATTAATGAAACCGTACCCGATCTTAAGAAGAAGTTGATTAAGTACTTGTGGAGAAAGAAAATGTGTCAATCAAGAAAAAGCATTTAAAATATGCATAATGACAAAAAATATTATATTTTTACAGCATTTATATCCATTTTCTATTTAGAATATAAGTTTGTTAGAATTCATACATGAATTGTTTTTTTAATTTTAAAAAACTTAGTTTTCAATGGCTCGTTTTTTGTTATAAATATTTTTTAAAAATGACTTACTGTTCCAAAAAATAAAGATCTGACAGACCCCTCACCTGAAACATAAAAAAATAAGACATAAATATAATGAATCCAAAATTAATTTTTCTAATGTCTATCAACGGATATATACGGTTGGGAATGTTGATTCCAATCTTGAGCAAAGTCAAATACTTTATTTTTAAACTAAAAAATGACGATTAAAATATTCTGAAAATATTTAATTATTTCTAGGCAAACTAAACAAACTAAAGAACATAAAGTTAGGATAACTACTAAAAGGTATCCCCGATAAGCCGACTTTCCAGAAGAATACCATGTTGGCTCTAATGGCGACTTTTAAAACCTAAAGCCGATCAACATAAACCAAGATTAGATTGGAGATCTTATCCTCCCAATTACATTCCGGCAGCTCTCATGGATAACGTTCTGATAGCAGGACCTTTGTATTCCAATGGAAAAATGCGGGAATCCATGATGGCGGATACAGATCCCGGTTTGAATTAAAGGTTTTACAACTTTATCGGTTCAAGAAATACATATGAAATATTTTAATTTTATATAATTATTTAAATTATACCAACTAACAAAAAAATAAAATAAATAAATTATAATAATATAATAATGGCGTAAGTCAACAAGATCCAAATTAAAGTAATCTTCAATGAACATTCTTCACCTTGTATACATCCCAAATTGCGAGAACACGGGGATATGGGATCAGTGAAGAGAATGGATTTGTCTGACCGAGGTACGAGCCAGGATACCTCAGTTGGTAGAGCACCATGACGGAAACATGGGAGGACCGGGTTCGAATCCCGGCCCTGGCCATATCTTTTCTATTCAAATAAAAATATTTTAATTTTAGTCAATTAGATTAGAAAAATTATATAACGTGTGAAAACAATAAAAATAAAAATGTGTTCATGCATAATTATTTAAATATTTTAACTTATTCAGCTTTTCAGAAATTTAAGAGCTATTACCAATAAATTAAGTTGTTACAACTTAGTAAAGAGAGATTATTATATATCTGCCGGCAGGAAGTCAGAGTACTTAAAACTTTAAGTAACAGAGTCAATACCTTAATATCGTTCCAGGTGTTTCAGTCAGTAAAGAATTAATTTATAAATAAATAGAACTTACAGCAGACAATTAATATTTCCAATAATTTATAAACACGTTCAATAAGTTATTGATATAATTTTAATGGAAAAATTTTATGATCTTATCGGTCATTAGTACTTTTCTTGATCCCATTTTTGTAAAGTTATGGTAGGCAAGTTTATAGGGAATTTCATGTTATGTTAGTTTATGTTAACTTATAAAGAAAATAATATCAATTACGATTCAAAATTTTACTTAGACTGTATGCAAGTATCCCCATGGGAGTTAGGACCCCCAGCCTCGGAACAATTGGCACAAAAAATAGAGGGGAATCTTGCGGTTGAGAATGATTTAGGACAGACATCCTCCCTGCACAACCGTTGTCCAAGAAACTGTACAGTCTCTTTCACCTGCTGAACCCAAAATCCTTCATGGTTGTGGTGGTGCAGGTTTTATTATTCCATGCAAGCATGATGGGGAATTTAGCGATCATGTAAAATTTCAAATCTAAAAATTTTCAACATAAAATCCAAGTTTACAACAAACTGTCGTAACAAGTGGTGTAAGATAGTTTTAAGCTTCCTAGAAACGTAAATCACTTAATTGATAAGATAGGTTACAACAACTAATCTTCCAGCAAAAGCAACTTGCCGAAGCTCCGGTTAAATTATTAGTTCAACAGTTATTTTTTATTTACCATACTCTCAAAAACAATTTTAATTAACTCGCTATACCAACGCAATATCATAAATAAGCCAGCTCTTATCATTCATATAGTTTGATAAGAGTTAATTACCCAATTTTTAATGTGATTCCTTCCTTACTTTTATTAGATCAACGGTAGAGTTCATATTAATTGTTGATGGACGGAGCAATACAGAATATGACAGGATATTTTAAATTTTTAACGGGAAAAAAGGAGACAAAATTATTTATTTATCAATGAAAAGTGATTATTTATTAAAATATTAAATTTTATTATTCATTAATTATTATTTACCGAAAATAATAATCGAACTAGAAATATAATATCTAGTGGGCAAGCTAAATATTTTAGACAAACTACTATTGTATTTGAGGAAATCGGTAAAAGAATATTCCTTAATGACTCTTGGTTATAATAATCTCTCTATTTTATGTATGCATGCATACTCTATATACTATACCATATATTTACTATATATTATATATTATACTACACATACTATATATTTATGTATGCATGTATACTACGGCGGAACCCCAGTCCCACATTTTACAACTTATACTACTGTTCTAAATAAAGTTGTAATGGTGGCTAAAATAGATACTTAACTAGAGGTGGGCAAAGTATTTCATTTTAATGAATCGTTCCTTTTGAGATAGTTCATTCTAATGAACTAGTTCAAATGAACTACATAGTTCAATTTTCAAAAGAACTATAAATGTACTAAACTACTATAAGTACCTAAAATAATGATATATACCTATGATAACAATAAAATAAAGGTTAACTAACTAATATAACATAAATGAACTAGAAAGGTTCTAGAAAAAAATAAAAAACACTTCTGTCTTATTTCTACATTTATTTTATATTATTTACTTTATTTAATATTTACATTGGTTACGTTTATTTTCTATATCTTATTCTTCACTTATTTTACATCATTTACACTTATTATTTTGTATTAATTGAACATGGGCACTCAATTAGTATTGAGAATATAAATTGAAACATTGAGTAATTTCCATTAAATGAAATAATTTTATATTGGTATTTTTAGTAAAGAAGCGGAGTGGCTCAGTAGTAGAGCACCGAGTTGCCATGCCGAAAATCCTGGTTCAAATTCCGCAGTTGGCAAGACATTCATTTAGCCTGTTAGCAGCCGGAGATGGATCAAATGGGATCTAGGACTTTTCTAGGGATCATTCAGCCTCTAAAAAGTCAGTACCCAAAATAAGAGGAGGAGGGGGGATCTGGCTGTTGAGCGTGATCTAGGAAAAATCACCTCCCTGTACAACAGTTGTCCACAAAGCAGTACAGTCTCGACCGTGTACTGAACCCCAGGCCTTTCTTGGATTGGAGTGGTACCTGTTTTTTTTTTTTTGTAAAAAGATTTTTAATTTAATTTGAGTTTATTTTCTGGATAAAAAAATGATATATAGTTTTAAAAAAAGATGTTTTAATCTTATTTCTTATATCTTACGTCTTATAATTAAGATGCGTCTTGTATTATTTTTAAAATCAATGCATTTCCTATTTGACATTTGAATTGAAAAAAAAAGTCAGGATGCAATACTTTAAAAAGTCAGAAACAGAGGATTTGTCATTTACTTATTTTTTTAAATATTTATAATTTAACTGATCGATCACGAAAAAATACTAAACGGAAAGTTATTCCTCCATCCGTAGCCGATAAAATATTACATCACTAAAAACATTTTTATTATATAATGGTGAGATGTGGGCTTATTTAATTTTAGTTCAACAAATTTACACCGACTGGAAACGAAGAGGATTACCATACCCCAGGATAGTTTTACTGTGCTCGGATTTTATTCTAAACTCAAGACTTGGATACTGAAAGTTATTAGTTTTAGTTGCGCTAGAAAGTTTGCCGATGGGAGGTCATGCCCAATTTCTAGAAGACTAAAGCTAATCCTGACGGATAGTGGGAGATAAGGAGTACTTGCCCCTCCTCAAATAACTAAAGGCATTAGGGTTACTTTAGAGCGAAATAAAATTACTTCACAGCGACTTGCGGCCCCGGCTAAAGCTTTTGACAGTATCGACCACTCCATCTTACTTAGCAACTTCTCCAACTTTTAACTTGTATCGGAGCTGGTTAAATTGGTTTGAGCCAGTCACTAGTCCTAACTGGCATGCCTCTTGTTTTACCTAGCAGGCCCTCTTTCGTTTCACCTCCTTGGGAAACTTTTATTTTACAAAGTCTGTCTTTTGTAGGAACTTTCTTTCTTTTACCTCTCATTTATTCATCCAGTCAAATAAAACAAAAAGAAAAATAATAGAACCGATAATTCTTAGCTCAAAAGTATAAAATCCACAAATAAAATTCCTTATTTAGTATCAGTGAAAGAAAATGTAAGGGTGGAGGTCAATAAATTATTCAAAAGTAGGGATGAATGTTTATTCAAGAGCCAACGTTTCGACCCTCTTTACTGGTCTTCTTCAGGGCTAAATATGTAAAACACAGTCAAATCAAAATTACTAAATTATTAAAAATTAACGAATTATAAGTGGAAAAGTATAATCATCAAGAGTATTAATAACAAAGTTACAGGAGGTTGCACAAAAAATAATAAAGAAAAAATAACACGATACGAAGTAATAAAAAAAGAGGCATTTAAAATTACAGAATAAGGTAATAAAGATATGAATTAAAATTATAATGGTAAATATTAAAATTAAAATACATAAGTATCGAGGTATCTGAGTGGTGGAAAATAAAGATGGGTGGGGGAAATAAAGATGGGTGGAATCTGAGATACATATACAGAGCAAGGGCAATCAATGTAGAGTATTAATAACAAAGTGACAAGAAAAACAAAATTATAAACAATACAGTAAGTAATAAATCTACTAATAAAAATTGAGGTACATGGTAATGAATATGAAAATGAAGAAATATGTAAAAATAAGGAAAGTAATGCAGATAAATCTATTAGGAATGGCAGAATACATACAGGCGATGATAGACATAAAGAATTAATAATAAAACTTATTGAGATGGAAAAATACAGTTAACTAATAATGAGGACAATAAGGTATATATATTGTTAATGAAAAAACTATAATGTATACATTTTAAATATTTTTATTTTGAAGGGAAAAGATTTGTCCTGGCCGGGATTCGAACCCGGGTCTTCTGCATCTCCTGTGAAGTGCTCTAATCACTGAGCTACCAGGGTTCGTATCCAAGTCAATTCAATCCAAGTCGAAAATTGCAAGAAGACGGGGATACAGAATCGGTGAAGAGAACGGATTTGTCTGATTTGGATACGACCCTTGGTAAAACAATAAATAAAAATAAATTATAATGTATACCAATCGTAAAAAAAAAAAATTAGTGTCATTGATTTTCCAACCACCCTTCAGTCGACATTAAACTGTTTGAGATAATCAAGGCAAAACAATTATAATTATATTCGATACATGTTGATTAACACCAGTTTCAATGACACTTATGGTCTTCTGGTTTAACAATTTCTTATATATGTTAATTTCCGAAAAGCGTTTAAAGAGCATTGGGTTTAGTACTGGTAGGGACCCGATATGCCCAAGATCATGTTCAACCGCCAGATTCCTTTCCTCCAAATAAAGCTACTTAATTCATTAAGGCAGTGTGTGAACCAAGAGGATCTGCAGATCCCAAACGGACCATCTTTAAGCTGTAAGCAGATTAAATAAATTATCTGCCACGTCTGGCTTCGAACCCGGAACCTTTAGCTCAGCACTCAGCACACTCATCTACACCACTCCCTCATTTCAAGGCAAACCTTTTTTTTTTTATTGAAATTTACAACTGTATCATAAGGATACATAACTAGAATGAATGACACAGAACGACTTGGATAAAGGCAAGAAAAGAAACTACCCCATGGTAGTACTGAAATAAGAAATTCAACTTAAAAGATCACGAGGCACTCTTCTTTTCAGACACCTCAGAAGAGTGTCGAGAATTGATGTGGTGGCTAGGTTTGATTAAAGAAAATCTATACTGTGAATAGCAGCTACACAGTAATGATTTTCTTAATTGCTTTTTATACATTATTTAAATAAAGAATATTTAAACATACTAAGGCTATTCCGATAAATGGAGTATTGGTGATTCATAAAACCTAAAAATTCCTCCCGATTCCAAACCTTGCAATCCGACACCCCTAGGAAAAATACCATATATGGCCAGAAGTAAGGTCGAACGGAGCTATAACAGAAATAATAATTCAATGCGATATATTTCACTAGACTAAATACTTAGTTCCTGCAGCTCTTTAGTTAGAGCATTGCCAGCTGCCTTCAGGAACTCAGCAGGGATACCATCTGATCCTGGTGACTTGTCATTTCTCAGCTTCATAATAATATCATTTATATCCTCTCCATCCGATGGTACTGCTTCGTCTTGGCTATCATACGAGTCACATTTCAATATACTTATTGGTTCTTCTGTCTGGGTTAGTAGTCCTTGGAAATAATTCCTCCATCTCACTTGGACGTCCGTCTCCAGCACCAGTAGTCGCCCCTCCTCATTTTTTACCATGCTCCTTCTAGAGCAGTAACTGGTTTTACACAACTCCACTTCTTTAAAGAATTTTTTGGTATCGTTACTTCTTCAGGAGTTTTCGATATCTTTAACCTGATTGTATAGAGCTTTCCTTTTCTTCCCTTTCAAGATCTTCTTTGCTTCTCTTCTTGCTTCCTGGTACTCTTTCTTGCTATTTCTCGTGCTCATACTCAGGTATTTTAATCTTTTCTCATTTCGTTTTTGGATTGCCTCTTTACATTCTTCATCAAACCATATATTTCGTGATGGTTTCTTGTCCGTTTTGCAGTATTCGCTCGCGGCCCCCGCTATAATTTCTTTAATATGACTCCAATGTGCATTCACTTCCCATCCATCTTCTACTACCGGTGTATTTCTGATTCCTTCCTCTACTCTAAGGGAAAAACATCGTTGTATTTGCTCATCTTTGATTGATTCCTTGGACCATTTGTTGACCTTAGGTTTGGTCTTTCCGTTTTTGAAGGGAGACGTTTTGAGCATTATTTTCATGATAACGAGGAAGTGGTCAGAGTTGACATCCGGGCCTCTAAAAGATCTCACATCTTGGATACTATTGAAGTAAGAATTATCCACAAGGATATGATCAATTTGAGTAAAAGCACCATTGGGGGAATGCTTGTCTGCTTGTGTTTTTCTTTATGCGGGAATACTGTGCTCATAACTACTAGAGAGTTCGATATTGCGAAGTTGATCATTCTTTCTCCATTGTCATTTGATTTGTTATGGAGACTATTAATCCCAATTGTGGGTATGAACTCTGATTCTTTACCTACTTGGGCATTAAAATCTCCCATAACAATCTTCACATCACCAGATGGGCAACTTCTCACGATTCTGTCCAGATCTTCATAGAAAACTTCTTTTTCTTCGTCGTTCTTTTCTTCTGTTGGGGCATGTATATTTATCACTGAAATATGTCCGGTCCTTCCTCTCAATCTCAGGGTGCATAATCTTCCACTGATTGGTTGAAAATCAACTACGGCTGATTGTAATCTCTTACCAACAAGAAATGCTGTCCCGAACTCATGTCTTTCTTTACTCCCACTATAGTAGAGAGCACCGGCACCAGTCCAACGTACCTCTTGGATTGTAGCGAGGTCAACTTTCATTCGGGTCAATTGTTCTACCAACTCTTGCATAGCTCCAGGTCTAAAAAGGGTTCTCACATTCCATGTTCCAAATCTATATGCCGTGTTCCATTTTCCAGGTCTTTTCCGTAAATCAGTCCGATATCCGAGGCTCAGCTGTTGAGTTCTTTTAACCAGGTTATTTTTTGACAAAAGGGGAGTGGTCGGCCCCTCCTTTCAACCCTCCTGCTTTATCCGGGCTTGGGACCGGCAATGGAGTCTAGTTAACTAACCCCACAGGCGCAGTTAACTGGAACTAATTGCTCAAATATGGGAAGAGGAGCAAATCCCGAGAGAATGGAAAGAGTCTATTATAGTGCCTATCTACAAGAAGAAATGAGACTCTACAGAATGTAAAAATTACAGAGGGATAAGCCTACTGAATACTGCCTATAAGATATTCTCGATAACTCTGTATAACCGCCTACTGCCCTATGTTGAGAGAAATCTTGGAGAATACCAAGGAGGCTTTAGACCTAACAGATCTACTATAGATCAGATTTTTTCTCTCAAGCAGATGTGCGAAAAAATTAAAGAGTTTAACAATGCAATGTGGATGCTGTTCATAGATTTCAGGATGGCTTATGATACAATATCCAGGTGTGAACTCTTCAGAGCTATGAGCGAAATGAAAATTCCGTCCAAACTGGTGCGCTTGGTAATGAGTACGATGGAAAACACAGTTTGCAGCGTAAGGGTAAATGGCTCAACCACAGAAAAATTTAAGATTTGTACAGGACTTAGGCAAGGAGACTCGCTGGCACCTCTACTCTTCAATATTGTAATGCAAAGTGTCATTAAATGGGCAGGATTACTGATGGAGGGAACCATCTTTAACCGTAATCTGGGTATTCTTGCATATGCTGATGACCTTGTATTAGTAGGATTCTCCTAAAAGAAGCTTTTGAGAGGCTGGAAGTGGAAGCTGGAAAAATGGGGCTACATGTGAATGAGGAGAAAACCAAGGTCATGGTAATAAAGAATAGAAAACAAAACCGACCACCTCATAGCTACGCTTTTGGAAAATACACTTTCCAACGCGTGTCAAGTTTCCAGTATTTAGGAAGTCGAATAAATGAAAATTTGGATGAGGAGGAAGAAGTTAGAGCCAGGATAGTATCAGCTAATAAAGCATGTTTTGGGATCTCAAAGCTCCTGAGAAGTAAGCTCCTTAGCCTAAAGTCCAAGCTGATGATATATAGAACCATCATTAGGCCAGTAGCGACATACGCTGGTGAAACCCTCACACTGAATAAATCCAGCGTGGAAAAGCTGAATAGATTCGAAAGAAGAGTCCTCGGCAAATATTCGGCCCAGTGCGAGATAACGACCAACTCAGGATCAGAAGGAACAAGGAGCTGAGTGAGTTATATGGAGACCTAACGATATCGAGCTTCATCAGGATTCAACGCATTAAGTGGCTGGGCCACGTATATAGGATGGAGGAAGAAAGGACAGCTAAAAAGCTGTATACAGGAAATCCGGATGGAGTAAGACTTCGAGGAAGGCCCAAAGCTAGATGGAAGGATCTGAGGCTGAGCAAGGTCTCCATCACTCGAGCAGGCGATCGGGACGATTGGGGAAGAGCTGTTGAGCAGGCCAAGGACTTCTTTATGAGTCTGTCGCGCCAATAATGTAATGTAAATACTTAGAAAAAATTGACTTTAACTATAACTTTATGTACCTAGTTATAAAATTATAGGTTGATGCATAAAACCATAAATTTTAACAATTGATGATGACTAAATGTCGAAATGTATGAAGAATGAATAAATATGAAGTATGACTGGATAATGGGATTTTTCTTACTTTATTATACAGAAATATTAATTCAAAATAGAGAGCTACAATTTCACATAAATTAGAGTTATTTTTTAAATTAAAGTTTACAGTTAATTATTTCTCAATTTAAAATTGGCTTCAGATTTTGGACTCTACAAAATTTCAGGATTTCTAGGAATTTTTAAAAAGAGAAACAAGAGATGGGGAAAAAAGTTTAAAAAGGAGATAATTAAAAACAAATACTGAGAATAAGAACATTTATGATTTTATTATAATTTTTCTCTTTTGACGAAAAATTAATTCCCAAAATAGAAAAAATGATTATAAAAAATTCAATTACGATATTCGGCATCATAAAAGTATTCCATCACATCTCTCACATTTTCAATCATAATTATGTTGACGTTAAAATTGCGTTTTAAGATCATACTCCTCCCTGCATGACTTGGAATATCTCACAAATTTATTCCTAGCAAGTAAAACCCGTACGTACACATTAAAATGTTGCATATTTATGAGCTGAGCTTCTTAATATGCTAGGTAGTAACCTAACCGGTGAGGATTAAGGGGAGATTGTGAGGACAGAGAAGAAGTTACACAGTCGTGCTGGATGCTGCGGAGAAGTTCCTTCGAAGTCTATAGTACCGTTTAGGTCATGGAACTATTCGTCAGGGCACTAACAACTATCCTAGAGTTAATAAACCAAAAAGATTTCCAGATAACTTTAAATTAAACTAAATGTATTTTTCAAACAAAAACGTTTATATTTAAATGTTCAGTTCAATTTTTTTTTTTGCAACAATTAGTTTGATTACAGTGTTTCTGAGCAATAAATATTTATAGTCCAGGATCCCTGGTACATTTTTCCACTTGATTACTGCTGAATCTTCGCGAATAGCTTCGTTTTGAAGAGACGCCCAACAATTTCCTTGCGAAAATTCTCGATTGTGGTAGCTAACAGAGGTAGCAAGGATAAAATATGTCGATTCGATGATTCTCCAAAATTTAAGGATAACGTACCACGCAAATTGACTGTTAAATGATATAAATATTAACTAAGTAAAAAAAAAAAAAATCAGCTGGTTAGTTATCATTTTTGATGACCTCGTTATCGATACATGTTGGAAGGAGGGGACCTCTTTGATCAAACCATACATTTTGTAAAAAAAAATATTTTTTCAAATTATTTAGATAGTTATCTTGAGATTTAACAAAAAAAAAAAACCAGTCAATAATAATTTTTTATAGAATCATCAAATCGACATATTTTATCCTTGCTACCTCTGTTAGCTACCACAATCGAGAATTTTCGCAAAGGAAATTGTTGGGCGTCTCATCAAAACGAAGCTATTCACGAAGATTCAGCTTGATAGTAATCAAGTTCAAAAATGTACCAGGGATCCTGGACTAATATATGAAAATATTCTACAGGTATTTTGTTTTTCATTTATTTATGAAAAATGTACTTAATTCTTTTTTTTTATTTATTTAGTAAATATGGTAAAACAAATCTAAAATTTTAACGATTGAGTACAGTTACGTTATTTTTATTCCATAATTAATATTTATCGATAGAACACTTAAAATAAAACGAATTGAGTTTCCATAATGAAAC
This sequence comes from Arma custos, assembly GCA_037127475.1. Taxonomy (NCBI): domain Eukaryota; kingdom Metazoa; phylum Arthropoda; class Insecta; order Hemiptera; family Pentatomidae; genus Arma; species Arma custos. The sequence continues at coordinate 65,758,391 of CM073760.1, read as the reverse complement.
ACTTTTTGTTGCATTTCTGTTAAGTGCAATATAACTGTCATTTCTTTCGACGCTAACTCGATATTACCATTTGGATTAGTTTATTATGTACCATAAACCGGGGTGAATAGAAACAGTGGGGTGAATAGAAACGAAACTTCATTTTTTTATGTATAATTTATTTCCTACATAACTATGGGTAAATTGTGGCAACTATTATTTTTTTTTAAGTTGCTATACTTTAGGCTGAAAGGGAAATAATGGTTTGTTTGGTTAGCAGCACAGGTTCCTGTTTGTATGTCTTGTTGAATTTTACCACACGATTTTTGTGTTTTTTTATCCACTTTGATTTTTCCAGGTAGGTCATAATACGTAGTGTTCTTCAAGGTAAATAGTTGTACAAGGCATAGTTTAATTATTTATATAAAAGATTATGGCTTACTTTAAGCTTTAACTTTAACAATATTATTTCAAAAATTATTCATGTTTTTTAAGTTATGTTTTCAGAATTTATGGGGTGAATAGAAACACATAATTTTTAGTGTGTCTATTCACCCCACAAGCAAAAATTAATACTAAATCACATTTATACTATATAAAATACATATTGTGTGTTTTATATTTATGTTAGACTCTTATTTGACACAGCAGGACCCTGTAAAATGCCAAGAAAATACAGACCGGTGGTTGGAGAGGGGTACAAAAAGCATGATCCAAAAACAATCGAAAATGCACTTTCTGACATACCGAAGGGACTAAGCCTTCGGAAGTCTGCTGAGAAACCTGGTTTGCATTATAGTATTATAATACAATATACTATATTATTATTATTATTGCATTATAGTATTATAATAATATTGTTATATATCGACACTTGAAAAGAGGTCTCAATATGAAGAACCATGGTGGTCAGACAGCTTTATCTCTCGATTCAAAGACATGATATTTTTCAAAGATGACCTGTCCGATTTCACAATTTATTAATCATAATTTAATCTTGCTAAATACGGTAATTGTCTACCTATTCCATTTCTTTATATGGAAAATTTCAAACCAAAGTTGAAAATTGTTTCTATTCACCCATTTTACGGTAGCTTCTGTAGTAGTTCTTGCTCATACAGTTTTATGTACATTGATTTATTTTTTGTATATTTGTATATACATTCTTTTCATATTAACTTAATTAGTATGTTTTATACACTTCTTAAATTCCACCATTCAACTAAAGTATTTATTTCATCACTTGTTACCTTATGTTTCTGAGCCTCACAACAACTGTGCGGATGAAACTTTAGCAGGTGTTAAGACCGTGCAATATCATATTATAAGCTTTATCCCTGGTTGCTACTGCATTGATTTTAAAATTTGAAAGTTAATTTATTTATATAGACGTGGAAAGATACAGGTAGAGAAACTACCCGGTGGTAGTACTCAAATAACAATTTCAACTTAGAAGGTCACGAGGCCATTTTCTTTTCAGATGCCTCGGAGGACTATCAAGATTTGAAGAAGTAGCTATGTTAGAAACTAATGGGTTTGGGTGGAAATAAAGTTTTTCATGAAAAGACAGGTATCGGATTCAGCAACAATAGGACATTGAGGTCATTATGAATGACTTTGTTCATGGATTTATGGATTTTACGAAGGATTTTGGATTTTAAGGATTGGATTCGAGAGAAATTTGATGGCTCGTACTACTCTATCTAGTCGGATTTTTAAATCAAAATGGCCATATATATGTATATATATAGTTTTAATTTTATCATAGTTGATTTTTTAAATTTTGACGAATTGAGGGCAAAGGCAATAATATGTTTCTAAAAGATTATTTTACTGGAGAAGCAAACAACAGTATTGGCACCTAGAAAGTTTCGATTGGAAAATAGTAACAAACACCGATAATAGAAACTAAACCACTCCTAGTTTTGACTTAGTTCTCTTTCTTTACTATTGCCATGATTAATTACTACGACTAAAGTTTTAAATAAAACAGAATTGTTTTCCTTACTACCGACTTAATTACCAAAGAAAATTAAAAGAAAGCACAGCAATCCGTAGTTTTCAAGGCAGCATATAGACAACAGAGAGGGACAAAAGTTGCACTTGCTTTGCGTTGCTCTAAGGCAGTAGTTCCCAACCTGGGACGTGAACTCAAGTCAGGGGGGCACGAGACCAGTTGAAAATAAAAAAATATTGTTAAATTTAGCTATTTCTCTCTTACCAGTACTTCATTACCTTAAATTGAAACTTATAATGTTGTATCATCTGAAGGTAAAACTAAATATTTTGTTTTCGATGCAATACTTATTATTTTTTTTATTTTTCAAAGGCTCATACAATTTATTGTGCAATGAAATCGCTTAGTAGGAATTTCATTTGAACCGGGAGGCGTGGTACAAAAAAGGTTGGGAACCACTGCGATAGGCAAAATAATGTAGCGTAAAAAAACTGGCGAAACAGGAAGGAAAAAAGGAGCCAGTGTTCCAGTTTGTTGAAATTTATATCTTCAACGGGACAAGATATATCGCCTGATAGCTTCGGGGCCGATCAAGGGATAATAATGTTAGCCTCGTACCGTTCCGAACGATTTGCCCCTGTCTATTCCGATATACCGCACATCTCCCAACAGTAGTCAAAAGAATAAAAAATAAAAGAGCTACGTGTCGGTATAAGGAGAAAGTTTGACGTATCCCGGAGCCCCCGAGGCAGTAAATAAGGGAGACAAGTTGGAGAGGAGGCAAGTATTCATGCGGCATAAGTTGGGGCCCTTAACAACTTGCAAGCCCTCCCGAGCCCTTTCTTCCCTCGCTGCTAAGCACCTCCAAGTCCTCGCTCCTCGCTAAAAGCCATTATTAGCCATATAATTATCCTCGCTCAAAGAGGTTCCTTTCAAGTATTCGAAATTACAGGAAACGGACCGCGTTTTTAGTGTCGGAGAGTCGGGCTCGTCAACCGCTCCGCCGTTCCGACAATGGTCTCCATCTTAGCGTTCCTGATTCAAATGTTTCGTCGATGAAAAGGATACGTCTTTATAAAAGGGGTGAAAAGTTCATAAAAACTAAGCCCTAGAAGTGACTATTCGTAATTTTACCCTAAAAACCTTTTAAAGTAAAAGGTATTAGGGAAAAACTGTAGCATTACATCCCACAAGATGTTACACAGTCTTAATACCTGCTGATGTTCGGCCAATGTTATGGAACTAAAATAAACGAATAAGACAAACAGAGAAAATTTAATTAAGTAGGTTATTTTTATATATATTATTTTATAAGTAATTTTTGTCTCTAAATGGAGTTATAATATAAGCAATAAGTCCATTTACAGCAATGCCTTGCTTAGCTCCTTGTTCAATAAGAAAATAACACGGTAAAGCCTCCCTAAGTATAAGAAATTCATTTTTTCTTATTTATTATTTTTCCCTAAGTAGAAGAAATTCATTTTGGTGAAAATTCGATTTTACCAATTATTCACCGGGCTGCGGATATAACAAACCTTTTCCGGGTGGAGGTCAATAAATCTCTCTTAGATAAGGAGACATTTTTATTAAATAGCCATTTCTCCTTATCTAAGAGAAATATATAGACCTCCACCCAAACCATTCTCTTGCACATATACAATCAAGGTCAACTATTATCATTCAACAAACCTTTTCATTCGTCAACTATCACCATATTAGAAGGCTACAGGAGAAAAACATGGTAAATCGATATTCTCAAAATTTATTTGTGGTTTATGATAGATATTTCGATGGCGAACACGATGACATGTTCAAAACAGGAGAAAAACGAGTTCAAGCGGTTCAAAACGGCTGAAAATGTAAGTCAGTAAAAAGGATAAACTAGTTCGTCCGAACAGTGCCTAGGGAAAAACGAGGTAGGGTGTCTTTCACGACTTTAATTGTAATACAGAAAGGACCAGCAATCCGCATAAATTTTAACAAAACCATTATACCGCTTCCTATAATCAATTTTATTATGGCATTAAATTAGTTTTCTGAACATCTAGGAAAAAGTGTTTATTTACATGGTTGATGAACATGTGGTCTGTACGGTTAGACAAAAAACATTTTAAAGGTACAATCTACTGTTATTCAAGATGCCTTTAGGAATAAAATGTAAACCGCTAAGAGATAACGATATCCGAAAGTACATTAAGGCCACAAATACAGGGCGAAGCGGAGACAAAGTTTTGAAACCTCCCTTCTTACTTTATCCGAATCTAAATATCTTCCAACTCTGTTTTCGGGGCTTTCTTAATTGGTAGTGAAAAGGGGACCCTCCCGGCCCGGTTTAATTTCGACTTTATGCAATTTAAAAACTGTTGGGAAAGGCAGCCCCTTGACAATGAGAGCGGGGTAATTAAATGTTGGCAAACCATTAGGCAGTGCCGGTGGGTATTGGGCCCCGCTACCCTTAACATTAACCACTTTGGTTAACTGACTGACTTGAGCCACCTCTTTTAACCAACTCAATTAAACTCCATATCGGACCCACCCTTCCTCCTTCCAGGGAGAACTTTATTATTGCAGATAACTGTTCAGGCACCCTGCGTTGAAGGGTTCGTCTTTCAGAACGAAGAGGTTCGAGTAATAAAGAGCTGCTTCTAACTAACGCAGAACTTCTTTAACAGCATCGAGTTGAAATAAATAATTAAATATCTTAATTAAGTATCTTCTCAATTTTTTTCACTATATTCGACTGATTGCTACCAACAGAAAAACAGTAGTTTTGTAATCTGTAAAAGTTGGAGACAATGTATGACAGATGACTTTTTATTTTTAAGTTATTTATTGAAATTTATGAAAGATAAATAAAGGCACGAGATAATGGCAAGTATAGAAACCACCAATTGTACCAATGGTAGTACGCAAATAACAAATTCAACTCAGAAGGTCACGAGACCATCTTCTTTTAAGACGCCTCGGAGGATTAGCAAGAAAGGACGAGGTTGCCAGGTTTGAAACTAGTGGGCTTGAGTGGGTATACATTTTGTCATGAAAAGATTAATATCAAATTCGGGCCAATTAGATAACAAATATGACATTAAGGTCACCATGGATTACTTTATTCATAACAAAGGAGCATTGAGGATTTTATAAAGGATTTTGGATGTAAGGATTGAACACGAGAAGAATTCGATGGCTTATGATTGCTTGTGTGCGAGCCTTTTATAATTAATTGGGAGCTTAGGGCGTGTGTCTAGTAAATGTTGAAGTCGTTTCAGACTATTACGAGGATTCCAAATTATTCGTAAGTAAAGATGTGGTATACAGGAATCAGTGAGATTTACGGGTAAAGGTGATTTGACGGGACTTGTGAAGATCAATTTTAATCAGATAACATTTTAAATAAGGACGATATATATCCAAAAAGAGTAGTATTCATTCAATTTCTCAAGATTTTTTAGATTATAATTTTTAACATATCTATCTTAATTTTCACAATTTATATTATATTACTCTAATATAATATAATATAATAATATATTTTTTAATTTAAACTAAAAATTGGTATTGTCAGAATTCGTATAAACTAATGTCAACGTCTGAATTTTTTTATAAAAAACGTGGCAACGTGATAATTATTGAATATATTTAGCCTCGCCCCATAGTAATCAGGTCAGTGCTTATCGGTTACCAAGTTTTTTTGGGCGCAAGAGAACAAGTAACTGGGTTTATAGGATCGGATCCTCGTTCGAGGCAAGCGCATGAACTTGATGGCCCAGAAAATTGATTGTCCAGTTAAAAATATTGTCTTACATAGATTTTTAAATCTCTTGCACTGCTCTACAAAGAACTTTTAGGATTGTAAGATAGTGAACTAGTATAAAAAACGAAGATAAGTCTTGAAAACTATGAAGCATTAAGTATATTAGAATTAGTCCCAAAAATTATGCGTTAAAATTGATTTACATTAATAACATGGGTAATTTTAGATTTGTTATTATAATAATAAGTCTGTCAAAAAAATAAAATAACAGAATAGGCATTGATTGGGTATCTGCTGGCTAGGGTTAAAATGTCTGTGTAAGTATTGTAAACTAATTAATAATAATTAAAATTGAATTATATTTGAGATATCAAATAGAATATATTTAAGGGAATGGATAGTTATAAGCATATCGAAAAACTGCAAGTAACATGATACTGAATAGCATAGCAGGTGCGGAAGAACTTGATCTTGATTTAGGAAAGTTAAAGTTAGTTCAGAAGGCAGTTCTGTTTTAAAATTGTTCTATCAGCTATATTATTGCTATTATAAATAAAAAATCTAGTCTTATATGTAATTTGAGATGAAGAAAAAAAGAAATGAATAATAATAATAATAACAAATTAGGATATTTGACTATTTTTGGGAGAAATAGGCAGGACCAGAGAAAGTTGGACAGAAGAGAGGACGCTTCATTCGTACTCTGGCTCTCTGTTCAGTTCTCTGGTTTTCCTAATTTTCCTTCATGAAATATGTGAGACAAAAGAGAAAGGAAGATAGTGTTGTACAAGTGAAATAAAGTGAGAAAAGTATCTTGAGGCACACAAGATCTGAAGCTAGTCTAATACAGTTTTGATGACTGATAATGATATATTAACCCATTTCTTTCAGGGCCATAACTCAAAAATACCAATTGTTGGCTTGTTTAACTTTAGAAATAGTAGTGCGTAAAATATATATATGTTTTGGTTTATTTTTGTACATCTCTACGATCTTTTTTCAAATATGATTTTAATGGACAACTATCCATTGTAATAATTCATTTTCAATATAGATGCTGAGTTATTAATAACATTATAACTGAAGTATACGATTCATATACAAACGGCCCAAATGTTTAAAGAATAATAAAACCCTCTGAGTCTGAAGAATATGAAAAGATATAAAACGAGGAATATAAAAGGAGGAAGAAAGGATATGCAAAAAAGAGGCAATATCAAGGTTGAGGAGAGAGAGAGAGAGTTAATTCAGACCAAGTTGACCGGTCCCTTTAATACCGCACATAAATAGAAGGGGCCATGAAAGGGGAGGGTGTTATATGGATCCATGGACAAGGATTTCCGAGACCATTTCAGATTAAACTACGTATAGACCCTCCATCTTTCCATATATATGTATCTCAAGGCCCTTCTTGGCCGTCCTTCTTCCCTCCTTCCAGATTAAAAAGAGACAAAAATATATTCAATACGATAAAAGGCTCACTTTGAATCAGAATGCTTGTAAAACGGTATTAATAAATCAATAACAATAATATATTTCTATAATATTCTAAATAATCCAAACAAATGTTAACTACTGAGCTAAAGCTGTACCAATAGGGCATATCCTGTAATTCATTATATGGCAGATAATCTACGGTTACCAATACGTTAGTCTTGTTTTATATTAAAGAGTTTTTTTGAACTGAAAACTTCTTTAGTGGCGTTTCGCAACTTTTGGTAGAGTGAAAACAGGTGAGTTCGCGACAGCAACATGCTGATACTGGTGACACATAGCGGCCTGTGCTTGAGCTATATAATTTCTTTTTACCAACTCCACTTTAGAGGTTAGAATTCGATTGACCTAAGAATAATCAAATTAACTAATAAGTCGCTTAATAGTTGGACATCAAAATCTAGATGAAATTTTCGTCGCCCGTAGAAAATTCTATTTAAATTGGTTTTTAGATAATCATGCAATTGTTTAATTGTACAAATCACAGTAGAAGGCAATTGTGAGTACTTATCGAACATAGGCTTATTCATTCATTCGGGGCTACAACTCGATTTCGATTCTTGGTCTCCTGTGCCAGCTTCCAACATTCCGAGGCTGTTTTTTCTAGATAACTTAATTTCAGGTAGTGGGACCAAGGGCGGATCCAGGATTTTTCAGAAGGGTAAAAAAATCAACAATAACTTAGAAATAAACTTTTCGTATTTATAGAAAGATATCGAAGGTTTATTAAAATATCTAAACAATAGTTTCACTCATATTATTTCTGTTATTTTATTCATATATTTTAACAACTATCATCACATGATTCGCCTATAAGTATGTACTGTAATAGATTCTCCACAGTACACAAAAAACCGTCTGGGAGGCACGTACCCCCGTGCCCCTTGGATACGCTTATGTAAATATATTGATAACAAAAATAAAGTATACATTGACGAACATTTCCAACGTTGTTATCGATATAAGCGTTGAAATAATTGTTAGCATTTATTTTTCTAATATTTGACATCTGCAATACTTCATAGTGTTATAAGTCTAGCAGTTGTTGTTCGATAGTAATTATTACCATTTAAATAATTCAAACTATAATTGATTTAGAAATTGAATAAAGAAATTTATTCCAATTTTTATGAGTTTCTACTCCTGCCGACAGTTCACATTACTACCTATGTTTTTTTTTATATTATTTTTATAGCCAAATTTTCTATTTAAAAGAAGTTTCCCGACTTGGTTCCGATGATAAATACGCTAGCTCGGCTGGGGGATGAAGTCATGTATCAGAAGTGAAGGTGATATATCAGAGCGGTGTTAAACATTAGGTAGGTAGGGCTGCATATATTAGTACCGAAGGGAAGCCGCTAGATTTATCAAGGAGTTCTCCCAGCCTATCTCTTTTTCATTATTCACTCTCCCTGTATTGTCACCTACCGGCTCTGAATTAGAAGGTTCCGCTATCCTGCTTCGTTGTCGATTCGATTTATGTGTGGGAGTAGGGCATGTCGTTAAGGGGAGCTGAAATGTTTAGCAGGGACGTTAATATTTTACATGACAAAAAAAAATAGAGTAAGAATATCCGTACAACCTGTGAAATGTATTTTTAAATTTAACAATGCCTTTTTTTCCGTCTGACGAAAACAGAACATGATCTGAGTTGTTGACAATATATTATTAAGAGTAACTAAACTAGGTGAATAAACAACATATCTAAATCATAGATATTATATCCTAACATTGTTCTAAGCTGATATTTAAAAAAAAGTTCCTTCAGGTTCATGTCAAAATTGTATCCCCTTAGTTACTGCCCCACTACCAATTTTTCAAACAGTTAGTGCAGAATACCTTTCTTTTAATTTTTACCGGTTATCATTTCTCTTTTGGAAAATATAGATCTACGAAGTATTCGAAAGGAGCAATCCTACTTCATGTCAAGTTTAAGGATATAATTCATAAGGAAAATATTTGTCGACAGATTTGTCCAATTAGCTACATCACATTAGTTATTATTCCTGCAGTAATACTGATTCAGTGAAATGGTGAGAAAAGTATTAGGCTGAGGTAATTAAAAATATACATTGCACAACATAATGCATATTTAACCCACAAGCTACTTTATGATGGAATTTATTATAACCTTGAAGCCCTATCTTACATAACAATCGATAAGATGTATATCCGAAAATTATTAATATATAATTAGGATGAGTCAAGTTAGTTTAACATTCCACCCACATTATTATTATTTTTAAGTAGACAGGGGCCCGCAGTAGTGAGTCACATTAGTTACCGTAACGGTTTTAAATGACATTTATTTTTAATATAAGAATATTTGAGCAAAATCTTAAAAGATGATGTATGGCTAAAAATAAATTGTAAAAGAAATCCAAACTGATTAAAAAAATAAATAATCGAAACTAACAATAGATATTCACTTTACATAATTAAAATACATATTGCACAGCATAATGCATATTTAACCCACAAGCTACCTTACGATGGAATTTATTATAAACTTGAAGCCCTATGTTACATAACAATCGATAAGATGTATATACGAAAATTATTAATATACAATTAGGATGAGTCAAGTTAGTGTAACATTCCACCTACATTAGTATTATTTTTAAGTAAACAGGAGCCCGCAGTAGTGAGTCACATTAGTTACCGAAACGGTTTTAAATGTCATTTATTTTTAATATAAGAATATTTGAGCAAAATCTTAAAAGATGATGTATGGCTAAAAATAAATTGTAAAAGAAATCCAAACTGATTAAAAAAATAAATAATCGAAACTAACAATAGATATTCACTTTACATAATTAAAATACATATTGCACAACATAATGCATATTTAACCCACAAGCTACCTTACGATGGAATTTATTATAAACTTGAAGCCCTATCTTACATAACAATCGATAAGATGTATATACGAAAATTATCAATATACAATTAGGATTGTAATTTTATAAAAATACAATAACAGTTCAACTGTTCATGATAATTTTCAATACCACTTAATCTGAAAAGTAGAAGAAAACTATAAGATGAAATAGGCAACAAACATAAATAAAATATCTTACAATGTTCAAGCTTATGATCATCAACATAATTATATATAATTACAATCACGCTAAAGTTCTGAACTTTTATCATAATATTTTCGAGTCTTTTCAAATTATGACTAAATGCAATGATATGCAATAAGTCTATGCTTTTACTCCTAATCATATCTGAATTTTCTTTCTTGTTTGATTAATGTCAGTTGTAATGGATGTGACCGAGAAAAAATACTTATCATGCAGATACAACCACAAGGGGCGCCATATATGCAATACCGCACAACAATCTCCATCAATCTTGTAGTAAGGACATATGTTATTAATTATAACGTAACATTATAATTACAAAATATAATGATTATGTTATCATAATAATTATAATATAAACTTATATTATATAATTATAATAAATATACAACATTTTCGCTAGTTTAGCCAAGCATTTTAGTCAAAAAGAACATTTAGCTGCCTTATTTCTCAAGATTTTAGTCATGTTCGAACGATGCTACAGTGCAGCTCTAGGTTTAATAAGGAAATCGATTTTTAACAAGTACCTAACATCGTAGAGCCTAGGGGACCCCTGTTTAACGTCCCTTCCGAAGGAAGGCATAACCAAGGATTTTTTACTTTCTTTAAAAATTAAAGGGCTACCCAACTACGAACCAGCAATCTTGGCCATAGAATGTTGTTATGCTAACTATTAGACCATAGGTCGCCCCAATCTTACCAATTTGCATAATTAATTAATTTTTCTCTATTTACCATATTCATGTAGTTTGGCCCCACAACAATGACATTATACTATTTAGGTATTAAAATATTGCAGTATGTTATTAATACAGAGAGTTGTCCGTTTTTGATCCTGAACACCTCCGATATAGTTATACTCTCCAAGCCTAGATAATGGAAGATGCTTGTAAATAAACATCCACCACCACAATCATAAACCTTTTAATGCACAGCATCAATTGTCAAATGATTGACTACAGACAATGATCCGAAATGCGACCATTGATGCAGTGAGATAGATGAGCCGAGATGGACTGGAGACTCGTTGCCGAGCGATTCAATTACAGATATGTAAATTGTGAGCGGCGGTCTCATCATCAGTCAGCTGCGATAGTGGCCTGTGACCTCTCCGTGGCCCAGTCGATCCTAGCCATGTGGATAATCCCTTCTGGGACAACGTCTATGGGATAACAAAGGATTTGAGCTCAGAAGGACAGGATTCAATTTCACATTGGCAATCTCATATATACTAAAACATACACAAGTCTAGAATGAGTAGTAAGATCTAAACGGTATATACATGACATGTAGCAACACAGTTTAAGCAACTGGGCGGCTATTAAAGCTTCTGCTGCTCGAATCATACCAAATGTGTTTAAATACATTTATTTAGAAAATATGTGATCTGAAGGATTTTGGTTTGGGTAGTACTCCGTGCACAGAAGTTTGTAAGCAGAGATTGGTGGTATCGGCATCAATCAACGAGCCTTCGGTTTCGTCAAGACTTTTTGTTTATTTATTTATACATGAATGTTTATACTATTTATATTTATACATGGAGTAAATAAAGCATTGGAATATTGCATATCCGTTTATTAAACCAGAATTTAAAAATAAAATATATTATTTTTAAAGGAAATCCAGGCCTTTTGGATAACTTCAGTAGTTTTAGCAATTCATTAAAATTGGAAATTATTGTTGAACATACGACTCCATTCTTAGAAACCACATTATTATTATAAGTAATTATAAAGAGATTAAGTTGTCACTCTCTGTTTTCAGTCTGTCTTGAGTCCATCATAAAGTCTTTAATAACCTGAATGCCCCAATTGTTGGTGATTCGGTCCTAGTGCGATACCAGTTCTTTCATTGAAAACTTTATTTTCCTACTAATTTCAAACCTAGGTACCTCTTCAATTGCCTATAAATACCAGTGTGTAGTTTCTCTATTTGTCAATATCCATATCATTATGTATTATTGATTCTACTCACGTATTGTATTGTTATAATACTGTAGTAAATTTCATTAAACAAATCTTTTATATCCACCTTTATGTATCATTCATTCTACTTACTTGTATTGTTGTAATAAAATTTTAGATTTCAATAAATAAATCTAAAAAAAAAAATATTAGTGGATTTGTGATGTATGTAACCTCTGTTTTTATTAGTTGAATATGCGAATAATTGTTTTTTAAGTCAACTGTTTATTGAGAGACTTCATTTTTGGAAATTCTTTTTTTGTGTGTGTGTGTGTGTGTGTGCATACCAGCATACTGTTACGAGTTTAGCTAACTAATATCAGTTGGTGGGAAGAGAGGCACAGTGAAGTTCACCGCTAACTCCACCGATACGATCGCCCCACAGCCGCGCGACCAAATCCCCAGGCAGCCATCCAGCCAATATAGGCATTTCACACGCCTCCAATATTCTAAACTTCCGACAGCCCCGCGTGCCATCAGATAGCCGCCATCCCATTTGGAAGCGCAGTATGTATGTTATTTTCCTGAGTCGCGTATATAAAACGAGGGCTAGGTTATAAATGAGTTCGGGGGAGGGGGTGGGTAATAACCGGGCGAGTTGGGTTGTAAAGATTAACGACTAGGGTTATAAAGCCTACAAAGTGACAATGCACTAAGATAACATTGATTCCCGAAGTGTCGTAAAGTCGGCCTGGGAATACTGCACTCTAAAACGAACCACCCCTCCCCACTGATATTGTCCTTACATACCCCCTCCTTTAAGCCCTGCTTCGATTACCAACTTTGCGCAACTTTTATGCCCCCGTAAAGATTCAGAATGGAGATCTCAAGCCAATTGATTCAAGAGAAGATGCTTTTTTTTAAAAATAAAAGCAAGAAGCCCTGACACTTCTTTTGGATAGCGAAAAGGAAATAACACCACTAAAAGCATTAATATTGCCCGATCCCCATCAGATAATATCAGCATTAATTGTAGTCCTCCCCTACAATAGCCGCCTTCGATATGAGTGGAGCTGTTAACTCCCGATATAAAACATTTCATACTTGCTTCATTCGGTGATCTTTGCGAGATATTCATTTCTCTGCACCCCCTCCGATTACTCATCCAGAAAGTAAATGCGATTTCATGTCCCAAGGGAGAGCAGTAACCAACTTATATTTTAAATATACGATATGTTTGTAAAGCCTCCATGGCCTGGTTATAAGCGAATATCGTTAATGATATTGGGTTCATATATAATATGGGTACAGGATAGTTCTCCGCTCAGTCGCACATGTTTGAGTGTTGCGTCCAAATTAAAAAATATAGGGCATACTGTAGGAGAAAATAATTCTAAATGTTTTTCTCTCTCGTCTTAAATGATACTTCCATGATACTTTTGTGCTTGTATCTAGTCTTTAAGAAGTATTTACACATGCATAGATCAAGCATTGGTATGGCAGATAATTTATTTAATTAGCCCCTTGGATGGACTTTGATGGAGCTGTAGATTATACTGGGGCTCACACAGCCTCTATAATGTGGGTACTCTTAATTCGGGAAGAACCTGGCGGTTGAGCGTGATCTCGGACCATGATCCAACTGCACAACCGTTGTTCTATAACAGTACAATTATGATGGTGAAAAATTGCAACCACTACTTTTTGAAGGACTTATTGTAGCTACAGTAATAATATCTCTAGCGAATAATATCTAATTTGGGCAGACTTCTAACAAAATGGAAAGGATAATAATGATAAATATTTTTTTGTAAAAAAGTTCCAAGGGATTTCATGAATATTAATTATGAAGAGTAACTGATACCTGTTGCAGCTTCTATACAAAAAACAATATTTTCTTTTAGAAAAAAACATTGGCAATATTATATTTTTTTATATATTTCATTTCCTATGTAACTATTCCCTCTACTTTTTATTTCATATACCTAAAGATTTCCCTATATTTATTAAATATACCTGTATACTTTTTTTTTATCACTCATATCCCTAGATGGTTATATATTTTGGTATTCCTTACCACAAATCCTACCACCATACTACATATTTTGATATCCTTCATTATATATTAATTTAATTAATATGTATCTTGTAAATTTATCCCTGAAGAAGACCTGCAACATGGGCCGAAACGTTGGTTTAACACTAACAGTTCTTACTAAAGAGAATTTTTTCTGACCTCCATTCGGACCATTTTCTGCCTAATAATACTATATTTTATTTTTCTCATATCCCGAGTTTATCCTTTTTCAACGAATAGACATATATTTTCAAATAAAATTCTCCCCAAGGGCAGGAAGCTAATAAGAGAAGACATATAAAAGAACCCGACTGAGGGCTGATATAGCACAACCCTTTCCCTTGCTCAGGGAAGAAAGGTACAATAAAACCTACTTCCCAGCTGAGGGAGGGAATATACTGCGCACTTGCTGGCTAGCGTTAAGGTCTGTATATTATGTACTGCGCGCAGAATCGCCGGCTAATACACATTACCACATAAATAGCAGAGAACCCCACCTGCCTCTCAGCCTGGTTTCTGTACCTTACAGTCCCAAGGCATTCCATGACATTACAGTTATATGTTTATTTATTATTGAACATTTTACTTGAAATAAATTTCAGTTTTAAAATATTTATAAAAAATTATATATAGAAATTAACCACTATATTTAATAATAAAAGCAAATAGAATGAATGACAGGTATTAATGATATGAGGGCAAGTAGAGAAACTATTCACTGGTAGTACTCAAATGTTAAAAATAATAGAAACAACAAATCAGAAAGCTCTTTTTTTTTGACAACGGTTTGATCTTTAAAAATATAAACATAAAATGGTATGAATTTCGGATTACTTTTAAAAAATACACAAAAAACTGGAAAGTTTGTCTTATTTTTAACAACTGCAATTATCTAACATTATTATTCATATTAATAGAAATTTAAACATACGAATTGGGATGGTAAAATGCTAATTCTAGATCCCTGTAGCCACATTCCTTTTCTTATCAAAGCGTTTTTCCTACGCTTTTAACGAAAAAATCCTTTTTTAAAATCTATTTGACGACCTTTTTCACATTATTTAAAATTAGGAATTATTCTGAATTTCTGAAGTATTTCACAGCTTATTCTTTTAAATAAAAATATTCCCCAATAGTTATTCTGTTAATTTTAAATAGAGAATTACATAAAATACCAAATTAAATTTAATAGACAATAAACTAACAAGACAAAAGCAACACGAAAAAAAATGAATGACGCAAACACAAACACTAAATGCAATGAGGTAGGGATAAGATGATGTTATATGAAATAAGGAAGTATGTCTCACGGCAACCTGCTAAATCACAAGTAATCATAACTTTATTAATATTTTATCTGTATTTTATTATAGATAGCTATATAGAAGCACAAAAATTCATCGAGACAAATTATCACAAAATTAAACGAATCTCACAGTTTAAAAGGTCTCAGTGAAAAAATTCAGAAAAATGGAACAGAAAAAAAAATCAACAAATTAGATGCCAAAAAATATGCACTCAATATAGACTAGTCCAAACTATTTATAGCAAAAAATGTACGTCCAGACTAAAATTTCAAAACTAAACAAACTGTACCAATATACTCAAAGCTAATACATTAAATTACAGTTATAAAATAAGAATGCCTCTATGGACCAGCTACACTGATTTTAGGCCAATAATTAGTAGACGATTTCAGTACCAATGTAAATCGTCAACCAAACCAGAAATCAAAGAAAAATAGAGTATTACTATTAACTTAATATCTTAGAACATTTGAAACGCAAATTACACTGTCCAACAAAAAAATATTTTTGTAATGTTTCCTTCACTTCATGAGTCAAATCTTACTAATTTTGGGTTGAAAAAAACGAAAATGACAATGAAAAAATTTTATTAGCTCTAGTTTCTGTGATACACCATGGGTCAAAATATATAACTTTAAAAAATTGAGGTAAATCAGTAAATTTTAAACCATAAGTTTATCAACATTATAAATTAATTTGGAGTTGAAAATTAATGGCAGAATACTTGGCAGATTGGATATTATTACCATCATGTGGATTTCATTTTTCTTTTGGCCTGTCTTCTGTAGGTGAGTTCTGAAGCATCCCTACACACGCACCAACAGTAATCTGCAAGCATTGATTCATTCCAACGGCCCTTATATCTTTGTTCCATTACAGAAATATCCTGATGGAATCTCTCACCATGTTCATCACTGACCGCACCACAGCTAGGAGGGAAAAAGTCTAGATGAGAGTGGAGGAAATGAATTTTGAGAGACATCCAAGTTTATGATATTTTTGTAGAAGTATCCTCACCAACTGAACATAGTCATCTTCTCTTTTGTTCCCCAAAAAACCTTTAACAACTCCCTTGAACGCATTCCAAGCTTCCTTTTCTTTCCCCTCCAAAACTCTGTCAAACGCAGGATCCTTCAGAAGCTCCCGAATTTGTGGCCCAACAAAAACACCTTCCTTAACTTTTGCATCACTTAGGAAAGCAAATTTTTCCCTCAAATATCTAAAGGCCTCTCCTTCTTTGTTCATGCCTTTGACAAAGTTTTTCATCAAACCGAGTTTTATATGTAGTGGTGGAAGAAATATATCTTTCGGGTCGACGAGAGGCAGGGCAACAACATTTTTTTCACTAGGGCCAAGATTTCTTGCAGGCCAGTCTGTTTGAATGTAATGTGATTTCCTATCCCTACTGTCCCACATACATAAAAAGCAGCAGTATTTAGTATACCCCAGTTGCATTCCTAAAAGTATAGCGATGACCTTTATATCACCACAGATTTTCCACTTGTGTTCAGCATATTTGATTGAGTGGAGGAGGGCTTTCATGTTTTCATAAGTCTCTTTCATGTGAACTGCATGTCCAACAGGAATAGAAGGAAGACGGTTACCGTTGTGAAGTAATACAGCTTTCAAACTAAGCTTCGACGAATCTATGAATAGCCTCCATTCAGTAGGATCATGGTTCAAATTCAAAGATTTCATCAAGCCATTAACGTTGCTGCATACTACAAGGCTGTTTTTCTTTTCAAAAAAAGGAAGGAGATCCTTCGAACGCTGTCTACACTGTGATACCCTGACATCATGCTGGAGAAGATTCCACTGCTGTAGTCTTGAGCCTAGAAGTTCTGCCTTATCCTTTGACAAATCAAGGTCTCGAATGAGATCACTCAATTCCGCTTGACTCAGTCTGTGCGGTTTATCATTTGTTTCCTTAAAATCAGGGTCGTGAGATGTGCTAGGCTGGCTGAGTTCTTCTGCACTATCTTCATTTTCCACTTAAAGTTCATAACTGTGGGGTGGGGTAGGTATTGGTAAACCATCTGAATGTAGAATTGGTCGAGTAGCCGAAGGAATATTTGGGTATTGAACTGTTCTTTTTTTCTTTGTTGACAATCCCGACTTTATTGGTGGAGTCAAGCAGAAATAGCAGTCATTTATATGGTTTGTAGGCTCCCGCCAAACCATGGGCACAGCAAAAGGCATAGATCGTTTTTTATTTTTCAGCCATTCTCTTAAAGTAACTGAACAAGAGTTACAACATATATGTGGAGCCCACGACTTATCTTGGTCACCTACCGTAACTCCAAAATAATGCTTATAAGCAGTCTTAACAGCAAGAGTAAGATTGCGTTTCTGTGACGAAAATGTTACTTCACCAGAAATGTAACAAAAGTTATTCACTGAATTCACACAACTTCGTGGCATTTTGGTTTAGTACACTTAAATATCACTCCAATACATTAAATTCGAATAAGAAAGCAACAGAAACCACATCAAGCACTATCTGAAGAACTGAAATCACGTATAAACCTGTACAACTGTTGGTTTTGTCAGTTAACAGGCGTACCAACATCCAAAAACTAAATTTCTCGACAAAGTGAAAGCTGAGCATTAAAAAATGACATGTTACTGTATCTTGAAAACAAGAGCTAATTGGTCATTTTCGAGGTGATTTTTGAACTCAGGGGGTGAAAATACATAATAACTGAGTATTTTTAAGCCCGAAACAAATTCATTGTTGTTCAGTGTTATCGCTTTAATTAACTATACTTACATATCGTAGTGGTATGTTACTTTTCATTACTGAAACCGACCGACGAAACAAGGCTTCCATTTTTCGCCCCATTGTAAACAGAGCGGACAAAAGAGTGGAAATACATACAAGATGGCGCCTGGTGGTGGCGATAAACATGAGATGAGTGGATGAGAGACTGGCCCATACATATTGCATGACGCTGTGCCGTAATCAGCCCCTGGACACTCGAGCCACTAGAGATAATATAGGGACAGAGCTCCCTATTCAATACTCTATACTGTCTCCGATATCACAATGTCTACTTAGGGCTCCTTCATCCAAGCAGTGGGAGCCTGGATCCTGGGCTTTCGGAGAATTATTCGATGAAGAACCGTAATATAAAGTTAAGAGAAAAATATTATCTGTAAGAACCTGTTATTTTTTCTATATCGGCATGGTTCTTTGATTATAAGGGCAAAAACTTCTAATGGTCATCATTGCCATAAACACTTAAAAAATTACTTAAATAATTATATGTTGTTATTAATGCACCAATTAACAAAAAAACTTGAATAGTATCCAACGATAATATACAATAGAGATAGATTTTAATAGAAGGATTAAAATAGGATAGTCCAAATTTTGGTCACACCAAAATATTTTCAAAAGCAACTTGGCCATACATCACAAGAGAAAAGTTTTTGATGCTTGCATCATTCCTTTTTTAACTTATGGATGCCAAACTTGGAGTCTAAATATCTAAATCCCTCAACCACTCAGCGTGCAATGGAGCGAAGTATGTTAAGGAAAAGTAGAAGGGAGAAAATAAAGAAGACAGAACTACGGAAGCTGACTGGTACGCGCGATTTCTCAAGACCGTATCTGATCTTAAATGGAAGTAGGCTGGACACATTGCAAGAATGGGATCAACACATTGGGCTAAGGCAACAACGGATTGGTATCCAATACACCGCACTAGGAGAAGATGGAGACCAGCCACGAGATGGCGGGACGACATACAAAACTTCATAGGAGTATTATGGCACCGTTCTGCTTGGAACAGACGTAGCTGGGGTAAATTGGGAGAGGCTTATGCCCAAAAAAGGGCCTTTTTTCTTTTCAAAACCATGTAAATATAAAAAAAATGTAAAAATGTACATAGAAGAAAGAGGAAAACAAAAAATAAAGCTTATTATTATTATTAATGCACCAATAAACAAAAAAACTTGTATAGTATCCAACGATACTTGGATTTAAAACATCTAAAAATCTTTTAATTTTAAGAAGACGGGGTTAAAAGCTAAAATCTTTTTTCCTGAGTCAATTAAAAAAGTTTATTAACGAGAGCCTATACCTCTACAACCCATGAATTGTCTTGGGTTCAGTACATGGTAGAGACTGTTTCTAGGCCACCGGTTGTGCAGGTAGGTGATTTTTCGAAGAACACACTCAAACAATCGGTTTCTCTCCAATAAAGGGTACCCACTTTATAAAGACTAAATGATCCCCAGGTGGGTATTAAAATATTAAATAATTTACATGCCAAAGCCGGATTTGAACCCGTTTTTTTGTATAAAAATAACGACAGTAATAAACAAAAAAGTGTTCATACAGGTGGGATTTTTTCTGTCTTAGATATACTGATCCTTAAACGATCGACGTATTTTCCCAAATTTATAAATGATCAAGATATAAATTAAATTTATTAATGGCTTCTGTGCGGAAATTGAGACTTTTGGAAATTTTTAAGGAGTTAAATTGAAATGAAAAATACCGAGAAGCATCTCAGTGGTCGTGAGACAATTCAATACATTACGAATCCTTTTCTTTCTTTTTTTACTTACTTCTTCCGAGTGAGAATAAAAGCTACACACCATTGCAAACCATGAAAGATCCTGGACCTCAGTACATGGTAGAGACTGTACAATGGTGGTGATTTGTTCGAGATGTCGCTCAACCACCAGGTTTTCACTACAACTAAAGGTGTCCACTGTATAGTCTAGCCTTAGTTGTTAACTGATTAAATAATTTGTCTGCCACAACTCAGAGCTCTAAACACTGAGCAACCCTCTTCAGAAGTGACCACGATGACAATGGAATCAAACGAGATCCATGAGAAGAGATTAAAAATAAGAATTAAATAATCTGATTTCATTAATAAATTTAATCTAACCCCTGTAAATACGCATGTAAAAACAACAAAATGTGTTAGCGAATCTTTTATTCTAATCTATGTGCAGACATGTAGGATGACAAATGTGCTAAACACTTATTCCAAACCAAGCAATTAATTATTCCAGGATAGAGAACCTAAATTATTCAACTCAAAGGGTTGTCATTGAGACAGTATTACGGCCTTGCAAATTTTTAAAATGGCATCGCTTTCTGTTAGTTATATATAGCAGCAGGGAGGGGCATTCCCAGCTGAAGGCAAGAAAACTCTTAAGTATTCATAATTTAAATAAACTAAATTCCCTCGCGTTGGAAACCAACCAACCCTCCTACTAATTTATTTCAGCCATTAATTTATATTAATGTAAAGTCTGAATGGAGGAGCACTAAAAACGAAATAAATTGTAAGAAATATTGGCTAGTGGCTACCGAGAATTGAGCGTCTGTAATAAACTCAATATTTATTTGGATGGTGATAATGATTATGATCAGATTTTTATGAATGTTATTCAACTGATTCTTTGGCAGCCCACCATTAAAATTTAAAAAATAGGAATAAGAAGATTTGTTTATTTGTCTGTTGTGTTTTGATGAAACCATTTTTTGCAATAAGAAGATTCTATGCTGCTCCAATAATGATTAATAATAAGGCTTAGGGAACCCGAAGCTCGATGCCGATACCAACAATCTCTGCTTACAAACTTCCGCCCATGGACCACTACCCAAACCCAGATCCGCAGGATCACTTTTATACGAAATCCTCCCAGGTACGCTTCGGTCTACCCCTCAGACGTTTCTCAGTCAGCTCAGCGCTTATTAACTTTTTAGGATTTCATTCGTTACTAAGCCTAACTACTTTACAAGGTCATCTTAATCTTCTGACGCTATCACTTCAATAATATTACCCGTGTGCATGGATCCCATAATGATTAAAGAACTTATTCAATAATGCAATTTCATAACTATTGAAAAATAAATGACGTAATTTTTTAACTAAATTGTATGATAAGCCCAAGCCTCTAATTGCTCATACATTTACTTTCATTGCCATTTTTTAAACTATGCTGCCCTGAAACTATTTATCTCCCGTTGTAACTAGAGGACAAACCACGTTAGAGTTGTAAATTATTTTTTTACTTAGGAAGCTATCAGTGAAGCTGCCAGTGATAAGAGCGAATACATTTGCAATTTACGCACATGTATTCCCTAATTACACCGAATTTACATGATTTGTTTTTGGTTGGGCTGAGTCGTGAGCTGCTTTTAAAATGGCCCATTCTTGTTTAATGTATCATTTTCTAGATCATGTTTTAATTTAAACGCTATTTTATATATTTTTTTTCATATATGGCATATCTGTTATACCTCTCAAGCTGTAGTTCTAATATCAATTAACCATTTTATTTTTTAAAATATTTATTTCTAAATTTTATTTCAATTTAAATAAAAATGTAGAAATTAATTATTAACTATGGCTATTCCTAAGATGTCTATGCCTTTGGGCTATTAAGTATGTTTCCCTTGTTTTATTATTTATAACTCAATTGTTTCAAGAGATTTCTTTAAATTTTCCTAGAGCCATGCTTCCATAGAGTACGTAAATAAGGATCAGACCACTTCTGTAGATCTAGTACATGTAATTTATTTAGACCGTAACGATATTAGAACTGTTTTTTGCGTGAGTAGTACTTCAGCCAATACAATATTCACCTCGACTTTATTATTGTATTAATATATGACGGCAAATAACCAAGCGATTTATCAAAGAAAGGAATTAGTAAGGTAGATACAATTTAATTGTATATATTTGAAGCTATTGTACGTTTCTAATTTTTTGAAAATATACATCAAGTGTACTTGATATAATATTCTTGATATATTTTCTATAACTACTCACTTCTGTTGGTCTTTGATGCTCCAAGGAAGTCTCATGTGTCCCACCTCTGGGAGTTGAGTGGCTCTTCCCCTCTGACCGTAGACACTATTTCCTAGGTTAATTCTTAACCCTAATACATCTATAGCCAATTCAAACAATTCAAATGCTTTATCCTACTCCAGGGCACAAGATCTCGCCTTTCTGACCTTATACGTTTCCACAACCGAAGCATCCAGAGTTTCTTTTTCGGACGTACCATCACATTTTGGAGCTCACCTCCACATAATATCGGCCAATCTTTTTACCTAACCACATTCAAACCCATGCTTTTCTTACATCTCCTAAATTCTCAAACAGATGCTCTCTAATCAGTTATTATAAATAGTTCATATCCACCAGAAGTAACTAATGACTGTCAATTTTCTTCATTCATAGCGATATTATTTTTATATATTTTATGTGCGTTTATTATATGTTTTTATCAGATTATTTATTGTTATTTTAGTTTTTTTTTCTTGATCAGAATATATGTTATATGTACCTATGTAAATACCGTACGATACTTATGATGTAGCCTCTCAGCTAGGCACATATTCTGTTATTTTTGCACGCAACTGGTTATTCTTAAGGGACCTGGTCCCATAATAAAATTTTTACTTCACTGTTATACTTTTGGCGTCCAACAGAATGGTTACTGCTATCATAGCAACATACATTAATTGCATTGCACTGTATGCACTTGATTTTTGCTACAATGTATGCTGAACTTTCATAGTTTGCTTTGTTATATCTTCTTCACGTTATTCTTCTCAGACTGTTGAAGTGAGATCAAAAGAAAGTTTGGAGTAGTTTTATGAGGGAGGCTAATAATAAATCAAGTGCTCCCGTGGAAAATATAGCGCAGACTCCAAAAACGCCAACTATTGTCGGTATAATTAACTTTCGCTTTATAACAAACTAATATTAGATATAAACTTCTGCTTGTATCTGCAGCTTTAAACAATACCCACTCAGAGAACTTTTAACAGTATAAGTAAATTCACAAAGTAAGAATTTGGAAATAAATGCAAAAACAAAGAATGCAGGAGAGATACGGTGATAAAACACAGTAAGTGGAAAGAGTAGGGCCAGAGACTGGGAGATAAGGGCTAGTTTTATGCCCCCAACAGCAGCCCTATAAAGTCCCCCTTAAAGTTAATTTATAGTCTTTAAAGCTCTCTCTACGGCGGCGTTTTTACCTCCACTATTAGTCTTCCCTTCTTCTAGCTTCATTCAGCAACAGTCTCTGGAGTAAAACTCAATCGGCCGAAATTTATTCATTGGTATGGATCAGTAAGTGCTGTTACAATAAAATCGATCTTTACAAGATGTTGCAATAAAATCGAATCAAAGAACTCTTTAAAAAGAACAACAGTAACTATTGTTTCGGACGACAAAAGTAGAATAGAAAAATAATTTTAAATGGAAAATAACTGACTGGATAATACTAATAATGGAGAATGGAGATAGAATTATTTTTTAATTTTCAAATTTATTATAATAAAATCAACTACATTGATGCTATATCCCATACTTATATCTCAACCTGCCATTCTATTCATAGATGGATAGAGATACCTATTCATTACTTTCTACATCTTTCTTCTGTATTTATTCTTTGGCATCATATTTTGTATCATTTTTCATACATTTTACGTATGTAACCTCTAGGAGTCTATTATCATACATTTTATATTTTATCTGTAACTAAATTAGGTTTTCCAAATACTTTATATCTCACCTTTTTATATTGTAATCTTTTTCATTTTGTATCATTCCGTTTACCTTCTCATTCTTCTTTCCCTTTGTATTATGTTTAAATTATCACCCTTCTGTATACATTTATTCTGTACCAGGTCTGCAAGTTTAAAATGTCGTTTTAATTCCAATAGAATGCACTCTTAGCCTATTGAAGGATTTGCTTATCTCTAAACGCTATTTTGTTTGTTAGTCATTTGTTTACAAAATTCAGTTGTTTTTAAGTCGTTTACGTGGACGTATCATACCTTTCTTTGGTGTTAAAAATGTCTAATTTTAAGCCAAATAAAGAGCATTTGCGGCATGTCATGATTTTCTTATTCAATCAAAAGAAAAAGGCATCTGAATGTCATCGAATTCTTGTTGAGACTTATGGCGATCTTGCTCCAACCGTCAAGACATGTGAACGTTGGTTTCAAAGTTTCAAACGTGGTGATTTTGATGTTACTGATAAAAAACGAGAAAATCGACCAAAAAAGTTTGAGGACGTCGAATTGCAATCTTTATTAGACGAAGACAATACCCAAACCCAACAAATGATGGCAGAACAGTTAAATGTCACTAGACAAGCCATTTCCGATCGCCTGAGAGCTATGGGAAAAATTCAAAAGGTTGGAAAATGGGTTCCACATGAATTGGACGAACGACAGATGGAAAAACGAAAAATTGTGTGCGAAATGCTGCTTTTACGCCACGAAAGAAAGGGTTTTTTGCATCGAGTTGTAACTGGCGATGAAAAATGGATTTATTTTCAGAATCCCAAACGAATAAAATCATGGGTAACGCCAGGACAACCATCCACATCGAGTGCAAGACCGGATCGTTTTGGAAAGAAGACAATGCTGTGTGTGTGGTGGTATCAGAAGGGAGTAGTCTACTACGAGCTTCTCAAACCCGGCGAAACAGTCAATACCGACCGCTACCGACAACAAATGATCAATTTGAGTCACGCATTGATCGAAAAACGCCCAGAATGGGCTCACAGGCACGCCAAAGTCATTCTTCAGCATGATAACGCTCCTGCACATTCAGCCAGATTGACTAAGGAAACGATTTCTTCGCTTGGTTGGGAACTCCTACCCCACCCGCCATATTCACCTGACCTGGCGCCTTCTGATTATCACCTATTCTCATCGATGGGACACTCATTGGCTGAGCAACACTTTAACAATTTGGAGGATGTAAGAAAATGGCTCGATGAATGGATTTCAAATAAAGATGAAGCATTCTTTTGGAATGGTATCCATAAATTGCCCGAGAGATGGACAAAATGTGTAGAAAGCGAGGGCCAGTACTTTGAATAAAATATATTATATGTAAAGGAGATGGTTGGGGGGTGCAGTCAATAAGAACACCGAATAAGTGAAGTACTTATATTATGTGCCGACGTTTCGACCTACAGTGTAGGTCATCTTCAGGGCTAACAGAGAAACAAACAGAACAAAAGTGTAAAAACATCAAAGTTGTACAGTAACAATACTAGTGACAAATAATGTAGAAAAATACAAAGTGGCAGATATGAAAATAGAAGATAAAGAATATTAAAAAGGAGTCAGATTATAATAAAATAAAGATAAAGACAGATTTAAAAATTACTGATAATGAAAAGGCATTGAACTAGTGGTAGATATAATAAAAATCAGATAAAGACAAATATAACAAAATTATTGAAATAGTGACAGATATAATTATAGAAAATGTGATAGAATATAATAAAATTAAGATAAAGACAGATATAACAAAGATATTGATAATGGAAAGAAAATGAAAATAATGGCAGATATAATAAAGTAAGACAGATTTAATAAAATTAAAGAAAATGAGCAGAAATGATAAATAATAAATAACGCATATAAAATAAAAAATAGAAAATAAATGTACAGAATGGATAGTACAGTACAATATAATAATATAAAGTAAAATCAAAAGGAGGAGTTAAACAAAAGAAACAAAAATGAGGATATTTACATATAAAGAAAGGTTGGAATATGAAGAATACAGAAAAACTAGTAAAATAAAGGTGTAAAATGTATGATAACGGACTTAATGATGTTAACAAGTTACAGAAAAGTATGGAACTATATGTACAATAACAAATGTGAATAATAGAAAAACTATTGTACAATAACACCAGTGTACAATGACTGTTTTGAAAATATAGTTGATAGGAATAGAATATGAAAAGTTAAAATAGGTGAAAACGCTAGTACAGTAACAATAGTTTACAATGTATGTATGAAAAAAATTAGATGGGATTAATGAATTAGAAAAATAAAATAGGTGTTTAAAAATATGAACACATGATTACCAACATATGATGGATGCCAAAATGATAAGGGGAAAAAATAAGAAAATTAAAATTGGAGAAAGGATAAAGAGAAAAGTTTAAAATAAATAAAATATAAAGAAGAAATGAAGAGGAGACATACCGAATGTTGGGAAGCGTGGCCGTTACATATAGCGGCTAGAGTGTACTGGGCCACATTTGACCGTTGAGAACGAGGGAAGAGATGGGAGCGGTATCTAGTGGCCGGAAAGTTAACTATAGAAGGTAACTATACTGGAGTATAGGAAAAAAGGATAAAAAAATATAAATAAAATTAAAACAATGAAAGAAATGTCGATAGAGTCATAGAAAAGAAAACATCAATGTCGGAGTAACGGGAATTTATCGGATTCCAGCAAAAGAACGTTAAGACCGTGGGAAGAGATAGGGGCGAAATCTAGTGGCCAAAAGTTAACTATAGAAGGTAACCATGCTGGAGAATAGGAAAAGAAGGAGAAAGGGAGTAGATGGATAAAATTAATATGAATAAAATAAATAAAAAAATTGAAACAAAGAAAGAGATGTAAACCGAGTGATAACAAAAGAAACAAAAATGACGAAGAAACGGAATTTAAGGTCTTTTGAGTAAATTAAAAATTTGGGAGTAGGTAGAGGAAAGGTGATGAGAGTCAGACTTAAGATTGATAGAGGAGGAATCTAAATTTATGTGGATAGTTTCAGAGAGGATGCGTTTGTCATGGTTATGCGCTGTAGCTAGGATAGACGTATTTTCAAAATCAAAGGTGTGGTTTAAAGAAATGGCATGTTCGGAAAGTTTAGAGGAGGTAAGGTTATGGGAGGAAATGGCATATTTGTGTTGAGAAATACGGTCTTTAAGGAAGTTTGGTTTAAAGAAATGGCATGTTCGGAAAGTTTACCTTACTCGGAAACCTTACCTCCTCTAAACTTTCCGAACATGCCATTTCTTTAAACCACACCTTTGATTTTGAAAATACGTCTATCCTAGCTACAGCGCATAACCATGACAAACGCATCCTCTCTGAAACTATCCACATAAATTTAGATTCCTCCTCTATCAATCTTAAGTCTGACTCTCATCACCTTTCCTCTACCTACTCCCAAACTTTTAATTTACTCAAAAGACCTTAAATTCCGTTTCTTCGTCATTTTTGTTTCTTTTGTTATCACTCGGTTTACATCTCTTTCTTTGTTTCAATTTTTTTATTTATTTTATTCATATTAATTTTATCCATCTACTCCCTTTCTCCATCTTTTCCTATTCTCCAGCATGGTTACCTTCTATAGTTAACTTTTGGCCACTAGATTTCGCCCCTATCTCTTCCCACGGTCTTAACGTTCTTTTGCTGGAATCCGATAAATTCCCGTTACTCCGACATTGATGTTTTCTTTTCTATGACTCTATCGACATTTCTTTCATTGTTTTAATTTTATTTATATTTTTTTATCCTTTTTTCCTATACTCCAGTATAGTTACCTTCTATAGTTAACTTTCCGGCCACTAGATACCGCTCCCATCTCTTCCCTCGTTCTCAACGGTCAAATGTGGCCCAGTACATTCTAGCCGCTATATGTAACGGCCACGCTTCCCAACATTCGGTATGTCTCCTCTTCATTTCTTCTTTATATTTTATTTATTTTAAACTTTTCTCTTTATCCTTTCTCCAATTTTAATTTTCTTATTTTTTCCCCTTATCATTTTGGCATCCATCATATGTTGGTAATCATGTGTTCATATTTTTAAACACCTATTTTATTTTTTTAATTCATTAATCCCATCTAATTTTTTTCATACATACATTGTAAACGATTGTTACTGTACTAGCGTGTTCACCTATTTTAACTTTTCATATTCTATTCCTATCGACTATATTTTCAAAACAGTCATTGTACACTGGTGTTATTGTACAATAGTTTTTCTATTATTCACAATTGTTATTGTACATATAGTTCCATACTTTTCTGTAACTTGTTAACATCATTAAGTCCGTTATCATACATTTTACACCTTTATTTTACTAGTTTTTCTGTATTCTTCCTATTCCAACCTTTCTTTATATGTAAATATCCTCATTTTTGTTTCTTTTGTTTAACTCCTCCTTTTGATTTTACTTTATATTATTATATTGTACTGTACTATCCATTCTGTACATTTATTTTCTATTTTTTATTTTATATGCGTTATTTATTATTTATCATTTCTGCTCATTTTCTTTAATTTTATTAAATCTGTCTTACTTTATTATATCTGCCATTATTTTCATTTTCTTTCCATTATCAATATCTTTGTTATATCTGTCTTTATCTTAATTTTATTATATTCTATCACATTTTCTATAATTATATCTGTCACTATTTCAATAATTTTGTTATATTTGTCTTTATCTGATTTTTATTATATCTACCACTAGTTCAATGCCTTTTCATTATCAGTAATTTTTAAATCTGTCTATATCTTTATTTTATTATAATCTGACTCCTTTTTAATATTCTTTATCTTCTATTTTCATATCTGCCACTTTGTATTTTTCTACATTATTTGTCACTAGTATTGTTACTGTACAACTTTGATGTTTTTACACTTTTGTTCTGTTTGTTTCTCTGTTAGCCCTGAAGATGACCTACACTGTAGGTCGAAACGTCGGCACATAATATAAGTACTTCACTTATTCGGTGTTCTTATTGACTGCACCCCCCAACCATCTCCTTTACATAAGATCATCCAGTCAACCATTTTCATCTCATTCAAAATATATTATACTTTTTTTTTTTTTAATTAAATTATATTTTAAGAAATAAACGACATTTTAAACTTGCAGACCTGGTATAGAAGGGTGATAATGTAATTCTTTATCCTTTCTTATAATATTCTTTATCCTTAATTATATATCAGTCACTATTTTACTTTTCTTCACTCTATATGTTATTATATTCTTGATACTGTAACGTTTTTTATATTTTTTTTTGCTTTGTTTGTTTTTTCTCTCCTAGCCCTGAAGATGACCTACAAAGTAGGTCGAAACGTCGGCACAAAATATAAGTCTAGACTTATTTGTTGTTTTCTTGACTGCACCCCCCCCAAACTATCTCCATTCTCCATAGATCATCCAGTCAACTATTTTCCTCACTAATATGAATGCTAATAATGGTATGATTTGGGTGGGGGGTGCAGTCAAAGATAACACAAAATAAGCAAAAGATATTTTATTGAGCCAAAGTTTCGGCCTAAGATGAAGGCCATCTTCAGGGCTGGGAAAAAGAAACATAAAATACTTTTTAAAAAAGCATTGCACTACCAAGGAAGAGTTACAGTTCATATGAAAAAAATTAATAATAATGAAAAGAAATATAGAGAGTAAGATAGATTATGAAATAACTAGTGGGAAGTGCTCATTTTATTTTATGAAAAACAATTTTATTCTGGGACCAGTCCCCTTAATAATAACGGTCGTGTGCAAAATTAATAGAATATATGTCTGTTCAAGAGGCTACATTATAAGACTAATGCAGTACTTAAATATGTAATTGAATAGATAAATATAAACTAAAAGGTATGTTTTGGTCAAGAAAAAAATAAAATAAATAACATCACTTCAGAAAAAAATTATATTGTAACCTAAATAAAATGAATCAGTTTTATACTCTACAATAGTCAAATGCCCTCGAAAGCAGAAACGGACAGAATAAACCCACGACATTAGATCATTTTTATTATGACTGAGTGGTCATCGATGCGACTAACCTCCTAATTCATCACCAAAATGATGTCAGATGAAATCAGCATATGACGTTATTGAATCTTGAAGAAAGCTAAGACAAAATTTATAATGAGGGAGGACAGTAGTAGAGAGAGGAAAATAATAAGTTATTTTTATTTTGGAAAGAAAAGATTTGTCCAGGCCGGGGTCGCCCCAGTCACTAGCGCGGTGCTCTAACCAACTGAATTAAAAATTATAACTATCATAGAAATAATAAATATAAAATAAATTATAACAATAGGTTATATTCGATTTTCCGTATTTTATTTCACGTAGCTACTTTTAAGATTCATTTTAAATTTAATAAGAACTAAAAAACGCAAAAAAAAAAACACTACTAATAATTGTACAATTAATAATTGATTGGTTACAAAAATATATATGAATAATTAAAACTATACTAGCTGTAAATATATGAAATTAGCAAATTTAACATACCAATATCTTAAAATCTTGGAAACAATAGTAGTTTTTAACGATTAATTACCTGTAACAGAAAAAAATCATAGTTAAAATCAAGGAAATAAATTAGACAAATATATTTGTAGTTTATTTCTTGATTTCTGTAAATATGCTATTTAAGGAAATAATTCAATATCATTAGTTGAATTTCCCCAATGAATTTACAAAATTAACAACAATCTGAAACGTATAAAAACGAGAGCTTTGTAAGTTAATAAACTGTGCCCAAAATATATGATACGTAGTACTAGTAAAATAAAAACTCTTGATTTTTTGTTCATACAGGGACCACAGTTAAATACATTGGCTAACATAATCTAACTTATTTTACAAATATATGCCAGTACGCAGAAAATAATTAATTTTATAGATATAATGGAATAAGAAAGCATGTTATATGTTATATAAGACCAAAACATAGGTTATTATGACTTCATATGTAGGTATAGCTTTTCGACATATTTTTTTTTTTTTTTTTAATATCCTTTATTTCCAGATCGGCTATTCCTAGCCTTACGTGTTTTTTTTAAATAATGAATTTTAACGTAAGGTAAAAGTTTGGTTAAGAATTATAATGTAACAATAAACAGAACTATAGAACTATAAAACGGAAAGCTAAAAGAAAGCAGGATTATATTGCAATTTGTCAATACGATTGGTGAGAAAGGTAATAGAGTTCACATTAGAATATGTTAAGAGCCTCGGTTTTAGTCTTGGAGATGAAATAGGTTCGCCAATGTTGAGTGCTACAGCTCCTTTGACTGCGGTAATACGGTCTTAAATCTGGTGTAAAGCTTTTTAATAAATTCTTTTATCTTCTCTAGCTTCGGCTTTATCCAAGTCTTGGGAGATAAACACTCTGTCCATTATTAGACTGGGGATATTTGCTTTTTTATTTAAAAGTCGTTTTGTAGCCTTCCATCATGATTGGCCTCTTGGGTCCAGGTTGGAAACCTATATTTTGTACGTGGATATCGTGAATTCCTCTAACTCCTTTTTTTACGGCGCGTTTTAGAAAGTTCCATTTACTTTTGTCTTGAGGATTCCTGGTTTGCATAATCTTCGACATTGGAACGATACTCAATATTAGATAAAAAAAAAAAACACAGCGTCTACCACTACAATCTATGTAGGGTCTTGTGTTCAGTACTTGGTAGAATCTGTACTGTTTCTAGGAAAACAGAAATGCTGGGTGATCATTTGTCCGAGATCTGGCTCAACCACCAGATTTCAACCACCGATTAAGAGTACCTAGTTTATAAACGCCGAGTGATTCCAGAGGGTCTGTAGATTTCATTGGGTTCATCCGTGGCTATAAAGAGACTAAATAATTTATCTCTTGTAGTTGGATTTGAAACCGTTTTTTGAACCTTGCTAGCAACTCAGCACTTTACACACTGAGTGGGTAATTCCCTCATAACATAAATACAATGTACAAATTTAAATTTTTATTCATTCAAGTGCTCTGATTGAAGCACGTATTTTATTAAACGGAGTTTCATTATTTTCTCGTTTCCTTTGTTCTTAAAGAGACAGAGAAAAAAAATGAAAGTTTAATTCAATCAAATCCTCCCTTTTCCGAAAAATATTACGTTATTCTCAAACCCAGTATTTTTTTTTTCTGCAGCTTCCAACACTTTTTTGTTCCTTTTCAATTTCCTTCAAACAATCTTCAGCTTTTGTCCGCTGCCCGCTTAATTCTTTTTCAGCATCCCTTCCAAGTTTTTTTTTCAAATAAACATTTCCTGAATAACCTTTTGTATAAGGAGCAGATTATTAAGACTAAAGAAGAGGCGAGCTAAGACTTACCTGGCTAAGACCATTTTGAATTCATTTATTCGGTCAACTATTAAGGGTACAGCTGACAGAGCCCTCTGTTATGGTAATGGAAAGTTAAATATTCATTTGGACCATCCCAGGGCCCCAGCCTTTTAAGTCTTCTCCCCTCCACAATCCTATATAAAATGGAGGGGAGATTGTATCTTAATTAGTCCCGCCCTCCCTTTTTTGTCACTTTTTAAACAAAGTATATTAATTTATGGAAAAAGGGCAATGGAGTATGGCTAGTTGGAAATCGATTGTCAAGATTCACTAAAAAGAGATAAAATTTTCAATAGACTTGAGAGATAAGTACCAAAACACTATCTCTCAATTACATAATGGAGATGATCACCTATATAGTTTACCAAAGATCACCTCATTGGTAAACTATTCTTTTCATCCAGTAATTATGTGAGGGTATTTTTAAATACAGGGATGAGGTCATGGTAAATAAGACGATGCCACGAGAAGAAAGAAGAAAAGAACACGAAAGCCGACTTTGAGAAACACGAAAGCTAAGGGGACAGACAAAAACACCTCACGCCAATTATCTCAGAGCGAAAAGACAGATAGTTATTATTGGAGAAAATGGTGGTGTGGGGTGCGGTTTTTGGACGCCCGTATGTCAGGATGAGAAGGGAATATAAAGGATTGAATACTTCTCTTGTTAAAAGCCCAAATGTGTGGTTTCCGCGGAACGAACCAGACGAACGAAATTGCTGTCCGGAAAATCACAGTCATTCATAAGTCAGCACATTGACCCTGCCCCCAGTTATCGGTTAATAATTCAGCGAGTTTAAAAGAGTACAAAATAGATGCCAACAACTTATGAAAAACGTAGTTTAATTACTTTCAATTAATCGTTTTTAAAATTATAAGATTAATAGCGTGCCCAATTAATAAAATTTCTCGTTTCTCATACGAAGTTTATACAAACAAGTACTGATCGCAGCGAGTACCATGCTATAAGGTGAAAATAGTTCTAGATCTCACTGACTTCAGAACTAAAATAAAATTAATATAATTTATTTTATCTTTATATTATATAATTTTTTAAATATTTTATTTGAAAAGAAAAGATATGGCCAGGACCACAGAGCAGAACACGGAGATGTAGGATCAATTGAAAAGAGGGGATATGGCTGGCCGTGAAGCGAAGCCAGGATAGCCGAGATGGATAAGGCGTCACCACGGAGAGGTGAAGGTCCCGGGTTCGAGTCCTAGCCATATATTTTCTTTTCAAATAAAATTAATTTTGAAAAAACATGAATGAACTTCGTGAAAGAATAATTGAGGCGTTGACATGGAAAAGGTAATTTTACAGGAAAAGCAAAAAAACTGTTTTGACAAATAAAACTGAAAGGCTCAATTGGAAAGTAGTAACAATAGTTCATAGAAACTAAACCACTCCCAGTTTTGACTTAGTCCCTGTTGATTATTTTTATTTATTAATTGATTATTACCTAATTTAAGAAAAAACTGACAAATATTTTTTTATTTACTACATTTTCCATGGCCTCATTTCCATTCCATGGGAAAATAAAGGGGGTTCATAATAGCATTGAATTTGAAAAAAAATTGTCAACAATAAAGCCGTGTAGTGTGAGTTAATTGTTTATATCATATAATATGTACGTTTCAATGAATTTATAAATATTTATGGAAAGTGAAAATCCGTATGTTGGAAAAAAAAGATTTTATTGGCGATAAGTTGCTATAACTCTCATAATTAAAATTTAACTCTAATACTTAATTAAATTGTGTAAGTATCAGATCCGCAGGTAATCACTTCGAGTTAAATAAAAAAATGTTTAACCTTTCATTGGTTCTGTTTTTAAAATATAATCTTGATTAATAAAAATAATCTTGAGTTTTAATATGAGTCTCATTATGGGAAAGGTATATGTTTCTGTAATCATTTCATCAAGAAGTAAACGTTTCGAACAAATAAATCATCTATGCTCGGAAATGTCAGTTGAAACGTTTATTTCTCGATGAAATTATTACCGAAATTACACATTTCCCATAATTAGACTTTTTTTTTGTTCGTACTAAAACTGACGACTATTTTTAGTGTCGTGAATATTAAAAAGAAAATAAATGAAGGAATAGAACTTGATGCGACTTAAGAGGAAGTGACAACCAGCGGAATAGATACATTTTCTTAATTTACTATTATTATTATTAATCATTGCATTCACATTATTAATGTGAAAACACAGCAGTAAATAATAATGTAATATAAGTAACATAAAAAAATCAGGACAGGAGTTGAACTCCAGTTAGAAATATATAACATCCGAAAACGGATTCCATCAGAAAAACACTAATAATAAACAGAGGAATGATGAAATAAAAAGAAGCTAAGAGGACGAGAAGTAGCAGTAGGTCCGAAATTAGAGGCTCTGGAGGGGGGGGGGGAAGATGGCGGGGGAGATGCACAAGATAATTAAAAGCCCCTCTAGCGGATTAAGTGAAGAAATGTGTGCCGGCTCAAGTGGCCCTCTCCCGAAGGGGTTTAAGTCTCATTACGGCCGAGTCTCTCCAAAGCCACCGTCCGGGTATATAATCCGGTTTTTCCATCTCCCCTACTAAAAATTATTTTTAATTTGTCAAAGCCTTCTAAAGAGTCAATGGTGAAAGAGAGGAAGAGGGAGAGATATTAATAATCAAAAACAATTTAATACCAAGCCTTTACTTGAAAAAAAAAATACAAATGAAATGTTATTATATGGCGCTACGCCCCAAGTTAAGACTTAGGTGTAAGGAGGTGGGCAGTCACATCCCCCGGTATATAGACCGAAGTAAACCACTGTCTCTCCAGGATTGGGGAAACATCACTGACTCACCTACAGTACACTAATTCAGTATACTATAACGCCACTACACTGGAGGCAAAGGACAGAAACAGTATACACCCACGAGTCACTTTTTCTAATAAGGAAGGGGGACTGGCCAGAAGTTTAGGAGGCAGTCACTCCACCCGAATCGGGGGACGTATGTCCAATAAACCAACTGCACAAAAATCTTTTTAAGTAATGCATAACAAAGAATTCATTTTCAGAATATTTTTTAAAAAAACTCGATACAGAGTTACATCACAAAAAATAAACGCCCATTATACATGAAGGCTATGGAAAAGAATATGCCGTGTCATAATTTAGGATTTTACTATTCCTGCAGTAGCTACTTTTCGTTTAACTGCAATTCGTTTTTTTTTTCTCTCTTTCTATGTATATTTATCCACACCTGTTAATAAAACCAATCTCTGCTATTCTTAGTGTGGTCATCATATGATAAGATAATATTAATATAAAATGGAAATTACAGAAACTCTCATAATAAAACGTATAAAACAATTATTACAAAGTTAAGTGCTTTACTTAGTACAAAAAACATTCAAGTCCATCAATGAAATATAAACAATGCTCGAAACAAATATTAATATACACATTCGAAATAGTAATATATTCACTATGTAAACCAAATGACTCTATCTCTGAAGGCCTCAACAATTCTCTACCACTCAGAGCGATCCTCTGCTGTAGGTCAGCCTCGACATCTTCGAGCCACCTTAGTCTGGGTCTAACTCTTCCTCTTCTACTGTCCGAGCGACCCTCCATTATCATCATTGGCAGGCTTTCCTGATCCATTCGATCCATATGACCCAAAAATCTTATTCTATTTTTTTTAATATGTGAAACTAAATCGGGGTCTTTATACAAGTCATTAAGTTCTTTATTGGTTTTTATCCTGAATATATTTTCGACTTTGGTTGGTCCAAATATTTTTCTCAGGATTTTCCTCTCCTAAGCATTAATGAAACTCCCCACTTACTTTGTAAGGGCCCACACCTCAGCATATGTCACTACTGGTCGGGAGAAAGGTCTTATATACTAGTACTATGATCTCTCGCGATGCATTTCGATTTAGAATAATTTTCTTGAGAGCCCAGTAGCATTTGTTTCCATACTGTTCCTCAATGAATTTTATATATGCATACATAAATTCAAAAAATTAAATTGTTTATTTCCAATATTATAGTTATATAAATAGGTAACAGTAACCATCAATGAAGCAATACTCCACGTCTACAATAGTAATTATATGAAGATATATGAGATATTCTAAGTACCAGGAAGCCGGATCACTGCCTATTAGACGTTTTGATCAGAATCACACAAATACCTTTCTTTTGAAAGGTCAGAACCTGAAGCCTGAGCCGATCTAAATGTCTTTAAAGTGGCCCACATCCAAGCAACTAAGGTAGAATCAGCAGATGGATTCAGAAAATAAAACATTATACCGATCATCAAGTAAAGACCTAATAAATAAGTATCATCGCCTAGAAAGTAAAAATAAATAAAAGAACAAACCTACAAAATATTAAATTCTAATTGAATAGTGCTTACCATTTCAAATCATATAAGCTATATAAAGTGAAATTATTTTGAATGAAAAATTGAAATTAAATGGAGTTATACTGAAATTGGAAACAGGACAATAGAATAGTAAGTATAGGAGTGGTTACATGCTATAGGGTAGTGATGAAGAAAGCAACGATAATCTTGAGAGGATCACTTTAATAAAAATGAAATAGTTTATCCCAAATAGTTGTAATAAATAGAAAATTGCGGAGATACCTTGTTTTGTGCTCGTCATTATAAACTTAATAAGATTCTTCTGATTAATACGGATCGCTCTAGGGTTTAGTTAAATTAATCCCAAAAGAACTTCCACAATGTAGAGGTGGTAAATGGCTAATAGCGCTTAGGGGCCATTACGGAATCCTCCCCCTGGTTACATAAGTTGGATTTTAATATGTTAAAGCAGAAATAGAGATAAAATTATGTGCAAGGACGCCACACTTTCCCGACGAGTTAGAAGGCCCAGTTTCTCTTGGAGCGTGATGGGGACATATTATACAGAGCTTGGCCTGAATCAGATGAGCTCCGGCAAGTTGTGCTTGGGAGGACTTGAATGGAATTGCCTTGCTCATACACCCCCGACCGGCCCGCTCAAACTTTTGCA
The DNA here is from genome assembly GCA_037127475.1 of Arma custos. Classification (NCBI taxonomy): domain Eukaryota; kingdom Metazoa; phylum Arthropoda; class Insecta; order Hemiptera; family Pentatomidae; genus Arma; species Arma custos. Next base: position 65,720,883 of record CM073760.1, on the reverse strand, counting down.
GCGTTTTCACATTTCGCCGTTTCAATAGCCTATTCACCCTTCGGCCGGAGCTGTAAATATACTTTTTTGTCGAGGTGTGATAGCCAATCTCTCCAATCCCGCTATGGTTCTCCATCTGGTGTCGGCAAGGAGTTTTATACTGGGAGGTTATACTGCCGAAATCCATTACCCTTTTGATATACAACTGCATCTATAAAATTTTATTTATTTTTAGTTAGTTTATTTTATGTCCTTACTGCTACGTAATATGGTTCATAGTATGCATACCAAGAAGCTCATATACAATTCTGTAATTAAAAGCATATAGCTTCAGGCAAGAGAGAAGGACTGATATCGAAATCATAAAGTTTGTGCTAACCCAACAATACGTCCTACGGAGGTTGGAGAAAAACAGATTGTAATGCCATGGTGATGTCAGAAAAGTGTAGGAGGGAAGATTGCTCAATTTAATTTTCTGTCAATTTAAATTTCTAGGATGCTGGAGGAAGGAAACGGCGAGGAAGAACACGAAAAACGAAGAATAGAAAGAATTTAGGAAAGTATGCACGATCCTGGTCTGAGGTAGGATGATGTACAAAATGAAAGGAAATGGAAAAAATCAAAAGTAAAAGAAATTTCTTCAAACTGAAAAACTCATAAAAAAATTACTGATTAATACTCATAGCTATAGTGTTGTATATTAAATAAAAAAACACCTTACACTTTTGACATTTATTAAAGTAAGTAAACTGCATCACATATATATATATATAAATCATATGTTTTTAATAATAACTTACAAACACGTCAGTCCTCCCCCATTATTTTTGTGTTAGGATCTGATCCGCATGTCGCCTTCAAATTTCACCACGGTCGGTCTTAATATCGTAATGCAGTTTGCCTTTCCTTGCTGCTACTGCTCCAAAACTCCACCATCTTTATAATTACTCACTTGAACACGATCCCCGGGTTTAAACTGTTTTAATCATTTTATTTTTTTAGTATCTTTCAATCTACCTATCTAGTTGTCTTTCAACGGTACTTTCCAGGGTTGCGTGTCCATCGCTCCAGGTGCCCTCCACCTAGCAATTGGAACTTTGTTTTAATTTCTGGAATTTGTCCTATGTCATTTTTTAATACATTTACAAATTTATTGAGTAACCCATACAGCTATTGACTTTCAGTGATACCTACCGCTTTAATTTCAGACCAATCAAGTTTCATCTCTCTTAGCCAATCTCTACTTATAATTGCATCAACTCTTTGGTCCACTACAAAAAGCTTACCAAGAAATGAATTGTTCTTATAAACACATTTTACAATGGAAAATCCTTTAGGTTTTATAATTTTCCACGTATAGGTACGTAGCTCTACAGAAGTTTCAGGCAACTTTTTTCCTATATTAAGTCTCTTATTATATAGTACATTATATATCATTATACTTAAGGCAGCTTCTATATCGAGCTGACAGATTTTCCTTAAATATTAATGCTGGCTATAAACTTATCTGTATATTTACATGTCACAATGTTTATTTCGGGTAAATATGCCTCTTCCTCGATTTTATTTTTCACCTCAGTCTGATGTATGTTTCTATTATTTTTCCCGAAAGCCCCACACATTCTAGCTAGGAGACCTACAGACCCGCAAGCATCAGTCATTTGTTATGAAAATAGTCTGTTTTTTGATAATTCTATTGCATTTGCAAGCTCTAGAACTTCAGAAAATGTTCTCTTTCTGAAAAGTTTCTTTTCTAGCATAATGCGAATACGTGTTTCGGAGTCCCTTAACCGCCTCACAAATTGTAAACGAATCAGTAAATCTGCCATAGATTTATCGCATTCGCAGTTAAATTTACAGTTACTTGACAATTTTCTTAATTCGACAGCAAATTTAGTTACTATATCACCAACGCTTTGCTCCCTACAAATACACCTATTTTGTTCAGCTAACAAGCTGGCCTGCGACTCAAGGTAATTTTTCAGAGTCGTAACTAAATATTCAAATGTTTTTGAACAAGGATCTTCGGGAGAGCACAAGTGATAAAGTTTTTGATGAAGAAGGGGATTCAAAACATGCAAAAGAGTAAAAACTCTCAATTTTTCATCACCGATTCGTTTTAAACACATAAAAGTATTTAGTCTACGAATAAAGTTAGAAAAAGATTCTTGTTCATCATACGGTATAAATTGAAGATTAGATGTCCTACTTACATCAACATTTTTAGGTTGTGTACTTTTGGAATGTATATCCCTGGGGTCTGGCTAGTTCAGAGATTTGCTGTGAGCAGAAAGTTTAACCTTCAATTCTACGAGGTTATCTTCCAGTTATAGGGGATGGTCAATTTGATGGTCAAAATTGTCCTCTTGAACTAAAATTTCAATCTTTTCTTGAATTTTTTCGAAATTCATCCTTTCGGCCTCTAAAAGATTTATTATTTCGTTGATTTCTATAGATTCCGGAAGACCTATCACTAAACATTTTTTCAAATGCGTTAATTTGGCTTTTACTGTTCCTCTTGTTACCTTCAGTTGTCTTAACTGCTCTACGATTTCTGCTTACATACTTCAATTTAATTTTTATCCTCGTCGCCAATATTGTATATTAAATAAATAAACACTTTACACTTCTGATGTTTATTAAAGACAGCATCACATATTTATAAAATCATATGTTTTTAATAATGACTTACAAACACCTCATATAGTCACCAGAATATCAATTTAATTAGAGTATTCAATCAATCCTTTTTATTTTATTTTAGGGTCGTTCTATTAATCGTTCAGTCGATAGATGGAAACGTATATAGAATGAATGCGTAAAGGGTTCTGGTCCATCCTAGTAGTGTTTCGGTAGTATTGTACTGTTTCTAAAACAACGGCAGTGGAGAGGGATCGTTAGGACGAGATCACGCCCAACTTACGATTTTTACCCCGTCTTTAAGGGTAATCACTTTATAGAGGCCGAGAGAGCCCAAGTAGGGTCTCTAGATCCCACAGAATTCAACGTGGCTGTTAACAGGTAGAATGAATTATCTGCGACACCTGGATTTGAACCCGGGACCTTCGGCTCAGCAACTGAAGGCTCCACCACTCACTTACCCCGCTCCTAAAAGATGATTAATAACGCGATATTAATTTTATGAATGGTTTTTAATTTTTTTCCAATATTTCTGACGTAAAATTAAATCTAACAATCGGTATAATAAGTTAAATCAGTTATGATTTATAGTAGCGAAGGTTCTCAGCAACCCAAAAAACATAATGAACAGATGGGCCGAGTACTTCAGGGAGCTACTGGAAATGGATAGCAGCCATCAGGAAGGAACAGAACTGAACCATCTTCTACGATCACGCTGGGAAGAAGAGGACTTCATTAATGGAGATGAAATAGCAGAAGTATTAGCGTCTCTCGAACTAGGAAAAGCTACAGGAATGGATGGCATCACAATTGAGATGATGAAATACCTGGGGACCACAGGAGAAAAGATGTTTCAGCATTGACCTTTGACAGAAGAGGTTTGGAATGGAGAAGGAGAAGACGATTGGTACAGTAGAGGGATTCATGGATCAAGTTATACAGAACGGATCCTCACACCGTTGGCGGTAGAACAGGAGAAGATTACATAAATAAATAAGTTATGATTAGACTGAAATATTGCTAATTAAAGGAAAATTTAGGCATTAATATGACACACTGTTTGCTATAAACTGACCTTTAATATTCTCTAACCAAAAATATATTGAACACCTGTTATTAAAATCGAATACAAAGCATAACCTGATAAAAAGAGATAATAGTATTTATCATCAAACTCTTTATACACTTGACTTCCCCCCTCCAGTTCTTTCGTATGAAGGAACTATAACAAAATAAAACTAAAAAAAAAGGAATATGCCACTATACAATAGCTATTTTGCTAATTTGCTTCGTTATCCTAAAAAATAACACAAAAAGAAGAAAGAGAAAAAATTACAATTAAAAGAAATATATCTACTGGTCATAAAAAAAATTCAATTCAATAGATGGCTCTACATCCCACGTGGGGACAAGGCCTTCCGCAACATCCACCGCCAGTCGTCTCTGTTTATAGCTGCTGCTCTCCATTTACGGGTGCTTAAGATGGCCCGAGCGTTCGCAGCCACACCATCGGAGTCATGGTCCCACACCATTCCATGTGTCCCATCGGAGCCTCGGTCTTCCAACCCTTCTTGTTCCATGCACTTTTTCCTGAAGTAGTTTTTTAGAGAATTCATCTGTTCCCATACGTGCGATGTGTCCTGCCCATCGTAGCCGGTTCACCTTTATAAAGCTGATAATGTCGGCATCTTTATAAAGTCCGGCTATTTCTAAGTTCGACCGTTGCCTCCACGTTTTATTATGAAACACTGCTCCATAGATTCTTCGTAGTATTTTTCGCTCAAACCTCATGATAGCGAGCTCTTGTGCCTTTGTGAGAGGCCAACACTCCGAAGTATATGTCAGTACAGGCCTTATCAGAGTTTTATATATTCTTATATTTGTTGTCCGGGATAAGGCTTTACTTCTGAGGAGCTTTTGCAACCCAAAAAGCATCTATTTCATAATAGTCATAAAAAAAAACTTAAACAAAATTATAAAACCTAAAGTGAACTAAAAAATAAATTACAGATAAGAAACATACATCGATCTTGACATAAACATGAAGAACACTGACTGGAGTTCAGACACTCTGTGAGGTGCCCTAAGTTCCTAGACGTGAACCGTCCGTACCCTGAAGGGATAATTGACATCGCGAATCGAAAATAAATGGTGCTCCCGTATAGTAATAACTTTTTAAGGTCTCTCGCAGCCACCTTATTTCATGCCGTATGTAGGCGCCCCTATGGTTAATGGATCCTTACGATGAACTGGTTCCGTATATTGGCGTTTTTTTGTCGCGTACCGTAGCCCAATTATCCCTTGGCATGGCTTCATAAGGACTGATCTCTAGCCCTTGATGTGATGGGGAGTATTAAGAGTGACCCGCCCCTATTCGTTCTTCGCGCCATAGCCGTTTCAGTTTTTTTGCTAACCGATTACGTACATACAAGTGAAAGGTGTGACCAGCTGTACTTAACTCTGCGAAGTTATTCCAATTCGTTGTCGTCCACTGTAGCCTGAACGGACTAACACAATCCTTAAGCCCTCGTACTCTCTCCCCCTGTCTCGACTCCAGGGTCCTGATTCGACCTAATAATTATTTGGCGTTTCTTGTCATTAACAATATCGTCGGTCTTAGGTGATTCTCGGGGACGGTCCGTGGACGCCGTACTCTCAGGAGATATCTGCAACGGTTCCGTGGAGGGATCCTCATCAACTATTGCATTAATCGCTTTAACTATTGCATTTAGCGCTGTAACGACGCTCAGCCTAGTTGAGCTTACGACTGGCGAGAGCTATTGGTTTTTCGCCTTGCTCGAAGTTTGGAGATAGCACTGCCCCGTTAGCAATGTTACTAGCGTCCGTCACGATTATAATATATCTGTGGCACCTGTGCATAGTGGGCTAAGTCGAATTTTGTGAATTTCAAGCTATCTACTTAGAATCGTAATTTTTCTGAACTTATTTTAAGTCAGCCCACGATTCACAAAGGAATATCCTTCATTGCAATAGACGGAACACTTAGCGTGTTAGAAACAAGGAAAGAGAAAAAAATTACGATTCTAAGTAGATAGCTTGAAATTCGCAAAATTTGACTTAGCCCACTCTGCACAGGTGCCACAGATATACAGTTGAGAGGTTCAATATAATTAAATTTAATTACATTGAACCTCTCAACTGTCGTTGATAACGAGTGTGTTGAGGTTACGATACTTTTTTAGCTTTTTTTTTCTTTTACATTACAGGAGTTATATCCATACCAGCATGACAGCACATGCCCCAGAGTGACATAACCGACCGAAAAGAAGCTCGTACAGGGAGCGCGAGACAGTTTTGACAAAAAACATTGCTAGCAGGGGGGATGGTGGGGGGTGACTTTCCCCCGGGAAAATGCTCTGACTGGCGTTAAACTTAATTACCTAAAGATAAAGCCTCAACTGTCGAGGGACTGGCTCCAATGCCTAATTGGCTCGCCCCGCCATAGCTTTTAACATTTTATTCCAAAAACATTTCAACGGTTCCGTAATTATTTCCCTGGATCGAAAAATAAAAAAAAAATATATTTCCTGACATAGCATGAATCATTATGAAAAGTGTCACAAAATAAAACCATTTTCCCACAAAAAATAAAATTACATAAGAATAAAAAAGGTCTCAGTTCCGCAGGTTATCCTGTTGAGTTGAGTCACAAGTTTTGAAATAATTAGTTTCATTATGCACTATCCCAACACTCCCTATGATGAAATGCAAATTCCATGTTATTGAGGATGAATTTAAGAAATGAATAATTTAATAAGTTGTTCTCGGCTCAAGTAAAGGTTAATATCTAAATGAAATTAAACTAGACAAAATACGTAATACTCGGGAATTTTTTATTGCCACTTAAAACTTTGTAAAATTTTAACTTTTTCACTTTGATATTTATTAAAATTTGATTTATACTATTTCTCAAAGAAAATTTAACTAGCTATTAAAAAAATTATGTTATGCAATCATCCACTTTGGTCATGGAGTAAAAGTTTTAATGCATGAAAAAAAAATATTGGTATCAATTCCGCTGGTTGTCTCTTACAGTTAAGTAACAACACGTTTCAACTTTTCATTCGTTACCTTATTAATATTATCGAACGATCGTGAGTTTCAGTATGAAAAAACCTATTTAATAATAGGAAGTGTTTATATTTCCGTTTATCATTTCATCAACAAATGAACGTTTCGAAGTATAGGTGATAACACAGCTTATGTGATAACAGTATTAGTAAGTCGGTTTATGTCCGTTACCGAATGTATTAATTATCGTTTCTTAAATAAATCCTCAATAACATGGAATTTTCCAAACAGAATCAGGATGTGTGTGTTGGGACAGGGCATTATGAAACACTTTCAAAAGCGAAAAGGGTGTAAAATCAGGAACATGGGAATCTGCATAAAAAAAAAGTGAGGTACAACATTAATAACTAATTATTAAAATTTAAGCCCAATCAAGTTACATCGAAACTTGTCCTTTGACGAAATGTTTATATATGAAAAAAACATATAACTTTGTCGAATTAATCTTTTTAACAAGACTATAGTTCAGATATTCCAGGATCCCTGGTACATTTTCGCACTTGATTATAGTAACTTCGGGTAGTATGGCACACCATAAGCTTTTTTTGAAATAAAATAAAATTTTATTGAGATCAATCAGTTTTTATTGGTTAAATCAGTCCTATGAACTTAATAGTATTCAACAATTATAAATTTTAGGTTATTAACTATCAAACAGAATTAAAATAAATGTTTTTTAAATTTTCACATATCTTAGAAATTGGACCGCGGTAGGGTAATATGGCCTAGGGCCATATTGGCCACAAATGTAATGAGACACATTGCCCTCCATAACAAATATAATAAAAAATAGAAGAAGTAAACTTTGCTTTATTTTGCAGAACAAAATTCGCAGAAAAAAAGTCCGTTTCCACTCCTGAGCATTCTTCATGAGCCCACAATTTGCAACATAGGCATTGAACCCATATTTCACCTCTGGTATTCGTAGGATAGAGATCTTCTCAATACCAACACTTTGCATCAATAATATAGCTTATATCTGGACTTTCCTCAGAACTGTCGTCGTTCAAAGGTTCGTTTTCTTCTTCTGAGCTAAACATTTCTACCTGCTTGGATCTTAGTGTTGTCTTTATACCTTTGCCGTTTTTGATTTGGTCTTGTTTCTTTTTTATAGTCTTGCAATTCATTTTTGTATGGGGATGAAGTAAGCAATGTCTGTTTAGCAGCCTTGCTTCGGTTAGTAGTTTTCTTAGGTGCTAATTGTGCTATCGGAGACAATTGAAATGGCGTTATAAAGTCTCTTGATGTGATGACCACGTAGGGGAGCTGCAAATTGTTCTTGAGAAATTGGGAGCCATCACCTATTGAAAAAGAAAATAATGACATGTAGAAAAATTCACGTTAGGTGTGGCCATAATGGCACAGGAGGCCATAATGGCCGTATACACGTTTTTGACGAATAAAATTCTAGCTTAAAAACTAGTAAACAATGTGCTTTAAAAATTTCGCCACACTGTTCATTGAAAGTGTAACTACAAAACTGCGCACTAGCAATATGAAAACAATTATTATTTAAAGAACAAGAATGAGTTAAACTTATAAAAAAATTACATCTAATAAGCTAATTTTCGATCGTCGCACGCACAGGACACACATTCGCCGCAACTCAGGGATCGACGGAGGGGGTCAAGGGAAGGAGTGGGACCTTTTGGCGGATACCTACATCGCTTGTGTTGTTTGGTTTCGGAGAAATTAAGCCTGGCCATATTAGTCGAGTAGCCCATAATACCCGAAACTACTATACTATCAAGCTGAATCTTCGTGAATAGCTTCGTTATGATGAGACGCCCAACAATTTCCTTTGCGAAAAATTTCGATTGTGGTAGCTAACAGAGGTAACAAGGATAAAATATGTCGATTTGATGGTTAGCAATCATTTTTGATGACCTCGTTATCGATACATGTTGATCGATAACGAGGTCATCAAAAATGATTACTAACCAGCTGATTTTTTTTTTTTTTTTTTACTTAAATTATATAAATATTAACTAAGTCATATTGTCCTACAAATTGCGTGGTACATTATCCTTAAATTTTTGAGAATCATCAAATCGACATATTTTATCCTTGCTACCTCTGTTAGCTACCACAATCGAGACTTTTCGCACAGGAAATTGTTGGGTGTCTCATCAAAACGAAGCTATTCAAGAAGATTCAGCTTGATAGTAATCAAGGGCAAAAATGAACCAGGGATCCTGGACTACGAAGCAGTTTTTGTTTTCAAATCAATCTTTAAAATAAAGAGTACAAAATTAGTTCAAGCAAATCTTTTACAGAATAAAATTAAGAAACTGTAAGTATTATTTAAGGCATCCAGGATCAAAAGATTATAACTCCGAAATATCAATTGACATTTTGACATTTTTCGCTAGGTTTAAGACCTGACTAGAATCTTTGCTTTAATTCTCATGATTTTAGTCCGGTTCTCAACCTGAACTTTCAGGAGTATAAAGCATTGTTTGACTAAAGTAAGTTCTTTCTTGAAATTATTAGCTTCCCGCTTTATTTTATTTGCTTTTACAAACTGATGATAACTATTGACAATGTTACAATTTCTATTTGCAATAAATGTAATTTTTTAAAAATACACGCTTTTTCATCCCACAACTAAATTGGTTATTAAGGATCGAAGTTCAATAAAATTTAAGAAAATGTGTAATTTGAGGACAGTAGCAAAAGCACAAATAAGCCAGACATATGAAAAAATAGTGCAGCAGTCCTAACATAAGATGTTAACTAGGCGAGAGGGTTCCTCTCATTATCACCTCCCGTGTCCCTTAATATTAATCACAAGGTAAAAAAATGGGATACTCCCGTTGACGTCTGCCATCGCCATAAGTTATATCTCACCTGTCATACCGGGAAAAAACAGGCAGTATATATACTCGCGATAAAAATAGCAACTTGTTAGGAAGCAGCCTCCCTAGGGTTTCCCACTAAGACCTTACAGATAATAATGCCATCCTTTACAATGTCTTCAACGGAAATATACGACAGAAGAGAGAAGAAACATTCGTTGAAGTGCAATCAGCCGTGAAAACATAGATAAATAACAAACCTTAATGCGATGGTTAATAAATAAATTAATAAAAAATAACTACTTACCAAAAAAAGTAATAGTTGCAGAAAAATAAATTCTTATTAAGCTTTTAAATAGTGAGAGGAGCGGTTTTATAAAAATAAAATCCAATACAAGCGATAATCACATTTCAGAGAGATACAATAAAATAATTTAAAAATTGTATGCCAATTAATAATAATGAAAATAAATTGGCGGAAAAACAATTGATCTCGTAAATAGATAAGCCAAAATGATTCACTACTAGTTATAGAAATATTTTTTAAACATAATATTAATTATTACTTAAATAAAAACACAACAATAAAAGAAATGTTCAGGATACAATCAATATATTTTTATTTATCGTCAAAGCCAAACTTTCGACCAAACTGAAGATACACCATGATGTGTGTCATATTTATTTATTGTGTACTAATCGGAGTTGGTAAACAATTAAAACAACAAATAAATACACTTAAATGCGTAAGCTTTTTATTTTTATACTTGTTAAGCCTATTAACAACTTTGTACTACACATATTAAGAGAACACCGCGGTCCTGAAAATTATCTAATCCAGTTCAAAATAGAAAAAAAATTAAGCTTCTATGAGTCCAAATGGCCAATCTTACTCGAAAAAGTCTTGATGTATGTGCATGTGACTTAGTCATTGCGGACATTATATAACTAAAACTAGATATATATTGTTAAATTAAATTAAAGTTTTCGTTAACTTTATTTCCGTTTATTTGAGATATAAATAAACATTATTACTATCAATTTCAAATAAAATTATTGGGATCTTAAATTTGATCTTTAAAATTTTAATTATTTTTGAGCTGTTGACAAGGAAAAAGTATTAAGTAAAAAAAAAAAATCAGATTAGATAGAAAAGGTGCAACTAATCATGCCACAGAAAGACTAGTAAATCAAAACTTAAGTTTTTATGAACGGTGGTAATGATTGTAATAAAGATGATTGTAATAATCTCAATTGTAATAAAGTCCGATAAGCTTATCTCAATTATCTCCAACAATATCCTGATAAGCGACGAATTTCGATCCAAAAGTATATTTAAATAAAACTTAATTATTCTCATATTTAACATTAATAAATGGTAATAATAAATTCATTTTAGATGTACTTTATAATTCTGAAGAGCTACATTGCTTGTAACTCTAATTAGGTAGGTAATTGCCTTTTATCTCCCTTATCAAACAATTAAATTAATTAATATATTGTGTACAGTTAAAATATTTCAAAATATCCATGCCTAATAAAAGGCTAAAGAAACCGATGATAATATTAAACTTGATACTTGCGATATGATAAAATAAATAGTTTATACAAAAATTAAAATTATTTAACAGAGTTATAATTGTGAGGGAGGGGGGAGAATTTCAACTAAAATAAATCCCCCCTAATAAATGGCCGACAGTAACATTAAAGAACAGTAATTAGTTTTGCCTTATTAAACAGATCGTGTACTTTAATCCTATTCCAGACACAAAAGGATTTATCTCTCTTAAACATCATTTATTCCCTTCCTTTTTTTTTTATCTACTACGCTTTGGGGTAATTAAAATACTAAAGGAAAAAAAATTGAGCTCGTATGTGTCGGCTTAATACGGCCATTTAGTTGCCAAATTTATTAGGAGCAATTAGTCTCTATCCCGACCGATCCTCCAGGGATCAGCTCATGTACGTATTACTAATACTTACAAATTTCCCTTTCCTGGTGAAGAATTAAAGGTCCAAGATTAGGCCTAAGTTGATAAGAAAATCTGTCCCAGGAATTTATCAACATGATATTTCTGTTGAATGTAATTTCTTATATGATGTCATAAGTGCTCGCTTGTGTGATGTTACATCATTAATCGGTGAAAAAAATAGAAAATAAAAACTAACCTCAAACGTATGTAAACATGTTCATAACAGGTTACAAGTACGGTAATGATGGAACATGTTTCCATTTAGCCTTCAATTATAGTTATTTATCTGATTATTAATATTAATTAATTAATTTATATAGGTTGAGGTCGAATCAAGAAATCTATAAGCAAACAACAGACTTAGAAACTGATGTTGGGGTGGGAAGGCTGAGGTTTTATGGACACATGATTAGGATGAATCCTGATACAGAAGGACGCTAAAGGGAATAAAGGTTCTTGTGGGAAAAAAGCCCCCCAAAAAGGGTTTTGCGTGTTCTGAGGAGAGAAAACTTAGACACGCAAAGCTCATGAAGGGCATGTGGGAAAGTAGGAAACAGATGAAGAAGAAGCATTAGAGTTATGATAATCGCATAGTCTTTAAGGCCTTTTCATGAAAAAAAAAAAATTAATTTTATTTGAGGTCAAAGTATTGAATAACAAAAAGCAAAAAAAATAAAATAAAAATTTTATGTTACTGGTTTTTGAAGTAAGCTCTAATATACAACATTATTTTATTGGTATTTACTGTACTGAACTCGGTTAAGCTGTATTATAACATATATATATATATATATATATATATATATATATATATATATATATATATATATATATATATATATGTCACTGTATAGCATTATTTTACAGTTAATTTATTAGCTAAACTTGGTATGATTGCTTTACATAACGTTATAGCTTTCTCCTCTGTTTAGTTTTTACAAAACTCGAAAATGGAATATTTTCGGAAGTATTACTAATGCAAATATAAACTAAAACTACCCGGGCTTTGAGAGCGATTGAAACGTGCAATAATAAATTGAAAAAGCAATAGTAAATGGAGCGGGGGAGGCTGAGTGGCTGGAATACTGAATTTCTATGCTGAAGGTTCAAGGTTCAAATCCCATTGTGACAGAAAAATTAATTAATATTTTCACAGCTTTGGATAGATCCTGTGGGATTCTCAAACTCTGTCGGGGCTTACCCAGCCTCAATACAATCAGGTACTCTTAATTGGGGAAAACCAGGCCGTTCAGGGTGATCACCTCCCCTCCATAACCGCTGTCCTACAAAAGTATGGTCTGTAACACTTACTGAATGCAATCCAGTCCATTCCAATCAATCTACACTCCCTTCTTCATGTGCTATCGTGGCAAAGATAAATAATTATTGAAGAAGATTTTGAGATAGTAAATTTCAAATGATAAGAGCAACTTTTATTTTTTAATATTTATTTGAAGAATGTACCTTTATATATTTTAATTGTGTTACCAGATAAAAAAATGCAGTAATGACTCCCTTTTAACTTATTCAGGCTTTTTATTATATTAATATTCACTATTTAGCAGCAAGTTGGAGAATGAACAAGTTAAACAGGATTTTGAAATCGCCTTAAATCCATACTTCCCATAAATATACTCCGATGAAACTGTAAATCTGCCTACGACGATAAACCGAATTACCAAACTCTTGAATATGAGTTGAGAGAAAACAAGCGAGGAATTGCCTATGACGAAGTTACGTAAGTCATTTCATGCTTGTTAAACATGTTCTGTTCAATCCGCCGAATTGGGTTACATATCCATGCCTCCGGGGAGGTAAATTAATCCGCCATTTTTGTTAAAAATTATTGCGTAACAGGTCGTCATGAAAATTGTTTGTCCTTTAGCCTTTTTGTGACACGCGTAGGCAATTCAAAAAAGATTAAACCATAACAATGGATTTCTAAAGATATATTTTGACTCCATGATTTACGCAAGACACAGTATAAAAGAGCATTTTACTATTTACTAAATTACTTAAAAAATTTTCATCTTCAGTGAGGATGTAACACAAGAACTACTAAAAATGAAGACACAGTATTTCCATCTCAAGTTTATTGTGTTTGTTTGTGAATGAATTAATCAATATGATTGAACTCAGCCATATCCCCCAACCTTGACTTCTAATCCAAGTAATTTTAAAGTTACGTCCATTACATATTACGTGAATCTTATTAACTAAACGAAGAGTAATTAATGTTCATAGGAGATAACAATACGCTCACTGTTGTCCTTTTATTAAGAACAAAACATATCAAAGTTTTGACCTATATTCTCCAAGATAACACTAAGTTGTAGTATTATAACACATAGGCATTAAATTAAGTTATAATCTGAAATTGACAATTATTATTTTTTTTTTTTTGTATAAGCCAGGAAGGAAGGCTTTTTGTTCAATGCAAGGTAGAGACTATACCGTTTCAAGGACAAAAGTTGTAAGGGGAGGTGATTAGTCCGATATCACACTTAAACCCAGTTAACCACTCTAGAGGCTGAGTGAGCAGCTGTAGGTCAGTAGACGCTACAAGTTTTATCTGTGGCTGTAGAAAAATTAAACAATTTACGTGCCTCATCATGTTTAAACAGTAAGTGACATACATAAATACAGTCCAGGATCCATGGTCCATTTTTTCACTTGATTACTATCAAGCTGAAGCTTCGTTTCGATAAGACGCCCAACAACTTCCTGTGCGAAAATTCTTGATTGTGGTAGCTAACAGAGGTAGCAAGGATAAAATATGTTGATATGTTTTTTGTTAAATCTCAAGATAATTACATATATAACATGTATATATATATATATATATATATATATATATATATATATATATATATATATATATAAAACATGTATGCATATATAACATGTATCGATAACGAGTAAAAAAAAACCAGCTGGTTAGTAATCATTTTTAATGACTTCGTTATCGATACATATTGGAAGGAGGGGACTCTTTGATCAAACCATACATATTGTAGGACAAATATTTTTTCAAATAATTTAGATAGTTATCTTGAGATTTAACAAAAAAAAAAGTTAGTAATAAATTTTTGAGTATCATCAAATCGACATATTTTATCCTTGCTACCTCTGTTAGCTACCACAATCAAGAATTTTCGCACAGGAAGTTGTTGGGCGTCTCATCGAAACGAAGATATTCACGAAGATTCAGCTTGATTGTAATCAAGTGCAAAAATAGACCATGGATCCTGGACTAGTATCTTAAACCTTTGGTAGAGAAAGATTTAAAAATATGTTTTCAAATACAAAAAAAGGGGAAGCTTTGTTTGTTGACGAAACTACAACTGTTAATCCAAAAACATCATGACAATAAAAAGAACTAATTACCAACAATTAGATTAAAAAAGAATGGAATCATAAATCGCAACTTCACAACTAAGGAGGTAACTAATGGGAAGAAAGTAACAAATAGATCAATAAATATATCTTAATTAGACACGGATAGGGCATCATCACTCTTAATAACAGCAACTTCCCTTTCGTTATCAATTAAGAAGGCATTTATCATCGCGAGCCACTCCGAACCATAACAACAGCCAGCGAGCTGAGCCAAAACAACAAAAAAAAAAATATATATATATTGGAAAAAGTAGCAAAAATTATATTGAAAATTCAAATATTAAGAGAATAATCCCAACCATCTACTTTTCAATATTTTAAAGAATTTCAAATTCATAAAAACTTAATTATCCAAAACAGAAATATACTCACCGAAATTCTTCAAGCAACAAGAAAGAAGAACCACTTACCTGAAAAAGAAAGAAGACGCAAAATTATAAGGTGAGAATCGCGAAATAACACGTTGTTCCGTGGAACACATTTAAAAAGAACAATAGCAGCTTTGTGCTGCAATTTCCTGAACGAAAAGATTGGTCCAACAACGAATAATTGTATACCTGCCGTTTGGAAACATCAAGAAAGGACAATAAAACAAAAACGAAAAAAGTTCAACTGCCTAAACCACTTACAATCTTACCTCCACCTTTTTTAAAAAAACAACAACTCATAAACTTAATTTCATAAAGAGTCTTGGGTTCGGTAAGTGGTAGAGACTGTACTGTTTCTTGGACAACGGTTGAACAGGGATTAGTTACGTCCAGAGCTTAGGCACTGCAAATCAGCGCTCTACCACTGAGCAACTCCACTCCCAGTGTACCTTCCTTATCATTTATATGATAAAATAAACGAGGCGTTCAGAATCAGAAGTATCAGAATCAGCGGATAGATCAGGAAATTGATTTTTGCTAGTTTAGTCAAACAATGTTGCCGGCTTATTTCTCACGGTTTTCTTCCTGTTCTAAACCTGAATTATCGGAAGCACAAAGCATTGCTTGACTAAACTAGCGAAAAATTTAAATTAAAAAAGTTTCTTTTTACAATTTAGAGTTATCCGCTTTTGATCATGAACGACTCATATATTGTTTAGACTAAAAATTGGATTTAAGAGTGACCTGGAGGAATCGGGTTTGATTAGTAATCCGTGGACGGAAGTTTGTAAGCAGGGATTGATGGTGTCGGCATCGAGCCTTCGGGTTCGCTAAGCCTAATTATTGTTATTTTTATAATAATAAAACAAGAATATGAAACAAATAATCCATGGCATGAGATAAAGGCATCTAGAAAAACTACCACTGATGTACGGATGCACTCTTATGAAATTTTTAAAAATATTCGGCAATAAACGTTATCAATCCGGCTATTGTTATCATTATAAAATCGTCGGCAAAGCAGAAAAAAAAAATATAGTGAAATTCGATAACGAAACGGAGAAGGGAGCTAGAAGGTAAGTATTAAAACAATCAAGTTCTAGCTATCGTTGGTATTCATGCCGGGGGGAAAA
Source organism: Arma custos (assembly GCA_037127475.1). Taxonomy (NCBI): domain Eukaryota; kingdom Metazoa; phylum Arthropoda; class Insecta; order Hemiptera; family Pentatomidae; genus Arma; species Arma custos. The sequence goes on along the minus strand of CM073760.1, from coordinate 65,704,501 downwards.
GGGGGGGCTGAGCCATCACTTCCCAGGGCTAGGGACACTTTTTGCCCGCTGTTAGCCGTAATTATGGCAATATCCTTTACCTTCGCCCTCTCTCGCCCATTAACAATAACCCTTTAGGACGCTCTGATTGGCGGATCGCTTTATTAGCACCTGCTTCGCCCTTACCAGGCCTTTTATGAAAGCTTTGGACATGAAGCGATGGATCATACTCTTATCTTCAAGAGGGATGTATTGATAATGAGCATAATTTTTTTTTTATTTATGCAACTGTGTCCATCCACTCATATGTCCCTCGTGAAGGATAGTGCAACAATTAAAGACAGAATTCAGTACCAAGAATATCTAATGCATTTTATAATTAAAAAAGGAGGGGGCAATCCGCGGTGGCAAGCATATCAACCTGCTATGGCCCAAGAGCGCGGGTTCGCAGTCGGTATGAATTTGAAATGAAGTGAAAACATATTTAGTCCTATTCAACGATTTTGATATGGGTTAAATTTTGTTGGTTCGCGTCAGCAACATGCTCAAGACTGGCGAAGCCAAGCGGCCTGTACATGAGTAATACAATTTCTTTTAATCAAAGTAAGTTTAAAGATTAGACTACTATTGATATACGAATAATTATATTAATTATAAATCTTTTAATACTTGTGATATCGATACTAATAATGACTTAAAGCATCAATAACTGGTTCAACGTAGTAGACATATTAAATGTCTCGTTTCTTGAAATGACTAAAAGTACAAGTGACCTATGTATTGTTGAACTTAATGATTATTGTAACTATATAATAATTATGATTTCAATTAAATTGTTGATATTTTTTATCAAGCCTGTGAAGCCCAACATATGTTCGGATTAACAAATAAACTACTTGCAAATGTATATAATTATTGTGAACTAGCTGACCCGGCCACGCGTTGTTGTTATAGTAGTTTTAAAAAATATTACGCTAAAATTTGAATTTTAAAGAAATAATGTATGAATGAAATAATTAATTAAATAGATTTTTGATTTTACATTTCATTCATCTTATATCTAACTATAGTGTATAATAAATAAATAATATACTAAATTCTTAACTGATAAAATATAAACATTAGTTGTAACAGCATGTACAAAATATCAAAAATGCAGCAGGTTAGAAAACAAAATAGTTAGGAATAAAATAATCCCGGTCAAAAAAAAAAAAAAAAAACCTACATTTTAAGTTGGATAATGTTCCATATATTTGCGAAATTTTATTATAATCAGTACAGGGGTTTCGGAGATTAGCCCAGACAAACATCGTGACAGGATATTTTTATAAATACAGATATATAAAGATTACAGTTATTTGTTATATGATAGGAACTGAACTCAATAATCTAATAGACCTACAGAGCTGCGGTTGGGCTCAAATTGTAGAAAATTTAATCTACTTTAAAAATGGTTAATTATTTTCAAAAACGCACCGATTAGGAGATACAGGTCAAAAAGTGAAAAAACTCCGAAATTTTCAAGGTTTTTCGGCCACCGAAGGTTTCCCTCGTCATATTTCCGTTTTTTTTCTCCATGAGAACCTTCTATGCGCCTTAGCGAAAATATGAAAAAAAAAATCAGCCGAATTGGTCGAGCCGTACTCGAGTTTAGCGGTTAGCAACGAATTTGGCGATTCATTTTTATTATATAGATATATGTAAAAACCGGACTGATGTTGATAATTTAAATTTACAAATTTGAGGTTTAAATAATTCAGACTCTAAGTGATTTAGAAATCCAACAAAAAGCACAGTTATTCTAAGCCTCGAGTTTCAGTTATGTCGAAAGTCCTTAGGGCTGGCTATTTAATTTTTTTTTCTTGGTATACTTATGTCCCATGGCAATGTCGATTGATTTTTATTTGCCATCGCTTATATACTTCGAGATTTATTGTTTGTTTTCTGATTGCATTCTAATAATAATAGTAATAATAAGTTTATCCATGTTATTGTGTTTTTTCTATATTATATCACATGCTTACATATTTCCACGAACAATATGATAATACACACGCTATGTTTTGTTATTGTTTTTCCTCTGGCTTCAATATCAAGATTTTAGCCATCTGCTGTAAGCCGAACGTTGATCAGTTAACGTTGAAGCCTGGATAGAGATTGCAAGAAGGGCGACTCGTGTAGGATTTGTTAGTGGATGAGGGTGCCCACATGAGGCGACTGCCAGTAGCACAGTAAAACTGGAGTTCAAGCCTTTATCCGATCTCGTTCCATTATATTGCCCTACTTCGATATATCGATTCCATCTCGATAAGTTTTCACGCTATAAAAGACATTTTATTATTTGTGTCCTGAATAATATTATTGTGAATCACAATAAAAATTACATATGTACATAAAAGAAAATTGGTGGAGGTAAACAAATAATTTCTAAAATTCGGAAAACTATATTTTTATTTACTAGCATACTTTTAGGAATTTACTTACACTATTATTATTACTACTAGCACAACTGATATAGATTATATTTCGCCTCTATCCGCACCATTTTCTTCTCCATAATTATACGGTCAACTACTAATTATTCAAAATAAATCAATATTGTTTTTTAACTCCTAATTATGGCAAAATGCAAGACATTGTAAATGGAAATAAAAAATATTTAAACTTCGATTTATTCATTCAAGCCATTCATATTCATTCCCCAACCAATCATCATACCAATTCATTTTAATTTTTTATTTCAAGACCTTGACATTGACATGAAAAACAATAAAGATAAAGGTAACAATACTTTTCATGAAAGAAATTTTAAAAAAATTATTGCGCTGTCTACTCCCTTCTAATCAATAAGAAAAACTGTACAAATGCAGCTCATGAAGGATCTTGGCTTCAATAGATTGAGAAGACTGTACCCAGATAAATTGTGAAAGGAGGTGATGTGTCCGAAAATATATTTAACCACACATTTTTAACACCAATTGAGAGTATCGACTTTATAGAGGTTGGATGAGCTTCAAGAGGGTCTGCAGATCCCCCAGGATATATCCATAGTTGTTAACAGTTTAAATAGTTTATCTGCTACAGCCGGATTTGATTAAGGGACCTTTAGCACAGCTATTCAGCGCTATACACACTGAACTCGTCATTCTGGAATAAAGGGAATAAGGAAGAGAGTTTATACCAAGAGCGACGATACAAACCTGACCACAGGCCAAGCAACGGATCGCGAAATATTTGGAACGAACTAATCCAGATTATCAAACTGGAGCTGGAGAAATGTTGAGATTGTTTTCGAGGAGCGGAGAAGTTAATGCGTATTACAGGACATTGGAATGGTAGCCCTAAGTTACATCCCGCTCCGCTCCAGGGCTAACTTTACGCCCTTTCAATTTCCCAAGGGCTCTTATCAGCTCAGCAACTTTTGCTAAATAGGTTTTGGGATTTTTCTACTCCCTCCCTTCATCCCTTCATTAGCCGTTCCTTTCAGCAGGGCCGTCTCATTAGAACCGGTTAACTCCTACAATCAAGTTAGCATTCTTGTAAGAATAAAAAATAAATATATGTATAAATAAAATAAAAATAAGCACACCATTACGGAGATTATTAAGCAGAAAACTCATTAATCTAAATTTATCTACGATTCATATAAATGTTATCACTGTAAGACAACATAGTACGAAATTATTCCACCTAGTTATCGGATTACAGATGTTTCATATGTGTTTTGTGTTTATTATATTCTGTAAGCCCTAATTGTGACAATACTCATATAATATACACTTCCTCTCTTCCCCCTTTATATGTATAAATTAAAATTCTAAAATATTGTAGATATACAGAGAGAGCAGAGAGAAGATGATGACTTGAGTATAGTCTGGATAGTTAGAATGTAGAGAAGTCACCATGTTAGTTGATAATTTATAACGTTAATCGATAGATAATAGTCAATCTAGTTTGTATCAGAAATTATTTGTATAAATATGTTATATCTATGGACAATAAACAGAGTTCTTTCTTACAGGTCAAGTCTGCTTGCTAATAAAGATATTCATGGTTTTATAGGGGGTATATAACGCTGAATCCTAGTACATCTTATCGATTTTTCTTAAGATGATACTGCAAAGTAAAAAAAAACAACATCTTAAGTAGGAAATTTTAATTTCTAGGATAAAGAAAGAGTCGGTACTAATTAAAAATCAATTATAAAGCATTTATTTTTAACGCCTTAACTTGCCTTTCGACAATATTGGTTTCGGTGATGTATCATAAAGAGGAGATACTTTGAGAGCCCGAATCGGTGACATTAATAAAGATAGATGAGGCATGAGAATGTCAGAAGATAGAATACCAAAAGAAGACGCTTTTTGGGAAATCTGACGGCAAGCAAAGAAGAGGACGTCCTCGGATGAGATGGCTGGACAATGTCGAAGAGGATTTAAAGCTGGTGGGTGATAGAAATTGCGCAGGATTGCGGAGATCGGTTGGCTGTGATGGAAGAAGCTCGGGCTCTTGCAGGGCTATACATCCATAATGATAATAATAGATCATCAATTCCTCATTATGTTAACACAATCCCAATAGAATTTATTGAACAATTCCAGAACGGAAGATTGCCTTCATCTGGGCAAAAAGGTTGGCCCCGTTCTCACCTTCTACCCTCACACGAACTCATTTAAGTACCTGCAGCTCTCTACTTACGTGAGGGGAGTGTCCCTCTCAGTAAACACGCATGTCTGCTCCGTCTGAAGGGTTTCACTTAGTACCTCAAAAGAGGGTCTGATCGTTACTACGTGACGGTAGTTTCCTGTAAAATTGAGGGCTTGGGTTAAAATATTCACCAGTCTCACCTATCTGCAAACTCCTTCTCGCCATTCGGAACATAAATCGACAATATGTACATATACATCCACAAAATGTTATTGAATTTGTTTATCAGAATGTAATGGCTTCGAAATATTTTTGCAAACAATTTTAATCCCAAGTACATGATATTTTAGTAATTAAGGGGTGTTATTGCAGTAATTTTAACAGTTGTAGCAAGATTAGCAATTCTAAAAACTCAATAATTTGTTACTTGATCTATATTATTTACCTAAATAAACAAAAAGCCTGTACCAAAACTAACCAAAAAAAAATCTTGGGATGAGCAAGGTGGAGAACGTACTGTTTCTAGGACAATGTTTGTGCATGGAGGAGATCATGCTCAACCGCTAGTTCAGATCCAACAGGGTCCATACGTTAGATTAAATAATTACAGAATTGAAATTAATAATATATATACACTCACCTCCCCAATAACTTAGGTCTTAATCCATTCTATTTTTCTAAATAAATTAGAGAAGAGAGATAGAGCACTAGATGCCAATAACGATCCAGTAAACATTGACTTGAACATTCGCCAATCGCGTTGTCCTGGATCGATGGGTATTTGGTCATTTGGTCGTTCTATGTGTTATAGTATACTTTAGAAACAATATAACAGGAAAATAGTTGACTGGATGATCTAATGTAAAGGAGATAGTTGGGGGGTGCAGTAAAAAAAAACACTGAATAAGTACTAAACTTATAATTATGTGCCGACGTTTCGACCTACAGTGTAGGTCGAAACGTCGGCACATAATTATAAGTTTAGTACTTATTCAGTGTTTTTTTTTACTGCACCCCCCAACTATCTCCTTTACACTTTAGAAACAATAACTTTTTACGATAGCGACATTTTTTTTTTAAACTGGTTTCACATTTAATTTATTCGTTTAGGCAGAACTAATGTTATTTATATTTCATTTCAAGCAAAATTATAGCGGTAACACGAAAATTATTCATTTACATTACCGTAAAAGCAAGTATAGCTTGTCGTTTAAAAATTTACTTGAGCTAAAAGCTTCATCTACGGGTAACAGGTTTCCGTGAATAAATTTCAATACCTTGAAAGCAATGGTTTTGAACTTGACTGAGTTCTATAATAGTGTTTTTGTAATTTTATATTCTTTGTTAATTCACTACTACGATGAAAAAATACAGATTGTTTAAGAACTTCATATAATAACTGGTTCCCAAGTCAAGTATAATTTGTCTATATTCAAAATATAGTTTCATAAAACTGCCAAAAAAGCTGCAATTATGAATAGCCCACCTCTTGAAATATATGAGCCGAACGATGTAAAGGCATTTTTAAAGAACAGGATCAGGAAAAATTGGGAATCCATGTAGGCCGAAATTTCACTGACTAACAAACTTAGAAATATAGAAAAAAGTACGAAGAACTGGACAAGTGCTATAAGAGGGAATAGAAGAGAAGAAGTGGTTGCGACAAGGCTGAGGATCAGTCATTCCAACCTCACTCATGGACCACCTTAATCAGCAAAGAGCCCCAACCACATTGCGAATCATGTCAATCATCAATGACTATAAAACACATAATAGAAGTCTGTACATTACTAGAAAAAATCTGCACTAGAAGATTCAAAAAATACAATAGATAAAATAATAGACCTTTTTTTAAAGAAAAAGAGCAATACCATAAAATATAAGACGCAAATAAAGACTAAATTAGGAAATATATAAAAGAAATAATTAGTATGCAAACCAAAGAAAATTAAAACATGTGAAAAACAATTAAAATACGGCAATATAAATAAAAGTACAAATGGCGTAATAACCTAGATGTTGATAGCCCGAAGAAAAAACATGATCTATAGTTTCAATAACAAATAACTCCTCAACTACTTATGTTCTATGAATAATGGGTCACTTGTGGAGTAATGACTAGCGTAATGCCGTTCTATGATCTAGATCGCGGGCTCATAGCCCGGCAGGTGGCATTAGGATTTTTTAAAGGGAGTAAAAAGCCCTTAGCAACTAAAGAAGGACAAATAAAGGGTCCCAAGCATACGCGATGTCAAGTACTCGTTAAAGATCCCTTCCTATCCTGATTATACCAAAAATAGACAAAATTTAGGGTTTTCTCTGTAGAATTGTCCGATTAACCATAGCAGCATATAATAATTTATAAAAAAACGACTCATGAAAACTTCTATGTATCAGAGAAAATATTATTATGTATTAAGAAAACTATCCACGATATAAAGATATAAAATATAACGTTTTTTCTTCTTTTTTTTTTTTACATCATCCGAATTTGGCAAGAAATGGTACAGAGTCTCCCTCTATTGGCTTGGAACGACTTGGTCCTGTCTCAAAAAGATATAGTAGGCAGGAAGAAAGAAAGAAAAGCTCCATTTGGCTCAACTGGAAGCTTGTGACAAAAACTCATTAATTTTCTTCAATTATTGATCGCTATAACGGAAAGAAACTCGAAAACAATAACAAGACCAACAACTCAGTTGATTTGTGATTGAAAATATTAAGAATTAACATGAATTTAATAATTTTCAGTTAAAATGTACAGCATTGTAATAATTTAGAATGTTTTACAGTCTACTTCTAAAACTCGTACTTTGAAAAACAGATAATAAGAGAGGTGAGAAGAGAAAGTCAGTAAATATTTAAATTGGTTAGGCTAAAAAAAGATGGTAACAGTTTTTGTTGGTAAACTTGGAAACACGAATTCAAAATTCAAAATTTACGCATACTCATTCATTTGTTTGCATAAAAAGCGGCCAAAAAAAAGAAGTCTTGAAAATAGTTCTGAAAAATCATTCATTATTATTAGCATTAACTGAACTATTCATTTGTCCAATAAACCTTCATATATCTGGTTTCGTTATGTAAATAGTTTTTATTCATTGATGGTATATCAAGCATTGTTAGAAGAATAACACATATAAATAGCTCCTTCATTAGAACAATGGCATAATTCAAAAATGGCATTTTTGATTCAAGCCTTCAGTAACAATTGTATTGTTATGAAGCGTTTAAATTTATATTTAAATTTTTCGGCATATCTGATGTTGCATTTCTAACATTTTTTTAATAAAGTCATATTCTGAGTTGTATTACGCTTTTATCTGAAATTTTATAGGAACAATGACATAAGTTGAAATAATCTTAAGCATTTAAGGAAGAAATAGTTGGGGGTGCAGTCAAAGAAAACACCAAAATAAGCATAACTTATTTACTATGTGCCGACGTTTCGGCCTACAATGTAGGCCATCTTCAGGGCTGTGGGGGGGGGGAGGGGCTGGGGGGTAGGTCCTCACTGGTTATGAAACACAGACTCATTCATAACCAGTGAGGACCTACCCCCCAGCCCCCCCCCCCACAGCCCTGAAGATTGCCTACATTGTAGGCCGAAACGTCGGCACATAATAAATAAGTTATGCTTATTTTGGTGTTTTCTTTGACTGCACCCCCAACTATTTCTTCCTTAAATTAGAAGATACAGTCGACCAATTCTTCTCTAACAATCTTAAGCATTATTCAACATTTCTTTAATGGTTAATAAAATAATTTCAATGCAATCATTATGCATTGCTTTGCTTTACCAATATCCAGTTTTTGTATTTTTCAACTTACATAGAACTTATTACATTAGGAGCAAAAATTAGGCTTTTTGAGTTATGGTGTTGTTCTCTAGAAGAGGCGATATAGCAACAGAATTTCTTGTTCTACATTTAATAAACGGAACATCTTCTTATTATTATGCTTAATCCGTCCTATTATGCCTTTGTTTGTTTATTTAACGTCACTTTAATGCTACTGTGACTAATCGGACGATGCTACAGAGGGAACTATAAATTTTGCCTATCTAGGTTTAAATGAGGATAGGGATTATTAACGAGTACCTACCATGTAAGGCTAGGAATAGCCGATCTGGAAATAAACGATATACAAAAAAATACAAAAAGTAGAGTACCGTACAGGTTCGGGACCACCGTTTAGCTTCCTTCCGAAGGACGTCATAACCAAGGATTTCTACACTCTTTAAAAATCCTAGGGTCACCTGACAGGCTATGAACCCGCGATATTGGGCTTAGTAGGTTATGCTGACCACCCTATTAAATACCTTTAGACCTTTAGGAATAAGACCCTTCGCGGGTGGTACAGGTGTGGAAAAAGAGAATTGGACTTTTTTTAAAATTCCTCTCAATACAATCAATACTATCAATATCAATATTTCAGAAATATCTTAATCATATTTTAAAATAATCGCCTCAATTAAAACTTCCGCTACTTGGCGCTCTAAGCTTCCCGAGCGTTCAATTGTGGACATCCTCTGATTCACAATGACTCTACGAGAGCTAAAGGGGAGCTGACGAGGCAGCCTTTTATACTAGGACCGGGGAGGGGGTAAATTTTTCTCGTCATGAGCCCTCCACCACGTCTTAGGGAAAGCGCACCTCTCAGCAGTTTTCCTAAGAGTTTCCTCTGGCAACTTCCACCGAACTGGGACCATTTTCCTCCGCTGGATTCAATTGAAGAGCCTAGCGGAGCCAATTTGGTTAAAATGGGATGAGGGGTAATGGGAAGGGGTAGTGAGGGGCGGGGTGACAAACAAAGTTCCTTGATCTGTTCCTTGATAGCGGCCCCAAACCGTTCAACTTTAAAAATGTTCTTGAGATCAAAACATCGACTTTTTCCCCTTACCAAGATAATCTATTATGCATGGAAATAACTAGTACAGTTTTTATTATTTATTATAGATATTGTGGCAGATAAACTATTTAATCCATTAATGTAAGGAAAGACCTGGAGTTTGAGCTTGATATCGGAATAATCACCTCCCTGTACAACCGTTGTCCAAGAAACAGTACAGTCTCTACCATGTACTGAATTCAAGACATTTCATCGGCTATTGTCAACATATCGTAGAAATTATTATTTATTATACGCTAATACGATATAACCCCAAGAATAGAAATAATTATTTTTTTAAACAAGCGATATAACGCCTACACAAATATTGCTAATTATTATTATTCGATTTCGTATATAAAAAAAACAATTTCTATTCTACATTTCCACTAGAAATTTAATGATCTTTATAACATGATAATGATAATTTAATGATAATATAAAACATTTCTTATATATAAGAGGCATCAAGATAAATAATATGAGGGGGCTAAAAATAAAATAATAAGGATTATTAATCTTTAAAAATGTTTATTCGCCTACCTGATGCCTCTTTTTGATTATAGAATATTTTTTTCTGTCAACACACAACGCAAAAAACATTTGTGATATTTAGTTGTTTTTTTTTTTTAATACTTTCGATCACGTTACTTAATTTCTTTCCTTTCTATTGCTGAAGTTTTCTCTGTCTCCAATATTCCTTTATGCATTAACATTGTCCAGCTTCGTCCAACGTTTCTTGTTTTATTTCAGTTACTTACTAATTTATTTATTTTTTAAATACATAATTAATTCTCCTGACGGCTCGTTTTTTTATGGTGTAAAACTCAATTAGCCATCAACGACATTCATTTTTTCTTGATTTTTTTTTTTTGAAACACTGACAGTTGGTACCGTTCAGAAAACTTTTTTCTTCTATTTTTTATTTTTATTGATTTAATTTTTTTTTTATAAAAAAAAAAATAATTTCTAGATTTATTTCGAACGATCCCCTTCTTATAATCGAATCGACGACGACACAAGCTGTCTGAGAATATTATTCAATTAATGATCTACCCAATAATTTCCATCGAGTTAGAATTTATACAAGAGATAGAGAAGTTTGTGGCGAGAAGTCGGAGCGGACATGACTAAGGAAGGACCTACTATAAATGCATTAGTTCTGGATCATTAAGGAGGCCCCAAGTCCTCTTTATTGTCAAACCCAAAGCTCGGATAAGCTCCAGAATTAGGGACATTTCGTTGGGGGTGGAGAATTTGCATTCGGCCCGGATCCTCATTGAATCCCAACACCTTCAACCTTGCCCAAAAGTACCCAGGGGATGGCATCAGTGAATATCCTTTTAGCAGGGAAGAGATTTGAGTAGCAGAAGACGCACAGGGATATACGTTCGAGAATTGATCTTCATATACAAGATTACAGATAAAAGAGAATTGATATTCATAATAAATAATCGATAGAATATTATTTATTTTGTTTATTCATTTTTATTTTTATTTTTAATGTGAAGTAATGTGAAATCTTCATTTTTTCATTATCATAAGAAGCTATTTTTTATTTATTATTATTTAATCAGCTTTATAGATTGACTTTTCTACTTTTTTTTTTCTTTGTACTCAAAGGCTCTAAAACCCACAATAATGTACAATTACGGTATTTAACGGGACTTGTAAGGGAATAAATAAAAAAGGGACTTGTCCCAGAATAAATAAAGAATTTTTTATTATTATTATTAAATATACTAGATTTTTAATATAAGAAATAAAAGCAAAGTTTTATTTTTTTGAATTTGAAAATAATTTATAATTCAATATTATTCCTCATACTGAGACTGAAAAGACAAGAAACTGCTCGACGTTTTCGCCTACTTCACATTTATAACATGACAGTTATCAGACCTATTTGGACATACGGAGTTGAGCTTTGGGGCTCTACTAAACCATCCAATTCATCTCGTATCCAATCCTTATCATCGAAAATCCTTCCTAAAATCCTCAATGCTCCTTATTATGTCACAAACAAACTCATCCATCATGATCTTAATATCCCATATGTTGCTGATTTGGCCCAAACTAGATACCTATCCTTCCATGATAAGCTCCATACACACTTGAATCCGCTAGTCTCTCAACTTGCTTCCCATACTATTCCTGATAACCCTCCGAGGCGTCTGAAAAGAAGATTGCCTCGAGACCTTCTACTATAGAACTTTATTGGAGTGCTACTGATGGGTAGTTTCTCCACAAGTGTTTTTTCTTTCATGTCATTTATTCATATTAGCAGATTTACTTGTTGTAATATTATTACAGTTGTAAATACCAATAAATTAATCAAAAAAAAAAAAAATCAATATTATACTAAATTTGCTAGATTTCTTTTATACAAGAAATAAAAAGGATTTTTATATGTAAACTTTACCTTTTATAACTTTAATTTATATAAATATATATATATATATATATATATATATATCTTGCAAGTACATAATAATATAAAATTGCACCCAATAGGCCATACCCCAGCGGTAAATAATAAATAGTTTTTAGGACATACGAAAAACATACTATTTTTAACTCTATTCCTAATAAAAAAAATAAGCAAAAAAACCAAATTGTCTTGTGGGTCTAGCCATTTTTATACAATAATCAGTATAAAATAATTAAAAACAATCATTCAAGTGGCATCTAGTTTATTTAATAGATCAGGGGTTTTGATAATATTGTGGGATTAAACGTGAAATACACCGAGTCAAAAACATGGTTTTTAGAAAACGTTGATGAGGTATGTACTCTAGTACTTAGTGCGAGATGTTTTTACTGACGAAATCCAAAATGTCATATCTTTATTTATTTGTTTTCAATGTTTCGTAACCATACTAAGTACTCTAACCATTTCGTCACATTATTGCATAATCATCTCGTGAATTCGTGTATTTCAATTGTAGCACTACAATATAGATATTTTACAATATAGATATAGATATTTTTCAGTCATATTTACTAATACCTGTTACCTAGTTTAGGCAAAGTTTTATAATAAAATCATAAATTAAAATAAATAATATAAAAGAAAAGAAAAAATAATGAATAAAATAAATTAAAATACTTCTTGAATTTTAAAAGAATATACAATACAATATTACACTAAAAATACTAGATTTTTAATATAAGAAATAAAAGCAAAGTTTTAAATTATTTTTTGAATTTGAAAATAATTTATAATTCAATATTATTCCTCATACTGAGACTGAAAAGACAAAAAACTGCTCGACGTTTTCGCCTACTTCAACATTTACTGGAAAAACGCCCTAAGTTCCCAATTAATTACAAAAGACTCATTTACATGACAGTTATACCATCCAATTCATCTCGTATCCACAATCCAAAATCCTTCGTAAAATCCTCAATGCTCCTTATTATGTCACAACTCATCCATCATGATCTTAATATCTCATATGTTGCTGATTTGGCCCAAACTAGATACCTATCCTTCCATGACAAGCTCCATACATACTTGAATCCGCTAGTCTCTCAACTTGCTTCCCATAATATTCCTGATAACCCTCCGATGCGTATGAAAAGAAGATGGCCTCGAGACCTTCTACTATAGAACTTTATTGGAGTGCTGCCGATGGGTAGTTTCTCCACAAATGTTTTTTTTTTTCTTAGTCATTTGTTCATATTAGCAGATTTACTTGTTGTAATACAGTTGTAAATATCAATAAATTAATCTAAAAAAAAAATGAATATTATACTAAATTTGCTAGATTTTTTTAATAAAAGCAATAAAAAGGATTTTTATATGTAAACTTTACACTATTAATAGAGTAAGAGATTGAATAAAATAAAACTCTAATTGAGTTTCAAAAAATAAACTGAAAGGGTCGTTCCGTAGGAATTTCCAATCAATTGGATGAAATTCAGAACGCCGACCTTAACAGACTAGGAACTATAACATTAATTTCTAGTTAACAAAAGCTCCTTTCGAATCCAACGGCTAACTTACTCCTGCTATTACATTGTTGATGTCAATTAGGATACTTCAGCCCTCATTTACACGAATGATTCACGAAGCAACAATAGCCGTAAACTAGTTGGCTCGGAGCTAGCAATAAATGATCAGCTTGTCATCCGTGGAACACAAACAGCAGTGGCCATTCGTTCGAGTTTGACCCAGCAGTATCATTACGTCGCATTGTTTTGCCAGAACCAGAACCGAGTTCTCTAAAAGAGGAGGGAAAATGATATGATTGCGACTGCGCTAAGCTAAGCATGTTACAATTATTTTTAACATTATTACAGATTTAAAGAGATTAGAAAGGGATTTCGAATGAGTACAACCTTAAAAGAATTAAGGAAGGAAGGCGGAAATTAATGAGACTAACAAAGATTAATATGAATTCACTACTTCGTTGTAAGTCCTCGACAATGTATCAAAAACATAACCACTTGTTGGGAAGCCAGATTCGAAAAAGTTACCTACTGTAATGAATACTACTGCAAGTAAATGGAATTAAAAGCTGTAAGAAACCAGGTAGTTCTTGGGTTCCACACATGGTAATGACTGTACTGTTTTTACGAAAATGGTTGTGCATGAAAGTGATTTGTTCCAGATCCCGCTCCATCACTGTTGCCACCAATTCAGAGCAACCAATTTGAAGAGGCTGGGTGAGAAATAGGAGGATAATGGATTTTATTCAATGATTGATTGTAACGTTAAGGAAAAAATTATATCTATGATAAGAATTATAATGACAGGTAATTGTCATCAGTTAATTTCTTTTATTGGAATAATTTAAAAACGACTAACGATATATTCATTTATTCACGACATTAAGCAGTGTTGCTATTCTATCGTTAATGTGATTTTTATCTTTTAGCCGGCTTTATAGTCCAATTTAAACGTAGACCATGATGAAAACTATATACCCTACTGCACTAAACTACATGGAAGAGAATTTTGAATATACCCCTAATAAAAGAAAAAATCTAAAGGACTGAAAAGTTTCCATTATTATTAAAATAAAGCTGGATTAATATAAAAGCTGATCAGTTACCTGTAATATTATTCTGAAGATAGTAATGGACTACGGAGTTATAGAAACAGTTAATTATTGTTTTTAAATAATAAATTTTAAATTTATTTTATTTTTATATGATATAATTTTTTTAAATAATTTATTCCGTGCCCCGGTTCTGGTCATATCTTTTCTTTTCAAATAAAATATTTACAAAATTACATCATATAACAATAAAATAAATTATAATAATATTTAATGACTAAAGTCAACAAGATCCAAAAATAAAAGTTATGTTCAATTACTATTCTCCCCGTGTATACATCACTAATTGCGAGAACACGGAGATATAGGATCATGACTGACCGAGAAGCGAACCAGGATGGCTGAAATGGTTAAAGCATCATCACGGACAGGTGAGAGACCCGGGTTCGAATCCCGGTCCTGGTCTTATCTTTTCTTTCCAAATTAAATATGCAATAAATTTTAAACTTTAACAAAAGGTAAAAGTGTGGCAAGAGACCCCCCTAACTGTACATTATCAGCTTATTTTCAAGAGAAGTTATAAATACATAATAGCTTTTTTTTCATATAAAATAATTATAATTTAATAACAAACAGAACTATAGTAATAACAAATGTTCCACAGAAGCAGTTTTCGCAAAAACTGAACTGTCAACATTAAAGTTCAGCTTTCGACATCTGATAAGTGTTAAATAAGAAATAATAGTAAAGAGAGAGATGTATTATATTAGGTACAAAATAAATCGATGGAAACATACAATAATTTGCTGTTAAAAAACGGTTAAAAAGGATTGAATGAGCAAATAGTATTCCCAAGAATACTACAATACTACAATAATAGGAATACAATTTTTATCAAAAAATTACCACTAGCTAAAGCAAGGCTAAATATTTTTTATGCAATGTATTCCTAGTTTTAAACTATATTTAAGTTATACTTGAAAAAGATAATAAAAAGAAAACAATAAGGCGAAGGAGATCGCAATTTTCTGGACACATCAGCAGGATGGATGATGACGGATTGAAAAGATAGGAGAAGACAGGAACTAAACGGAAAAACGGTCCCAAGTGAGTTATGAGGAAATTACCAGAGAATATTGACAGAGAAAAATAAACGAAAAATAAAATTCGCTACAAAGGCTTCATCAAAAAGTAATGAAGGTTTTCTTTCAAGTATTGTAAACGATTACGAATAAACGAACTGACTGTGCAAGTTTCCTTTTAATTAACTTCATAAAAATTAACACTAATATTTATGGGCATTTTATTACCATCAAGCAATCATAACTGGACATAACTCTATATTTAAAAAAGTAAATTGAAAAATGTACACATTGTATCCTCATTTCCTTACATGTACTTTGTATTGTAGAATACTTAATAATTTTATGTTTCTTCTTTCACCTCAAATTATGTCAAATCTGAGGACATGTTCATTATGAATACTTAACGATTAACATATTAGTATATTGAGGGAAGAGAGGGGCAAAAATGTTATGATTATATTTAGCAATATTTCTCAGAAACACAAGCAGCGACTGTTGCGAACAGATTTACTTAAAATAATTAATCTTTCAGAGTATAACAAATTTCAGTTATTTAATTTTGTAGATGGGGCCAAAGAGGAAAAACGAAGTAACTCCGAAGTAACTTTTTCCTAAATATTTAAAAGATCAAAATTAACCATGGAATCTTTCGGTACTCTCCAGGCGAATCGAGTTGAACATAATGCTATGGATGCTTTATGCAAAGTAGAAAATAATGTGATTTCTAAATTTGAAAACATATTATGAAATAAGGTCCTAAAATGGCACTGAACTGCCATAAGTTCAGCTAAGCAATAGATAAATTCGTTAATATCCAGAACGGACATTCTTCTTCATCTGTTAGGAGCTAATTAAACTCTTTTTCTCCTGTTTTAACCACACCAACTCTTATCGATCGAAAAATCAAACAGAGACTACTACTAATTTTGGAGAAAAAGAATTACCTAGTTTTTTTCTTCTGGTACTTAAATAATATGAATTAATCAACGGATGCAGAGAAATTCCTTAAGCAAACTTCGCAACAGAGCAAATATGTATCACCCAAATCCCTTCGAAATCATAGTTAAAATGTTTATGAAATAGTAAGCAAGTGAGTAGTCGAGGGAATACAGACTTTAAGTTAGCATTGTCAACTATGTTATGTTATGCCTGGGGAAGAGGCGCTGGGACACTAGGATGGGGCTAGGAGGGAACGATATAATATAAAGAATAGGATCATAACACAGCTTTACGACGGAATGGTGTTTTCTTTCTGGGATTGGCCGAGGAGGTTATGCGCCATAAACCGGGCCAAGGAAATTCGGAGCAACTTTTATTGAATCCACTCATGGCGGGGAGATATGGACGTCCGTTGGACCCCCTCCATCCCCATCGGCAGTAAAGACTAACAGGCGCCAATAAAACTAACTTGATTCAGCACCAGGCCAACAAAAGGCAAACTTGTAGTCGTCCTAGGGCTGAAGGGTTGATGCAATGGGGCCTAGCTTAGGTGGGCTTTGACTTATTCTCGTCCTTCAGCAAGGGTTAGATTTTATATGCCAAGCGTGCATACAGGAATAGAACAGCTAGAACTAAGGCTATAATAATGTTGTCTATAGCACATAGAGGATAGTAATATCAATTATTACCTTATCTTATATTATTGCAGACCAATAATAAGCTGGAAAAACATCCAAAGCATTAAAAAATCTTATTGATTTTAATCATTGATTTTATGAATGAAGAGACAAACGAAAGTTAAATATTGTTTTATTTTCATTCAATCATTATAAACTTTTTTTATATTAACTATTATTCAATCAACGAAAGCGGTTATATCGATGGAGAGGTGACGCAAAGGCTGAGAGCAGCTGGTAGATCGTTCAGCGCCGGAAAGGGATTCCTCAACATAAGACAGGTGACGAAGAATACGAAGATATCCGTCTACAAGTCTAAGCTCCTGCCCATCCTATCTTACTCCTCTGAATCATGGACCCTTACCTCAGAACACAAAGAGCAGATACAGACAATGGAGTTGAGATACCTAAGCAAGGTTGAAGGAAGGACCAGGAGAGATAGAATTCGCAACACTACAATAAGATCGAAACTCGAGGTACAGCCGGTAGAAACCACTCTTGAAGAAAATAGACTAAGATGGTTTGGACACCTCCTGAGGATGAGCATGAAGAGAATGGCCAGGATAACATGAGACGGAAGAAGACCAAGAGGAAGACCACGGATCACCTGGGAAGAAGGCGTGCGGGAAGCGCTCAGGAAGCGAGTGCTGGACTGGAGCAGAAGAGAATTGATTCGGGAAAGGGACACCTGGGCCAAGCTCTATAGAGGACATCCCCACACTGCGCAGCGCTTGAGAGGGAAAGATTATGATGATGATGACTATTATTCAAAAATAGTTGGAATTAAAATAAGGATAAAGAAATAAGACACCTTCACAGAGAAGTGAAGGGACCTTAAAAATAAAACCAAACTTTAAACTTCGTCATTTCAGGCTACTTCAACACTTACTATACCACCGCTCTAAGCTCCTAATTAAAGACTAATTTACGTGGCTCTTATAAGACCTATTTAGACTTACCGAGTAGGGGTTTGGGACTCCACTAAGCCATCGAATTCCTTCCTAACAATTCAAAACCCTTCGTAAAATCCTCAATACTTACTTTTATTACGAATAGATCATCCATAATGACCCTAATGTCTCATATGTTGCTGATTGTGTCCAAACCCGATATCAGTCTTTTCATGACAAACTTCATTTTCACTCAAACCCACTTGTTCAAAACCAACCCACCTCTGTAATTTCCGATAATCCTCCGAGGTGTCTGAAAAGATGCCTTATAAGCTGTTGTTTGAGTAATAACGCTAGGAAGTTTCTCTACTTGCCTTATCTCATGAAATATGTACCATTCTATTAGCTTGCTGTATTATTAAAATACAGTTGTTAAAAATAAAAAAAAACATATAAAAATACGTTAGAAATACATACTTAAATATTTTGACAAATTAGACATGGATTGTCTGTTTATTCAACAGTTCTTCGAAAAAAAAAATGATTCAATGTAAACCTCATCCTAACAATCCCTATGAATTAAACTAAATTTTCGACTCAATATCATCACTCATCGACACAATATCACCCAAACCCACTCGTTCTTCCGCTTTCCTACTCCCTGTTACCTGGACTTGACAAAAAAAGATTAAAAAGACATTGGCCAAGAGACCTACTTAAATACTGATATTTCATTCCAAAACTCGATGTTCCTGTACAATAGCAAAGAGAAAAACACCTGGATCAAATTTGCTGGATGCGCAATTGCGCAGGTGCAAAGTAAATTAAATAATAATAATGATAAATTTATATTCAAATTTAATCAATTATTTTTTTGTGATTATGTTTAAGTTCTAAATCAAAAGCATCTCGATCAATATTATACTGATGTCAATTGTATAATAGAAAGTACCAAAGACCAATTTGTCCCGACACATTGGAGGATTATCTGGAATAGATAGAAAGCCAAGATTAAAAACTATTGTGTACATTCGACCAGCTATAGCGAAATGATTTTATCTATTTCGGATCTTTTCGGGAAAATATTGAAAATAAAACCTTCTGAGTAATTGTGTTTGTAAAAAAGGATGATAGAAGATACTATGAAAGATTTTTTGGATCATTAAATAAAGGAGGCATGTAATAACCGTAAAAATACTGAGTATGTAAGAGTGGTATTGCATCCAGTACTGTATTTTATATTAGTGTATAAAATAAATTTTAGAAAAACTTGTTAAAAACGAAATTCTTTCGTTTCATTAGTTTAATATAAAGGTCATTAATGGCCGGCAGATGGCCAAAGGATTTTATTGTCTCCAATTTTACATACCACAACAACAGGGCCAAAATATTCAGGGTTTTCTTTAAAGATGAAGATTTACTCTTAAAGAAACAGAAGTGTGTTTAAAGAACTTGTAATCGGTCCCCCTAAGCCTTCTAGTGTGCCGAATTTAGCCTTCACGACTTTCAGCAACTAGTCACGAACTAATCACAGAACACGGTGTACTGGCTGATCAACCGGAGGCTATTGGAAAAGGCAGAAATATCCAAGCCTAGGTAATGCCCTATTTATATTGGTTTTTCTTACGATCATTATTATTTATTTATATTTTGCTTGCATTATTAATTAAAGTAATTTTAATGAAATATATCAGGGTTTCAGTACCTGGTAGAGACTGTATTGTTTCAAGGACAACGGTTCTGCAGGAAGGTTATTTGTCCTAGATCATCCTAAACCGCCAGATTTTTCCCCATATTTTGGTAACCGCTTTTCACTTTTCAGCCCCAGGAAGTTCCAAGACTCCATTTGATCTATCTTCGGCTGCCAACAGACTAAAGAAAAGTCTTGCCAGCAGCGGGATTGAAATATATATACAAATACAATGATATGTAAGTATTTTATGAGAATGAGAAATGCGACTTTTAAATACGTTAAGAACGATAAATGCTGCTTTCTTCGAATAATTCATAAACTAATTATTTCTATTATGTTTTTGATAATGGTGTCAATACTGGAGAATTAACATAAATTCTCAAAAATGGCATCAACCCACTTTTACCTTAGGTCGTAAACCAATGACTTCCTGCCCTTCAGTATCCATTAATAATATCCCTCTGGTGCCTGTAGAACAGATCCGATACTTAGGGTTGCATCACAACAAACGATTAACCTGGAACCCTCATACAAGACTGAAAAGACAAGAAAGTCATTTAGAACGTTTCCAGGATATTATTGTATAAATAACTTGAATCAATAGCTTTCCAGTAGTTAACTGTTCCAATGATCATTCCCTTTCTGTATTTTATTATTATTACAGAGATGTATAAAAATAACCTTAAATTCGGGTTTGAGTTGATACAAGATGTCTAAGACGTTTATAATATATATTTGCTTGAGGCGGGGAGTAGAGTTCTGAGTTGCTTTCCTGAAGGTCAGAGGTTCAAAACCAGGTGTAGCAAAAAATTTCACATTTATACGGTTTGGTTCGGTTTGGAGCGTATTCGATTCGAATACGTATTCGATTCGAATGAAAACTCATCACACACTCGGTTAGTATCAGGTTTCTCAACCGAATCATCGAATACGCAGTCGCCCACTATGTCCGCAATTCTCAATATGGAGAAAAGACAAATTATTGCTATATTGTTTCTCTATAGAAGAAACAAAAAACGAAAGAGGAATAATCACTTTCTGGGTGCACCCTATCCTCACCAAAAGGGTGGAGTTTGGTGCATTTTATACCACTTTTCCAAAGTTAAGGGAGCACGAAGAAAATTTTTCCAATTACTTCAGGATCAATATCAAGTGAATCACTCATTTGTCATTAAACAACAAAATTTAAAATGAGAAAATGAAAATGAAATAATATTTTCGCTTACCAAAAATATAAACGAACCGAAACTAAACCGTATATGTATGAACGACCAATTGTTTTTGTGAATCTCGGACCCGAATAGAAACCGATTCGTGTCGAGGGGGCTTTCTGTTCTATCACTTTTCTATGAGGTTCCAAACACACACCGTATCACCGTTTCACATTTGTCCGGCGGATACCGAAAACGAATCGAATACGCACCGAACCGAACCAAAACGTATAAGTGTGAAACGAGCCTTAGGGGGAAAACCTTTCAGTTGAGCGTGTTCATTAGGAAAAGACAAGGGCAAATGATCTTCCTGCACAATTGCTGTCTTAGAAAACGTGGATCCTCTGACATCTAGTGAATCCAAGACTCTTCATACATTGCTGAAGTACAGGTATTCATACTAATATGGGAAAGAAAATGGTCCGAGTGAAATTAAAAAAAAGCTCCTTAAATAGTGATAAACTGTTTATAAGAAAACCTACGTTTTAACCCACACTGCAGGTCTTCTTTAGGGCTGATAATCCAATTAATGTTTGTGACCAACATTATAAATCCCAAAGAAGACCTCGGAAACGTCGGTTTATAATAAATAGTTTATCAGTATTAAATGAATTAGTTTCTTTGAGGGACCGGGTTAGCATAATGGTAGAGCGCTGAGATAGAATTCCGAACGTATAAGGTTGAAATACGGCTGTAGTACATAATTTATTTAACCTGTAAAAAGTTGGAGATGGACGCTGTAGGATCTAGAGACTCTCCTGAATCTAAATTATCCTCTATAAAGTGCGTACCCTTAAATGGCAGAATAGCCTGGTGGGTGAGCGTGACCTATGACAAATCTCCTCCCTGCACACCTGCAGGGCAGAGCCCCATCAAGTACTGGGTTGTAGTCTTACAGGTTACCGGACCATTTTCTCTCTGGTTTTTTTAACACTTGTTGAGATTGAGAGTTGTAGAGATTATAACCTTATATTATATATAACCTTAAGCTTTTTCTCATTTACATATTTACAAGTTTATGCTTGTTTGACTTAAGGAAGAGATACGCCCTAGAGTAACAATCTCTTCATCTCATGTCTTTGTAATTTAGAGTAGCCTTGTATTACTTTAAATTACCAAGACGACCTCAGGAGAGGAAAAAAGATATATATAAGCGATAAATAAAGGTGGCCATGTTAGGAGGAAGGGTTTTAATTTAGGCTGGCATGCAAACTCCTAATAAAATAGCCCTACATAGGGATAGGGATAAGAAGAGGATGAATGGGACATGGAAGGCGTTATCACGTTAGGAGCCGAGTACAGGCCTCGTTGGGAGCAAGCCAGCCCGTGGGGAGGGATTAATGCTCTCTCTCTCTCCCTCTCCCTCTCTCTCTCTCTCTCTCTCTCTCTCTCTCTCTCTCTCTCTCTCTCTCTCTCTCTCACACACACACACACACACACTTCTCCTATTCCAGGTACTCCCTCCCCTCCCCTCACTCCCACTCTCTCTCTCCCTATTCCCACTCTCTCTCACTCTTTCCCTCTCTCTCACTCTTTCCCTCTCTCATGCCCTCTTTCCCTCCCTACACCCTCTTTTTCCCCTCCCTTCTCTCTCTTCCTCCTATCTCTTTACCATAATTCTATCCCTTTAATTGCCTTTTTTAAAAGGAGCAATTTAACCCTGGCTCACATCGCCAGCTGATAGTTACACCGATACCCAAGCCTAAATCCTTGGATAAGATCCCAGTGGGTTAGAGCGCTCGCAATAAATTTCCAGGCGGGTTTTAAATGTTGCAGCAGGAAAAAAGAGGGGGGTTGTGGACTAATTATTCAGGGCTGGGGAGAGATATCGACGCGGCTAGTGTCCAAGCCTAATTGAAGACTGATTTAAAAATACTGTGATAAATCCGTGAAGAATGTATTGCTCATCTGTTTCAAGCCGTCATCTAAAGTCTTCTCTTAGAAAATAATTATTTGAGTATATCAAGTACACATTTATAAACTGATAGATTTCGACAGCTAACAAACCAGTTATTTATTTTAAAAAATAATGGTATCAAAATAATGATAATAGTGAAATTAAATTTCGCCATTGATTAAGTGCTTATAATTTTTGGATATCCACAGATAAATTATTTTGTAAATTCATTTAACGTCACTTTATGCCGCTATGGCTAATCGGACAATACTCTACAGTGGGAATAATAAATCTGTGGCACCTGTGCATAGTGGGCTACGTCGAATTTCGTGAATTTCAAGCTATCTACTTAGAATCGTAATTTTTTTCTCTTTCCTTGTGTCGCTGTGTTCCGTCCATTGCAATGAAGGATATTCCTTTGTGAATCGTGGGCTGATACTCCAATCTTGAACTTAAAATAAGTTCAGAAAAATTACGATTCTAAGTAGACAGCTTGAAATTCACAAAATTCGACTTAGCCCACTATGCACAGGTGCCACAGAAATGTTGCCTATCCCGGTATAATCAGGATACAGTTCTTCAACAACTATTTATCACTGCACAGGCACGGGACCCCCATTTCACGTTCCAACCGGAGGACGTCATTAAAAAGGATTACAAGGGCCACTTTTTCATAACTATTATTTTGATCGCCTGAGTAAGAAAAAACACAGTACAATAGTAGAACTCAATAAGTATTCCAATCATTTGAATATTAAAAACTATTATTTTGTAATGATAGAATTTAAATAATACCATATAACACGTATTACGAGACCACGAAAGATGTATAGAAGACCACGAACATGATGGATATTAAGATATGAGGAAAGTATGCACGGCCATGGTCTGAGGGAGGAAGACATACAGGATAGAAGAAAATGGAAAAACGAATTAAAGTCAATTATTGGTTGAAGGAAACCTTAATCTGAGGAAACCTTTTGAAAAAAAATATGCGTGTTATAATAATAATTTTAATGAATATATAGATAATTAAAACTAATTAAATATAATTATGAATATATTTTTCAGGTGACTCAATTAAAACACATAAATATGCTAAAATTAGATTTAAAAAACATGCTCCACTACAATCCAAAAGTAACCACTGCAAAGTTGCGAATTTCGAGTTCAAGATGGTTAGTAAAAATAAAACAGGAAAAATTAAGGAAAGACGAGAAAAGTTGAAAAATACATGCAGCAAAAACATTGTTGTTTTTATTTTTTTCAAAAGCCTTTTCCTTCCGTTATAAAACATAATAAATTCCAATTAATATTTATGGAGTTTAAAATAAAATTAATATAAAAATGCTAGCCTATTCATTTTTGAGCAGTTTATGTTAATTTCAAAAGCTGCCATCTTGTTTTGATAACCTTAAAACGAAAAAACATCCAAAATAAAGGCATGAAAAAGTAATTGAACAGTGGGAAAGAGTTTTTGTTCAAGTGTTGTGTGGTAGCCCTGAGCAGAAGTATCACTTAACAACCAGCATCGGATTTCAATCACGCATCCCTGCCTAAACGAATTCGCGTCGTAAAACTAGTCACGTACGTTATTGCTGTCATCAAAGCGCTTTATTACAGCACGAATTATTTCATTCAATAATAGTTTATCAGTTTTTAGCTACAAGAATGTACAGATTCCCGGGGAAACCGTGTAATCAGCTCGAACCCAGCACTCAGATATCCTCGTCCAAACATCAGCTTTAAGTTGGACAGTTTAAAACATAAGAATAATATCTATATTTTTTTTTAGGTAACTATGCTGTTTTAATTCGTGCTAATTGGTGTAGGCAACTATTGAGCATTACAAAATTATCATAATAAGACTAATGAACAGACCGAGCTATTAATGCCATCACAAGAAGTACGAAATGCATATTAATGAGGTAATTTGAATAAATTACTGAATATATTTAAATAAAACTCACCGCCAATACGAGTCAATAACAGAAGCTTTTGATACTAACCTGAAAATAAAATAAATGATTAAATATACCAAATAAATGTTCATCATATTAATATAAAACTATAAAAAACATCAAATTAATGTAAATACTAATGCTATAATGAAACATTTAATAATTTCATTGAATAAACAAATAATCAATCTAAGTAAATACTCGAGGTCGTTGGCATGAAATAAAAACAGTTGTAATTTACTGGGGTTTATTAAAGCTAAGTTAACGAAGCAGGCATAAAATGAAAAAAAAAAATCATGCGAGGAAAACAAATATTTCAATGATTGAAAAAAAACTAGATCACTATACAAGAAATACAAGAAGTTAGGAATGTTGTAGAAAAACTAGAATGTAAATTATCCTGCAAAGTTTAAAATAGATATAGCATAATCTAAGACTATTATTTTTTTCCAGGGCGACCTCATATATTATGAAAACAGAAAAACGAGAATAAAAGGAAGAAGAGTTTTGTGAGAAGACTGAGAATAATGATAACAAGATAAAAAACAAAACAGAATAAAATGATATATTACTGAGCTCCAAAGTAAAACTTTTTAAAACATACCTCGAAGTTAAAATGATTATAAAAAAAAATATATTAATGAAAGTTTTAAGATAGATCAAACTTATAATATAATACTGTTGAAAAGAGTTTAATTAATAAAAAATTTTAAAAGAAATACAATTAGTAAATATAACAACAATTGTTATTAGCAATCAGTAAAAAAAAAAATTCTCCCTCTCCCTCTCTCCCTCTCCCCCTCTCTCCCTCTCTCCCTCTCTCCCTCTCCCTCTCTCTCTCTCTCTCTCTCTCTCTCTCTCTCTCTCTCTCTCTCTCTCTCTCTCTCTCTATATATATATATATATATATATATATATATATATATATTTTATTTTTTTATTTTACATGGTATTCACAAACAACATTGATCCTATTATGCGCTGAATTACTTTTCAGACTAAATCACTGAAGACGTAGGTTATTTATAGCGAATACTTTATTTTTTAAGCAGTTAAGTTCTTAAAATTAATAATAAAACTAGTCAATTATTAACAATAAAATTTCAAATAGCAACCAGTTAGGAGCACTATACAAGAAGATTCAAATAAAACGTTTTTCTATATAACGTCATTTTTGACGAACAAGGGAATAGAAAAAAACAAAACAAGAAAATTAAATGATTCATGATAACAGATTATTTCCTGTAGGAGTGCTGTCATGCCGTGCCTAACATTTCAGATACATTTGGATCATAGAAGGTAAAATTATAGGTATGTATGATGAAGTGAAGCTGACGTAACTGAACTATTCCCATGCTACCAAAAAAGGATACGATTAGTAATAAATAAATGATATGTGAAAAATTAAATAATAAATTCAAGGTTATAATAATTATAATTGCCATCACGATAAATCTAAAAATTTTCTGTATGAAATCATTCAAGGTCTTCGGGATTTACAGAGCAGACCTTGAGGTGTGGTCTGGCGTCACGATCTTCACGAAGTATCATCAGTCAAAATATAATGGTTACATTAGAACCAAGATTGGGAGGCGCCCAAAGCGTTTCTCGAGTATTCTAACATTCGTGTGA
Organism: Arma custos; assembly: GCA_037127475.1. Classification (NCBI taxonomy): domain Eukaryota; kingdom Metazoa; phylum Arthropoda; class Insecta; order Hemiptera; family Pentatomidae; genus Arma; species Arma custos. The sequence goes on along the minus strand of CM073760.1, from coordinate 65,678,000 downwards.
ACAAAAAATAAAGCCTTCTAAAACGTAAGTAAATTTAAAAAAAAAATTGATAACAGATGGCAAGAAATTAAGATTTCAGAAAACTCCAGGAACAACAAGAACATAACAAGATAATAAATAAATAACTTCAAAATTAAACATACAAATAATTATTATCCTTATCAGATATTGTTGACTAAATCATAATTACAGCAAACCTCTCAGCAGTAAATATACTAACAATTTAACAATAAATAATAATAAAGCTAATCGGGTTAATTAAATAATCCTAAAACGGAAACATTTATAATTAATAAAACCGTGACAAGGCTACATCAAATTATCTACTACGTCTGGCATAATTATTTATTTGGCCGTGATAAATGATGCATGAAAGTTCTAGATATTACGTTCGAGAAGATCCCACGACCTTTTGTAATTTTAAGTAAAATAAGCTTCTAAGTTATTTAAGTATACGAAGGCCAAGTGAAACGAAGTAAAGACTTATTAATGAGATATGAAACAAACAGTATGAATGTAGTGTTTCGAAGAATTAAATTTGTATGCTTGTTTATTTAACACCACTTTATACAACTAAGGCTAATCGGATGATACTATAGCGAAAGATTTTGTCCAAATAATTAAGAGAGGAATGAATAATGAATACGTGACATCACACAGGTACCATTTACGTCCTCTACGGAGTACGGCATAATCATGATCTTTTCACTCCCTTAAAAAAAAACCTAAGACCTTCTGCTTGATGTTAAACTAAGATATTTTGGGATTACTATGCTAACGAGTACATCTCAGTTTGTTTACAGTTGTTTATTTTATTTATACTTTCGGTAACTACAAAAATTTAAAAAAAACCTTACCACTGTAACCCAAGTAGGTTCTTGAGTTCAGTGCGTGGCTTAGATCAGATCACGTACAACCGCCAGATTTTCCCTCTTATTTTGGGTATCCACTTCATAGCTAACAGATTAAATAAAAGTCTGTCAGCGAGCGAGATTTGAGCCCCAGGACCTTTGTCATGGCAACTCTACCACTCGCTCTACCACTGAATCACTCCGCTACCTTTGGTAACTAAACCGCACTAAAAAAATCGAAAATACTTTTGGAACGAATGAAGAAATTGAGACATTTCGATCCAATTTTGAAACCAGTGTACTCGTTATAATACTGATATATAACTGCTAAATAAAATCAGTAAATAAACTATATCTATAAAGACTGATAAACCAAAACAAAACGTCTACGAATGCATGAACAAACTGAAAACCCTGAATACGATATGAATCAAACAAATGGTTTGTTTTAAGCCCAGAGATAAACGTTTTAATCCAAATAGGGGATGAATTTCACAGTTAAAGGCTATTTAAAAAAGAATCATTTTTAAAGAAGTTGATTCATGAAGGTCAGTGGCAAATTTAGTTTTATTAACAATTTTGGATATATATTTGAATTTATTTAACGATGTTTTTTATCGTTCCTAACAGATACTAGCAGCTTTTATTGATGCATCCTTTACAGAACAAAAAAGCCTCTCCCTTGGGAGGTATGAGTCTGATTTACAAAAATTTACAAAATCCTAAAAGATAAACGTTCCTAAATGGAAATCCACCCTGCTTTCCTCCACATCCTGCAACCATCTTTTTAATCCAGGTTGCATTAAGACGTTCGTAATACGGTCAAACGAAACGAAGTGTCAATCGGGAAATAAAACCAAATTGAATATGTAATGGAAACGAAACCAGAAGTCAGAAAATCTTTATATTAAACACATTTACTCAATTAGTCCTTGTCATTAAGTACATATATTAGTATGATTAATAAAGAGAGAACTTAATATCATTGGGATGTTCACTAACAAAAACTTCAACTCCGTAATAACGAACATGAAGTTCAACTGGACGTTAATAACACCGTTGCACTAGCTGACAGGCTAAATATATATTTCTGTTCTGTTATTTTTAATATTTTATGACGATATCATTCTTCAAGGTTGCCTTAAAAATTAATCAATTTTAGAAGAAAAAGTATACTTGCTAATACGAGACCTTTCCAAATTTCATTGTGTCAAGAACACTTATTTTTTGATTTAATTTTATTACGAAGATTTCCTACGGGATATTCTTTATATTGTTATAAGAGAACAAAGTACGTAAGGAATATTCCAAGAATATCCAAACGATTAGGGAGCAGCAAAGGTATTTTAGCCTGTGCACCGTCTAATTTAGTGTGATGTGCAAATTTATGTTTATGAGCACTAATGTTGGAAAACTCTGTAAAAATAGCAGAGCGAATCATACAATTGCAAATTTTAAACCATATCTTATTGTAGATAATATATTATAGAACTGTTGCATATTCGGTGGTCATGACTACCCCAAACAGCAAGGTTTATCCACGGTTGAGCAACCCGTGCTACGCTCACAGCGGGAAGGTCGAGATAAACCTAGATGGGATCGATATTGGTCACGAAATAAATGTTGCCCTAATCGTGGAATCTAATCGGCGGAGCTCCTTGAACTTACTGGAACAGGACTAGAATGTTAGCGGCATTACAATAAGGTTTCATCCACTCTTCTGTTAGCTGCAGTTTTACAGTGGCAATGGGTTACCATCGTCCCATCATAATTAGAACATACAGGCCTGCCATGTCAAACCCTTTAATGTCCATTTTTTGGAATTTTAAAGGAGACCAAGAAAACTGAAAGATGCGAATTTATAAGAAAACATAAATGATTTTTCAGGGCATATTATATTTGCAATCCAAAATCCTTAGTGTAATCCTCGATGCTCTTACTTTGCTACGAATAAAGTAACGGCATCATAATGTACGAATCGGGTTAGTAAATTAGTCTGGTCTACACATTTATTCGTAGTGCGAGCAATAATTATATACATTTTTAAGTAGTTTATTTATTAATCAAAAGATTTGAACAAGCTCAATACAAAATATCAATACTACTTCATTGCAATAATAATGGTATACAGTTATATTATTTACACAGATGTTAATTAACTCTTATTTTCATTTTTAGCATTATTATCAACATTAACTTCAACGAAACTTTATCTAGTTATTGATGTCTTTATTGATACTATTAATTTCACAACTATTAAATGAGCATACATTTAAATATTATTAGTATATCAATTGAATTCTAACCTTTAAATTAAAGTTGTTCAAAACAAATTGTATAACACAGATAGGCCGCTACGCGTTACCAGTCTCGCTCATTATAATAGTGAAAGTTTGTATGTTTGTCTCTCTTTCACGAAAAACTACTTAACGGATTTGGATGAAACTTTACAGCAATATAGGTTTTACATCAGAATAACACATAGGCTATAGCAAGCGCGGCTTTAGGGGAGGTCGCTCGGGGGCACAGCCCCTTCCCCCGATAGTTTTTTAGGTACTGTGGAGAATCCATTAGTACATAATTAAAGGCAAATCACATGATAATAGCTGTTAAAATAACAGAAAGAACATGAGTGAAACTATTTATTTTGATTTCCTATTAATCTTACTAATCTTACTAATATTATAAATGTGAAAGTTTGTATGTTTGTCTCTCTTTCACACAAAAACTACTGAACGGATTTCGATGAAACATTACAGAAATATAGGTTTTACATCAGAATAACACATAGGCTATAGCAAGCGCGGATTTAGGGGGGGTCGCTCGGGGGCATATGTCCCCTCCCCCCCCCCGACAGTTTTTTAGGTACTGTGGAGAATCCACTAGTACATAATTAAAGGCAAATCACATGATAATAGTTGTTAAAATAACAGAAAGAACATGAGTGAAACTATTTATTTTGATTTCCTATTTATCTTACTAATATTATAAATGTGAAAGTTTGTATGTTTGTCTCTCTTTCACACAAAAACTACTGAACGGATTTCGATGAAACATTACAGAAATATAGGTTTTACATCAGAATAACACATAAGCTATAGCAAGCGCGGATTTAGGGGGAGTCGCTCGGGGGCATATGTCCCCCCCCCCCCGACAGTTTTTTAGGTACTGTGGAGAATCCACTAGTACATAATTAAAGGCAAATCACATGATAATAGTTGTTAAAATAACAGAGAGAACATGAGTGAAACTATTGCTTTGATATCCTACTAATATTATAAATGCGAATGTTTGTATTTATGTTTGTTACTCATTCACACAAAAACTACAAAACGGATTTTGATGAAACTTATTGAGTAAAATAGGTTATACATCATAGGCTACAGCAAGGACAGATTTATGCGGGGCACGGGGGCATGTGCTCCCCCTGTTATAGTACATAATTAAAGGCAAATCAGGAACTTAGCATCTTGAAATTTGTAGATAGGTTTTTTGTATATATAGAAATTTGGATATTCCACCCCAAGGGTTTCCCCTTTAATATAATAGGGGTTCAAAGGTTGTATAGAATCCGTCAGTTTTGAAGTTAGACATCTGAAATTTTGGATGTACGATTAAGTTATATTTTAAAAAATAATTAAATTATTTACTTAAAATGATCTTTCACGAAACTTTAAACTTTATGTGGCAGACCAAATTCCACACGAGCGAAGCCGCGGGCATAAGCTAGTACTCCATAAGCACGTCGGTGACGAGACCCATAAGTTTAACCTCTACTAAAAATCGCTCAACGCGGCTAAAAGTTTTCACTTTAAAAACCGAATTCTAAAAACGAATGTATTGGAGTTTGCTATAACAGGCCTCAATTTATTGTTTAACTTCTTTCAAGTCCTTGATTTTGGTATATTCTGTGAGAAAGATGTGTCTTGGATCAATGTCAGATCCAGGGAACAATCCACGATTTCGAGCATCTTGTTCATTGTTAGAAGATAGAAGAGACGAAGATAAACGAGGCGGGGGAGATGCAGACGACATGGATCCGAGTTCACTTTCACGATGCGCAGAAAGAGATCGTGTGTGGGATGATAAAGGTTTTCGAAAGGGAGAGCGGGATCACGAGGTACAATCGTGAGGACTCCGGTCGTGAACCGCTCCAATCACAAGCAGTAGGTCAGGGATCCTCCGCTCCGGGGGATATCCCACTCCGAGGGTCCGTCAACCTCCTAAGTTTGAGCCAGATGTGGTTCGGGGAGTCACGAGGACTAATGTAGTTCAAGAGGATGGATAAAACGAAAGGACAGTCCAAGGAACGAGTTAAAATTATAATTTAAGTTTTTTTTTTTCAGTTATTTCAACCCAACGTTTCCAGCAACACAAATCTCAAGATATGCTGCAATGGCATTGTAGCAGACTCTCCAGACAGGTTTGATGAGTAATTGTGAGTTCATAACCCCTTGTGAAATATCTCTATCTTGTTGCCATCAGTGTAACTTCCTAGACCACCACTCTTCTTATATATGTATACTATAGCTGAATCGATAGATGTCCTGTTCAAATATTTAAATCCGAAGATTGTAACATTTTTAAACATTATTTGGACCGTTATGATGAATATATATGAATAAAAAAACAACATTAATATATCTGACGTCAGTTATTACAACTTGACCAATTAATTTCGTATGAGTTTATCAATTGGTTGAAGTATAGAATTTGAACTGTTTTAATTAATCGCAAGAAAGAATTAATTCAAGTCGTAGCATTTTTCCTTAGTAAATAGACAACGAAATAATTTGTGTAAATTTTTAAATATAAGCATAACAGGAAGAAACGGACTTTCTTACAAGTCAGTCTACTGTTTGTTAACTAAACTCTAATATAATTTTTGGAAAATTAGATAAACTAAAATATTTTCAGCAACTTAGGACAGGAGTAAACAAACCCCCAATATAGTTTAAGTGGGAAATCTTTACTGGATAATTCTAATAATGTTTAATCACTGACTATACCCTCTGAACAGTTCAATCCATTATTAAAATAGTTTAGGAATGCAAGATGAGTCACCTAATACGCACTTTCATCGACTTAAGAGTCTACTATTTTCACAAGCAAAATTCTTTCCACAGCCATAATAAACTTGATTTCAATTTTTTACTGGAATGTACAATTATTAATTTTAGTGGTGAAATTGTATGTATTTCTACAAATTTCGACGAATATAAACGAAAACTATCAGTGTAATACAACGATAATTTACTGCAGAATAACTGAACAATTTATTGGAGTAAACATAATACAGAGTTTAGGTGCAGCAGTGTCAGCGAACCCTCCTTCGGACTTGTGAAATAAAATCCTGCCAAAAAGATGATCTGGTAATTAAAAGGTTGTACTAATTTCGAAGGAAGTCGCAGTCACAACATGATAGCAAAATTAAGATGCCTAGCTAATACTAGCATAAATTAAAATAAAGATATCACCAAGCCTCAAAGACAAATAAAATAGCCATGAATAGTCTCAACACGAGACATAGCTGGCCTTTAACTTGTCTAAATCTTCGGAATAACGTAAATAACGGTTATATTTTATTATGACTTATATTGGGTCTTAACGGACAACTATGTTATGCATACCGTTTGAAAGATAATTTAATCCTTTTTCGTAATCAGTCTTACTTTTCCTTTTGAAAGTGGAGCACCGTTTTAAAAATAAATAAGAATAGAATTATGCCTTCCGCTGAAATTCGGTGAAGATACAGTGATTGAAAGAACAATCTTCCAATGGTTTGAAAAATTACGTTCTGGGGATTAGGACCTTACCAACAAAGAACGTGGTAGGCCGAAGACTAAGTTGGAGAACGAAAAGTTAAAAGAGCTGGTCGAAACGGGCCCTTCCCAAACCACTCGTGAATTGGGTTCACAACTTGGAACAAGTGCCAGGACTGTTTCCTGGCATCTTAAGGAGCTTGGTAAGACAAAAAAGCTGGAAATATGAGTACCACATAAATTCACCAAGGCTCAGCAGCTCACCCGATTTTTTTTTTCAGAAGCTGAATGCAGAGGTCCTTCCTCACCCACCATATTCTCCGGACCTTTCTCCAACTGATTTTTACTTTTTCCGTTGTTTGGATAATTTTTTTTTAAATAAAAAAATTTACAACGAAAATAATCGGCCTTCCTTGACATCTAATTTCTACTGAGCGGGGATAGAAATGCTTGTTTCACGTTGGGAGAAGTGTATTGAAAGTGAAGGATCCTATTTTGATTAATAAAAGTATTGTTTAATAATTTTTTTATAATAATTTAAAGTTACACCTTCACCGATATTTCAGAGGTTGTAACCCAATAATAATAATTTCTGTTCTATTGTGTAAAATATCTTCAAAATCCCCTTAATATTTTACACCTACCAAGAACTACCTTCAGTAACCACAGGTCAGGAGGAAAGAAGCCAAAAAATGTATTTTTTAATCATAAACATCACTTGAATGTGACGTATAAGACTTATACACAATATATAATTTACTTACAAAAATTGTAGCGCCATGTTTTCCCGCTTATGAAGGATACCTACTTTAGAGAGGTTTGGTGAAACACAGGAGGGTCTCCAGATCCCACAGAATCAATCCTCCGATGTTAATAGATTAAATAAATTATTTACCACAGCCGGATTTGAGCCCGGGACCTTTTGCACGGAAACTAAGCGCTCTTCCAATGAGCTGCCTCGCTTCTTAATAAGATTTATTTATTATCAACCAAAATTTTATATACCGAGCCTTAAATAAGCCTTTAAACGCAAACAAAACAAGCATAAGAATTATAAAAATATACAGTTGGTACAAAAAATATTTGCACACCCAGCGATTACAGGTTTTATGCATAATAGAATTTTTTTTTTAGCCTGATTGATATACCTTTAATTAGTCAAGAGCAGACAATTTAACATGATAAATATAATATTGAAACAAATTAAACAAATGTTCGACAAAGTATTGGCACACTTGCAATTACTGATAAGTTGACTTCTTATCTTATACCTGAGAAAGGAATTAGTGACCTATGACACTTACTAATTCTGTTACTGCTTATTATCTCCAGTAATATTGTACTTCCACAATATTGAGTATCTAATGACCCGCAAAATTAGGAAAATACCATTGTCTGTTAGGGAGATCATTGTATCATTATCGTCATTAGGTTACAGTTACCGTGATATCGCCAAATAAGTGAAATTGCCATTTTCTACAGTTCGGAATATTACTAAAAAAAAGATTAGAACTGGATCGTCTGAAAATCAGCCTCGGAGAGGTCATTCAAGGGTTAAAGAAGCTTTAAGAAAACTCAGCAAAAGTGCTCAAAATCTTGACAATGACCTAGTATCGTCTAGTGGAATGTATGTTGCACTACAAACAATCCGAAACTTTCTCCACAACGAAGGCATTTGTGGCAGAAGACCTCTAAAAAAAACATTCATTAGTGAAGTGAATAGGAAAAAGAGACTTGAGTTCACGAAAAAATACGTAAATGAACCACTAGATTTTCTAAGTTTCTAAACCGGCTAACATTTTGACAATTTGGCGAAAAAACAGTTTTAGATACAAGAAATAAATTGAAAACGGTGAAGTGGGGGTTTGGGTCTGTATGGCGTACTGAGGCGTTGGATATTTAGAAATTATTGAAGGTATTATGACAGCTCGCTCATATCTGAAGGTGTTGGGACGCAACCTGAAAAGTAGCGCCATTAAATTAGGTCTGGAGAACGAATACTACTTTCAACAAGATAATGACCCGAAGCACAAAGCCAACTTAACCAAGGAGTGGCTTCTATACAATGCTCCCAGAAGATTTCCGACACAACCTCAGTCACCAGACTTCAATCCTAGACAGAACCTATGGCATATTTTGGACAGAAAGGTACGACAGACAAACCTTACTAGCAAGGAACTCTTAAAACAAGTACAGTAAAACCTCTATTATCCGTCACTCTCAGTTAACCGTCACCTCAGAATGAGGAAAAAAAAAATGTATATACCTATATTGTTTGGTTTCTAAAGTCATAGACGCCAGCTAAGAATCAATCGTTGTATCTTGACAACTTCGTTTTCTAGAATCTGTTGTTTACTCAAAACCTAGGCTTCCTCGCACACATTTCTCAGAAATTAATTATCTCCTCATCTCTACCTAATGTAGCTTCCGCAGTTGAACTACCTTCAGTCTTCATTCTTGTCTTACGTGTGCTTGTCGTTTTCTTTTAAGTGATAATAATAATAATAATGACTTATTGGAACTCAATAAAGTACGTATAATAATGTCGGAAAAATAGACAAAGGAAGAGTTTATTAGATTTCGCTACTAAATTGTAAAACGTTTACGAAAAGGTGAAAGTGCTTCAATCTTAGCAAAAATCTATGGTATTCCTCGGACGACAGTTAATGATATAAAACGTACGGGGGACCCCTAGGGTATGTCCCTTCTATATAATCATTTAATGTTTATTAACAAGTGGCATACTACGTTTGTGCACGAGGAAAGAGCTAAACTCTACCTTTAAATTGATATTAATTTCTCAAGAAAGAAAAATCGGGCATAAAATGATTGTGCTTTTAGCCATCCATGTACGTAATTAAGTTAGGAATACATATATAATGTCGAATGTTTGAAATATATTGTTCAATTTATGTGTATAAATATATTGTGTAATTTATGTAGCCAATGTCATATATATATATATATATATATATATATATATATGAATGAGAGGTATGACTCACTCCCATATCCGTCTATTTCCCAAATCCGTCACCATCTTGGTCCCATACCCTGACGGATAATCGAGGTTCTACTATAATAAATAAATCGTGGAACATTTTATCAGTAGAAATGTTTAATAATTTATTAGAATCCATGACAAGGCGTCTGTAGGCAGTTATTAATGCCAATCGAATGCTTACAAAATATTAAACAATTTATGTGCCTTTGGCACTAATAATATTATACTATCAATTCAGGTATGCCAGTACTTTTTGGACGGTGAAAAACTGCATTTTTTTTTGTTTGTACCCACCTTGTTAAATTTATTTTCTATATTACATATGAGATGTTAAATGTTTATTGTTTGCAAATTTAATATATAACAAAAATACTAAAAAAAAATTGTTTACATGTATAAATCCTCAAATCGCTGAATGTGCAAATACTTTTTTTGCCAATTGTACGTAATATTATACATTGGGAATTAATTTTTTTTATAATTACAACTGAAGCCGATAATGACTAATGGGCTTATATTGCTTTAGAACCGATTAATTACCTTTTATATCCAATTAAAGAGACTACCAATAAGCATTTTATTAACTCGCCTAAATTGGAAACGTTGATTGAGCCTAGTTATGTAGGGACTGCTAGAGTGAATATTAAACAAAGCCTCATTACCCCATTGGCTCTGATTAATCAAGGGACTCAGTTTATTTCCAGGCGAGTTGCCTATGTTAAATGACGATTGACTCACTCCTCACTTCTGACTAATCAACGCGTCGTCACGTTCATCATGTATTCAACAATCCCTACTCTCGAATTATAAACCATACTAAAAACTATTTTTTATCTTCGTTATCAGTATAATTAACACTATTTCATCGTACCAATTTCGTCGATTAATATAGTATTAAGTGAATGTTTATTGAAAAAACAACAAATACAATATATTTCGTCAAAAAAAGGTTACATCAAAACTAAAAATAATTGAAAACAATAGATAATTGAGTTTCGCATGAACAATGAAAACATCCACTTTCTCTGAAGAAAAAAGAAATAAAAAAAAGAATCTATGGACATTGGATGCCAATGTCTAATGGTTTATTTAAATAATATTCAAGCCTATGCATTCCCATGGCTAAGCTAATTAAAGATCATTCTCCAGAAATAATTCATTCGTAACGCAATGTAAGCATCGATCATAATCATCGTTTAGCTTGGTATGAAATGTCCATGAATAACATTTTAATTCTGCATTATGACAAATGTACGCCACTCTGTTTATCATCATAATCATTATCAGGCTGTTATACAATAATCACGTGTGTATCATCTCCTTATATCCTTCTGCTATGCCGGTATTTGTTTGTAATGATTAGAGTTAGATCTTAAAGCTGTCCTAAAGAGTTGGATCATGTGACTCACTCTGCCTCTACAAAATGGGTACCTCTAATTTGGGAAACCAGGTGGTTGAGTGGTGGTGGTCTCACTCAATATCTCTGTTAGGATAGTAATCTCCTAGCTGCCAAATCTGGTTTCTCGCCCCTACCTTCCACCTTCCTTCCTGATCCTGGGAACTGCGATAACTTTAAATATCTACTACCTTATCCCTCTCCTTCCAGGCGCTTTTAGACTTTTATTATATCATCGCCTGCCTTACGTAAACTTTGTCAATTGTTACGATGTATTGCACAACGGATAATCATGTAATCAAAAGTACGATAGGCCATTGCGTAACTTATTATGTTTGTTGTATTCCATACCTCAACTGATATCTTTATCCCTTGTTTATAAAAGGTTTTTGTATTGTATACAAAATATACTAAAGAAGGATTATTAATAATGGAATATCCTAACTTTGCAACATCTCCATAAACTTCCTTTTGCAATATCTCATTAGAGAATTAAGGTACAGCTTTGTTAAATAAATCAAAACATTTTAAGGTACACTTTTGAAAATCAATCAATCTTCTTAATGAGGTCTTTTTTCACTGTTATGATGAGCCTTTAATTAACGTTTTCCTCTTACTTTGTGGTTGCCACAATTGTTATTTGGTCTAATGCACAAGGTTAATTGTTTCACTCCTTAGTCTTATCACCTGAGATTATTATTTTACACATTTTTTTTGTAATATTTAAGTAAATATGAAAAATCCTGTCATTGTTGTGAGTGTTATTACGAGTACTGCTCAAAAACTTAACATGAATTTTAGATGGAACGAATGGCTGTCGGTACAATGAACCTAATGACATGAGAGGCATGAAGAAGAGCATTAGCGAGCCATCTCCCGGGGCTTGATTTGTCAAAAAAATAAAAGTACTGAATAATAATAATTTAATATTTATTAAGTACTCAAGTGTAGACCTAAAATTTTGACCATCTTCGCGTCTAAAAAAAGTAATTATCAGAATAAACAACGCAGTAACGGATACATAAAGAATCAATAATAAACAAATGACTGGAATAATAAAATGATCAAATATAAAGAACAAAATATTTAAATACCTATTCAAAATAATTGAATCTTGTATAGGTGTCACTTCAATCATATCGATTTGTTAAAAAGTTTAAATTGGCCATTTGTAAAGCATTGTTGATGTTATATTGATTTCTCTCAGCCCAGAGGATGGCCGAAACGATAGTTAACGATAAATATTAAGCTAATGGACATTCTTCCTTTTGTATACATCGCAAAATTGCGAGAATACAGGGATATAGGATCGGTGAAGAGAATGGATTTGTCTGGCCGTCTTAAGAGCCAGGTTAGCTCAGTTGGCTAGAACACCGCACTAGAGACGCGGGCGACTTTAGAAATTTTAATTTGTTTGAATAAACGAGAATATTATTAAAATTGATTTTCAAGGAATAGAAATTTAAATTAGATGAATCGCTCATTATTCTTTTTATAAAATCTAAACAATAATCAGATACCTGTGAACAATCGAATCTTAAATCGACTCTAATCGATAATGAAGATATGATTACACCGTGTAGAGCTAATGGCTCTTGGATGTTTCGTGCCATCTAGCATTCCATGTGGTATTAAGCACAACTATTTCCATCGTTATTTATGCAAAAATCTAATTCGTTTTATACAAACCCGCAAACACGTGATGGGAAAACACGCTTGAGTGAGTATAATTAATTCAGAATAATATATTTTTTATTTATCTGATGAATCACTTAAGTTTAACCTCCCTTATCGGAAGCTAATGCTAATGGAGGTATAGTTATCGTTTCAAATGTTTAATTTCTGGTTTTGAGGAAAAGTTTATATAAATCCACGAATATATTTAATTCGTGTTATTATTATTATTTATTATTTATTTACAGCTTAAGGATCGCTCCTTATTGCTTAACCGGATCCTGGTGCCCTAAATAATAGGATAGAGATAAACATATTTTTCACATGGCTACAGTTCCTAAACGGAAACGCGGTTCTTTTGCCATACTTGATGTTTAAAAAAAAATTAACCAGCTTAAAAAGACCCTACTCGAAGCCACAACTCACTCACACATTGCCAACAGATGTGAAATATCCTTATTCCCAGGACTGTCACTGCAAGAATCCATCACAACGGATCTCAACGCTCTAAGGAATATCAATATGTAAAGACGAGTCAGAATAAAATAATTTACATTATATATATATTAACATTCATTAAGCATGTTTATATAAGTAGGAGTCTCCGTTATGAATTTTTTTTTCTTGGTTAGAGATTCTTTACGGAAAGGGGCTTAAGGGGATCCGATGGTTCTATCCCGAACTTACAATAAATGTTGTCTACATTCCTATGCTTTTTTATGACACGAAATAAAATATGAATCTGCGAGATCATTTTTAGGACGGTTCCCCTACTTAAGAAGTTTCAATAAACTCGAAATACCATTGTTATCGCAGGGGTTCATGACCCAAGGATTATGTTTATAACTATAGCTTTATAACTCAGGCAATCGGAACATAACTTCATTATAATTAGAAATGTAAACTGTTTTATATGCATATTGCTGTAGGTGACAATAAGGGGCCTAGGCCAGGTAGAGTAAAATGATCCTTAGGGTTTATTACTTTACTTTCAAGAGAGGGCAGTTGTCGGGAACCAGCAGTCAAGTCAAGATGTAAGGAAGGGAATGAAGAATGAAGCCACATGTATCACCTAAGCCACCTATAGCTTCCCCTTTTCATTGTAAGTAGTGTATAATTTTATTAAGTCTGTAACCATGATCAGCACCAATAAATATAATGTTATTCTATAATTATTCTTATTTAATAAACAACTGCTGGTCAGTCAACCACGTTAACCTTTGGAGAAGAGTATATAAGTCTCTTATTTATTAATAGCATAAAATTACTATATATTAAGTATAACGATCTCAGGGTGGCATCCTATTTTAGTAGTTAATTATATACAGATCAAAGGATCTGACTTTTCCCTGAGATCATAGCTTGGGCATGATCTTAATGGTCTTAATCGTAAGGCAGAAGAGAAAAGAAGACCTAAAATAAAGATAATTGACCGAATACAGTATGGATAGTTACGGTTATTGATAACAGAGTTGAGTCATAATTTATAATTTTAGTCAATAGTTAATAGTTTTAGTTCTATAAAGATTTATATTTCTTTTTAAAGTTCAATTTAAATTTCAACATATTGGTTTTGTACCCCTGTTGTAAAACCTCAGTACATTTTTTCTTAACAATTAGTTTCGTACTGATATTTTTACAATTCCACACCCCATATAAAGCTAAAAGCTATATCTAAATTATTTTATTCTATAAATAACTTTTTTTACAACAGTGCTTGAAAAAAAACGAAAATTTAATTCATTGTAATGAATCTTATGTAATCTTATTCCAAGATTTTTTTTTAACAACAGCCTAATCTATAATACAGTTATTATATCAATGTCAGTTTATATGAAGCAAAACTTTGGTGTTCAGCAAAAGACACAATTCAAAATTCTAGAAAAAATTGTAAATGCTACTAGGTTTATTTCAAAACACAATATACACAAAATTCAACATTTTTCCTCTGAAAAATCATACACACAACAGAAAATATACAAAATTCCACTCTTCAACCCACCAAAACTCTTGTTATTTCTCTTTCCTATTCTATTATCTGAACTGCCTATGAGAAGATTAAAAGAACGGCTAAGAGACCTCTTAAGAAAAAATTTCACATTCTTGCATTTCATTACATTCCATTTACTCCTTGTTCTACTCTATATCCTTGCAACAGAGGTGGTTTCCTCTATTATCTGCCGAGGCCTGCAACTAGAAGCTAAGTGGCCTTTGACAAGAGAGCAGGGAGTGAGCTAAGTACATGTGCTTTACACATATCCAGAATTATCACAACATTACTATTGAGAGTAACCACAACAAAGAAGAATGCTACATGCCAAGATTTGTATGATACAGATGTATCACAAACAGTACCACATTATTTCTGTTCTCATCATTATAAGCTATAATATCCTTTGATTACAATCTTTAATACTGACATACAGTCTACAATGCCAGAGCGGGAAAGCACCACATTCCATAAAAGGGGATGAAATATTTCCACTTTGAACGGAGATGAAATTCGCTAAATGCGATAATGCGAGGTGCAAGAATAATGATGAATAAAAAAACATCGAAATCTTCATAGTTTCAGCTAAAAGATAATCCAAGAGGATTATCTTACAAGTTCAGTATTTCTTTCACCGGAAAGGGATTTTTCCAGGAACCGGTCACCTTCCGAAAATCTCCAAATTAATGAATAGAAGCTCTTCGGAAAAGACAATAAAAAAAATTAACACAAAAGAGGCGAGGAACTAAACGCGGGCGATAAGAAATAAAAAATGAATCCCTTTCCTTAGAGAAGGGACAGTAAAAGGACCTGAAAGGGTGACTAGATGGATTTTAATATTTATAAAGGCCGTGATGAATGTGGAGGGAGATGGAGGGGGGAGGTTCCATTCATCAAAGGGTCCCATCGATCTGTCGTCTTCACTTTCACTTTCACGCCGAGTTAGTTGGATTATCCCATCTCTCTCTTTCATCTTCATCTCTCTTGTCTCAGTTGATGGCTCCATTGAGCAGCCGAGGCGGTTAACGAATGTATATAGCAGACAGTATAAGTCCAAGTAATCAGCTCTGTTTTAAGACGAGTGGTACATCTTCTTCTATTGCCCACAGGAGGTCTTTTTATGGAATTAATTTTTCAACATGGTGCACCTTGTTAATTTTATAAGTTTATATGGCACCCACAGTTCTCTCATAGCAATGTATAAGGCATTGCCGCTATAAAGCAGTGTCTTATGCTCCTCCGAAGTCTATAAGTAGCATCCATACAGACCTTCCGAATTCACTCGTCTTCTCAGAGATCAGCCTAAAGGAGAACATCTGGTCTAGTGTGGATATGTTGCGTCTGATGTCTCCTTGGCCTTGGTAGTTTCCTTGGAAATTCTATTTTACAGCGCAATCAAACAGAGAAGGCTTATATGCAATGTAGATCACCGTGATTTGGAGACGACTGATTCATCTTCCGCCTTTACCTGCTACAATAACACCAAATTATACATATACAACCAAGAAGGTTTTTGGGGTTCAGTACGTAAGATTATATTGCTTCTAGAACAGTTGTGCATTTTGGTACTATGTACGAAATCACTCTCAACCGCCAATTTTCCCTCAATATAACATAAACACGATATAATGACTGTATGAGCCACAGGAGGGTTACCAGATCTTGTAGGGTCAATCCCCAACAGATTAACTATTTTATCTGCTGCAGCTGGATTTTAACCCTGGAACTTCAGCATAGCAACTTAGGGCTCTCAAGTACCTCGCTCCCTATTATATATTTAAATTTATTAACAATTAAATACCAATGTCATAAAAATGTTTGAGTTGAATGCACTGTATACAACTGACGATTAAAGTCTATTGAGCTATTCAATCATTAATGAGATAGAAAATAGTTATAAAAATGTTCATATCGTTGATCATTAAAGGGACAATCGTTTATCAGTGATCATCAGGCTGTTTCAGTTCAGCTCGCTTAGGAATATTCCATGCCAGTCGATCATTCACTCGAATCATTTTCTACTCTAACATATACATAGCACATATAGATACCATACAGCATCAACCAATAATTATTCCAAATAAAACTAAAGGCAATAAAGATGTAAACGCAAAGAGTAATCATTTCATATACAATACCAAAGACCATGTAAAAACAAATAGAGTTGACTAGTTTGGCAATAGTATTTTTTTTTAATTTATTAACTTATATGTTTAATAAAATATAGCTAACGCTTTAAATAACTTTCAGTTTTGAACCATACTTATCATATAAACGCATCGAATTCGCTAAACTTTGGAATGAGGAACAAATAATTGAAAACTGATTCGAAATGTATTACGCTCGCTTA
Source organism: Arma custos (assembly GCA_037127475.1). Taxonomy (NCBI): domain Eukaryota; kingdom Metazoa; phylum Arthropoda; class Insecta; order Hemiptera; family Pentatomidae; genus Arma; species Arma custos. The sequence goes on along the minus strand of CM073760.1, from coordinate 65,660,973 downwards.
CTAAATGTTTCATATATAGAAAAGAGAAAGCGAAATAGGCAAGAGATTACTCGTAATTTATAGGATCGCATTCACATAGCTTAATAAGGATATTAAATAAATAAAATTATGTAAGACCGGGCAAGAGAAAACGTGACCTATTTCGTGTTAACGAAGACAGTTTATATTAAAATGAACTCCCATTAAAGTCGATATTAGTGAAATAAAGGTAGAGTTCTTATCGGGCTAAACTTGCGTGAAGGACAGGCAGGAATAGAGAAATGGCAATAAAGGGAATCGGAGCCTTAGCTAAATGTAAATAAGGGAACGAGTCAATATTGTGCAACCGCGGCCATGTTAACGAGCACTGGAGATATCCAGAGCATAAGAGAACGTACAAACATGGAGAGGTTGGAGAGAAGGAGAAAGAAAAAAGTTCTCTTCAATTTTTATGTATAAGGGAGGAGAGACAAACAGTAAAAGGGAGATATAAGAACAATAGGAGAGGCTCGTTATGCTAATGATCCCCTTCCTCGTTAACTGATACTTTCTCCAACTTCTCCAACAACCGTCTCTTTATACGACCTTTCTACAATTATAATTGTCCGTAATTGTCTTTGTCATATTATTCAGGGGTGATACAATGAAATTTCCCACCCCGGGCTAGGGCGTGTGGTTATTAAGAACTGTGGAAGCTGCTTTGAATGCCAGCCCTTAAGCCCCTCAAATGATCACTTGTGGAAACATGTTATGCGAAGTAGGAATGTTAAGGTGTTATTCGCATTGTTATTTTTACATGTTACAGATTGTCGAAGAAGTTTACATATTAAATATATGTCGAAAAGAAACTATACGAGAAAAAGTGCTGATAAGAAAAATATTATATAATAAGAGAAACAAAACAATAATTAAAAGGAACATAAATGGTTTAAACAACAATCATGACGTATTTAGAGAAAAAATAATCGCTAACGTCTGAAACAAGAGCATTATTTAAGATTGATTGGAGAACGAAGATAGTTGGGGGGTGCAGTAAAAAAAAAACACCAAATAAGTACTAGACTTATATTTAATAAGTGCCAACGTTTCGACCTACTATGTAGGCCATCTTCAGGGCTATGTGAGAAAAACAAATAGAACAAAAATATATAAAAACGTAACAGTAACAAGAATCTTGTGACAAGTAATGTAGAAAATTAAAATAGTGATAGATATGATAATTAAAGATAACGAATATTAAAATAGTGACAGAATATAATAAAATTAAAATAGTGACAAATATAATAAAAATAAAGATAATGAACAGAAATTAAAAAAGTTACAGATATAATAATTAAAGATGACGAATATAAAATACAGAAAATAAATGTACAGAAAAGATAATAATGTAAACATAATATAAAGGGAAAGAAAAATGAGGAGGTAATCAGAAAGATACAAAATGAGAAGATTAAAATATAAAAAAGGTGGAATAAAAGGATTTAGAAAAAAACTAGTTTAATTATAGATATAAAATGTATGATAATAGACTCCTAGAGGTTACATAAGTAAAATGTATGAAAAATAATAATACAAGAATATGTAGAAAGAAATGAATAGGTATCTCGTAGAATGACGGTTAGAAATATAAGGATGGGATATAATATAAAAATAGTTGTATGAAATTATTTAAGATAGTTTGTTACAAGGAGGGAGGGGGATAGTTCAGTGGATAGAGCGCTGAGTTGCTAAACCAAAGGTTCCAAGTTCATCCGGTTGTGGCAGATAAATTATTTGACATGGTATCAGCCTTGTTTGAACCCTGTGGGGTCTGCAGATCCTATGCTCACAAAGTCTCTATAAAGTAATTGGGGAAACCCTAGCGGTTGAATGTGATCTCAGACAAATCACCTCACTGAACAACCGTTGCTTAAAAACAGTACAGTCAATACCATTCCCTGAATCCGTGACCCTTCATGAGTGGTAGAGGTGTAGGCTTTATCTAAAGTGCATATCGATTATCATAATCATATCTAAGAAGTTCACCAACCATTACGCTTATATGAATAGTATTAAATTTCAATGACTACAGAACCAAAGGAAACTAGCAAGAGATCCATCGGCCTACTTGCTCCTTAGAGGATGGTGCAGATCTAAGGAGGAGTAATGAGGGTAGGAGGAACTCCCAGGGCGATTAACACAATTTATAGGACTTGGCTAAAGTTCGGACAGTTAGTACTCAAAGGGGGGAGTACTCAAAGCTATATCGACCACCGTCATTCAGTCAACAAAGGAAATCCTTCGGTTGAGCTAGGATACGCCCCATCAGCCGGCCTCTGTGTTACATCAGAACTATCAGCAAAGCAGCTGAGTTATATTATTATAATATAATTTAATAAATTATAATTATGTATGAATGAAATAAAAGTACAATGAATGCAATGGTACTATGATCAGTAGGGCTCGGATTTATATATCTTACTAATATTATAAATGTGAAAGTTTGTATGTTTGTCTCTCATTCACGCTAAAACTAATGAACGGATTTGAATAAAACTTTACAGTAATAAAGGTTATACATCAGAATAACACATAGGCTATAGCAAGCGTGGATATAGGAGGGGGCGCACAGAAGCCCGTGCCTCCCCCCCGCTGACTGTTTTTTAGGTATTGTGGAGAATCCATTATATGGCATAATTCAAGGCAAATCACATGATAATAGTTGTTAAAATAACAGAAAGAACATGAGTGAAACTATTTGTTTTGATATCCTACTAATCTTACTAATATTATAAATGTGAAAGTTTGTATGTTTGTTTCTCTTTCACGCAGAAACTACAGGACGGAATTGGATGAAACTTGACAGTAATATAGGTTATACATCATAGGCTACAGCAAGGGCAGATTTATGTGAGGGCACGTAACCCCCCCCCCCCATTATAGTACATTATTAATCAATAATGCAAATCAGGAACTTAGCATCTTGAAATTTGTAGATAGGTTCTTTGTATAGTTTAAGAAAGAAATTTGGATAATTCCTCCCCAAGGGTTTCCCCTTTAATACAATAGGGGTTCAAAGGTTGTATAGAATCCGTCAGTTTTGAAGTTAGACATCTGAAATTTTGGATGTACGAATAACTTATATTTTTTTAAAATAATTAAATTATTTATTTTAACTGATCTTTCACGAAACTTTTATGTGGCAGACCAAATTCCAGGCGAGCGAAGCCGTGGGCATGAACTAGAGTTTACATATTTTTAGTAAAGTTAGTTATAATAACGAGCAGTTTATTTTAAACTGCTAGATAAACCAGAATGCCTTAAAACTTATTTTAGGTTTTAAGGCATTCTGATTTATCTAAGCCCATTTTTATTTCACATATTTCACATTTTTTCTTACATATTCCGCAATAATCAAGAATTTCCTGATGAATGTTGAATAATAAAGTTCCAAGACGCGCAGAATGGCAAGTAAGCCAGACAGTATTTTTTCCTTGCATTCGGCGACGTGCTAGCAACAGTTGACCTCTAAAACAGAACGGTCTGATTTACTTGGACTCACAGTAGAATAGTCACCCACAATAAAATGATCGGGATTGTTTACTTGCTCAGTATTACCGCAATCTGGTTACACAAGATATCGGAACAGCTACAGAACAACATAAGAGGAACAAGGAGAAGTTCAAAGCTGCAACATTCATAACAGCTTCTCTTGCTGGTTCATCACGTGAGTCAACTTTTAATACAGATTTATCCGAGTCGCGCATTAATCCGAGCTGACGTTACCTTTCACAAAATCAATAATCCTTATTTAAGAATTTCTTTGAGCGATACACTGAAAAAAAATAACCGATGAAACCACATTAAGGATAAATTGTTTGAAAGGCATTTATACGGAAACTTGCTAAAATTCCAAATGACGACAAAAATGATCCTATTTGGGTCTTGATTCACAAAACCACTGATGTTGAAGGGAGATAAATTGCCAATATAGTAATTGGTAGACTATGCCCCATTTCATCTGCACCACAGATTCTCTTAAATTGTGAACTTTTAGAAAAATGCAACCAGACTACTATTGCACGTTTTTTAACGACTCGATGGTTCTTCTTTGGCCAGTGGTGTATTACACAAGAATGTTCTACTATTCACGCTTCTCATATATGGTGAATGTGGGGACTGCTTTGAAGGTGTTTTATCCGAATGTGATACATCTCACATTCCTCGCACATGCATTTCACAGAGTTGCAGAAAATTGCCAGATCTTACTTTTTTGGTGTTGACCTTTTAATATTAATTGCTAAAAAAAACGTTTAATAGTCCCAAGTTGAGTCAACATTTTCAAGGAGCTTTTTCCAGAATTATCTTTGACTCCTCAGTCAGTAATTACAAGGTGGGGCACATGGTTAGAGCCAGCCGGATATTACTGCAAAGACAGTCTGTCCAAACTAGATTCGGACATGTCTACAGCAATAGATAAAGCTAAATCCCAGATGGAGAAATCCAGGTTGAAAAATAACTTGGCCTGGATAGTTTCAATATAGTTTTAATTCACTTGATAACAAAGCTCGAAACCCAAAGCATGCCACTATCCGAGAGCGTTTCTACTATTGAAAACGGTTTACAGAAGCTAGAAGAAGCATCTAGGAGCAGTTGGTACCACAATGAAGAAGGAATTGCGAGATGTACTGAGGAAGAAACGATACTCATAGCAAAATCCAGAGGAGACGATGTGCTAATAATGAAGAAGAATTTCCTCCATCTCATACAGCGAGCTTACATTGACTTCAGTGTATTTAGAGCGATACTTCAGTCAATACAAAGCTATTTAAAGACGCCATGGCGGTCTTTTTTATTTGAAGTTAAAAATATTCCAACAATTTCAAAAAATACAATTTTGGGCCCATAATAATTCCATTTTTAATAAATGTACATACTTCTAAAAAAAGTTAAACAACAAATAATGCATTTTTCGCTGAACTTGATTTTACATATTCTTCACTTTTACTTACATTAAAGAAATAACCGCATATATATATACATATAAATCCGGGCCCTAATGGTTAATATTCATAAGTGAGTGGCTTCTAAGACAAATGGAGAAGAGAATGAGTTAAAGAATAAACAACAACTAGTATAATTCTTGATTTATGAAAATTATTTACCATATCAAATTAGTATTTCTAAATCTCTGTATCTCTTTACCATTCATCAAAACTGTATCAACCTAGTTTCTGAGCTTGGGCCAGAAGGCTTTTGTGTTCTTTATAGTGTCCTATTATAGTTGAGACTCGAATCTTGATGTGAACAAAGTTCAAAAGTTTATTATTTTGAGTTGTGACATTGTTGCTGTTCTAAAGTCCGAGAAGACGTTGTTGTTTTTTATTAGTTTCACCCAACTTTGAGGCGGTTACACTGGGGTACATGGAATCAATCATATAAATTTCTCTGCATGTGTCAGTATCGCTTCATCCTCTCCATTCTCCTACTCTTTTCCTCATCGGAGATTTTAATCGTAATCTCATCCTCTTGTCTCGGGTTATGCTTTTGGCAGTTCCATCCCTTAGCATATCAACCGTAACACCGAGCTCTCTAATGTCCATCGCTGTTTCCTTAAACCGGTTCAGTTTAGTTTTTTATTTCTGAGGAATTCAAATATATTTTCGTAAGCCAATTTGCATTCATTCGCAGTTTTGTCCATTGAAATTAACAGTTCTTTTAATCATTGTTTCGGTGATTCTTTCTGTTGCTTTGTAAAGGGTCTCTGTCATGTGTGTACTACTTTGTCGTTGGAAACTTTATGGGCAACAATTTTTCTTAGTTTCTTCCGCTCTTTAATCGCCAACTTTCCATTGTTGATCTTGAGGTTGTTTTACAACCAACAATTTTTCGCGAATTTCTAAAATGCAGGTTTATAGCGTGTGACAAGTACCACAGAAATACTAGTGCGATGTATTGCCTATTTAAAAATAATTCCGGCAAATAAATATATTAGTCAGGCCTCTGTAACTTGAAACGACTACATCATATTCCTTTTTCAGATTCCTTTTTTTTCCCTTCCATGGCTCTACAGCACTTGCAGGGCCTGGTCTCCACAACAACGCCTCCAGTCTTCCCTGTTAGCAGCTCGACCTCTCCACTATCCGATTCCAACCTGGGCCTTCCTCTTCTTCTTTTGCCTCCTGGCTTGCCATATAATAGTTTCTTCATGTACTTATCTTCTCCCATTCTTTCCACGTGCCCAAGCCGTCTTATACGGGTTGATTTGACATAGGTGACTAGGTCTGGTTCCTTGTATAGTTCCCGAAGCTCTCTATTATTTCTTGACCTTCATTGGTCTTCATTACATACTGGCCCAAATATCTGCCGAAGTACCTTCCTCTCCCAGATCTGCAGCATCTTTTCGCATTCCTGGGTCAGGACCCACGTTTCACCAGCATATGTGACAATCGGTCTTAAGATTATTTTATAAATCAATAATTTTGCATTCCGTGACAAGTTCATAAGTTCAGTGACAAAGATCCCTTACATGATTAATAAGGAAAAAATATGAAACCAGTGTGATTGAATTCCGTTCATCGCTTGGCTCCGGGAAATAACGAGCTCTCTCAGAAAAACACTTAACAAAACGCTAATGGGAAGGATGGTCCTGAGATAAACATTATACTAAAAGGGAATACAGCCTAATCGGAAAACAGAGTATTTCCAGATAAGTCGCTGCTCATTGGCACAAATACACATGGATTCGATTACTAGTCGAAGTATCCTTCAGTGGATATAGCAAGTTCTCCACAAAGACAAAGGAACACCCAGCTGTGGCTTTTCAAGACATTTTTCATACTTTCCCATTCTCTCAGAATACATCTGTCAAGAATCCGACCCGTACTTTGGAAAGACGAGAATTGAAAATCTTGGAATAGAACCTTTGATCTAGTTTCATTTGTTCTGCTTAACGGTAAAAACTATGCTTCTCACTTTAAAGGGTCCATATACAATTTTTTCCACAGTCACAGAAAGGAAATAGTTTCAGTCAACACGATTGAATCAAATGTTCATCTAATCAAACTAAAATTTAAAAATATATGTGAGGCGTTCAGGTTCAAAACATGATAACTCCAAATTTCAAAAATTTACATTTGTCGCTCATTTATTAGAACAATTTTATGCTCTCGAAACTTCTGGTTTAGATGGTTTTAGAACCGGACTAAAGCCAAAAAATTGCTTGATTAAACAAGCAAAAAATGTGAAAAAGTAAATTTAAAAAATATCTAAAATATAAAAAAATATCTAACCAGTAAACATTTCGAAACTTTAGGAGGTACACCAAAACTGTATTACAAGGAAATAAACCAATATCGGCCAGTTAATTAGTGTTAAATTTTCTAAATATTCAATCAAATACTCAAATAGAGTATTTAAAGGCTAAAGAAGAAACCTGATAGTTTAGATAAATTTCGTCTAAGCTTGTCTCAAGTTGCTTGATGGGTTTCTTCAGACACAAACACAGGATCTATTTACAGGCAACTATTTAATCATTCAATACTCTCCAAAATGTAGTAACAACGGAAACCATTACACGCAATTGTTTAGGTTTCAATGTCTATGAAAATTAGCATTGATATTAATTTTATGCTACTTAGGTTCGCAATTGGCTTTTTCAAACAACATTATGAACTATTTCCGATCTTCTAATCTTTTAAATGTGGGATTGAAAGATATAGGTGATAGCATCCTAATAAGCACAAGGTGATAGTAGTACTCAAGAAATATATCCATAAAAAGACTATCAACAGTATTGAAAGGGTTTCATGAAGAATGAATCGTGGCATCTACTATCACGGATTAAGCAAAAAGCATAAATGCCATAGTAATGGTAAAAAATACAATTAATCCGCTTCAATGAAATTATTACACCGAATTCTGCAATAGTACAATTTTTGCAAAAAAAATCTAACAAACTAGCATAAGCATATGCTTATTAAATATGTATATATATATATATATATATATATATATATATATATATATATATATATATATATATATATATATATATAAATAAGTCCACTAATTCAAATTAAGATGGGTCGCGTCGCGAAGATTAAGATGGATTTATAAAATTATTGTGTGAGCAGCAGTGCTTGGTGATATTGGCACCGAGCCTTCAGGTTGTTTCCAAATATTGAATGTTTATCGTTCTTCTGCAAAAATGTTCCAAAAAAAAAAATGTTTTCCTGCACATACGAAATCGTTGAACGTAAAAAGAGATTATCCGTCTGGTTTGACAGTAGTTGAAAAAAAATTCCGGCCAATGTTTACACACAATATCAGCTGAGGACAAACAAAGTCCTGACTTTCGATATTCGAGAACAGAACAACTTCACGATTTATGGCTATTCTGAACCGAACACAATAAAGCTCTGTTGTCGACTTAATCTTTGTTTGACTAAATCTTCGCATCCGAGAGTTGTGTCGTTTCCGATCCCGGTCTTGCACCGCTTGAAGTATTCATAAGCTCCGATGGCTGTTGTTCTGGTTTAGTTAGAAGGCGGCGAGAATAAAGTGTGCAATGCCCGGACGATATGAGTACTCTCTCCGTCCGGAAAGAAAAAAGTTGAGCGTTGGGAAGACTAGGACAACAAGGGGAGCCTCAGAGGGCCCAAGTCGGAATCAGAAACTTGGGCAGTTTGGAGGGTCTAGTTCTAGTTGTTGGTTCTTTCCAACTTGCTCTGGAGGGCGGGGGGGCGGGGAGGGGGCAGGGAAGAGAAGAAAAAGAGAAGGAGAGGCCAGAAACAACTAACACTCGACCTCCGCTCCGAGAGATGTTTAGTTCTTTTTTTTCAGAGCTTTGAGTCTATAAACCATTAGGGGAATGATGAAAGCCCAAGACAACAATGATTAAAAAATAATAATAATAACAATAAGTGTAGATTGCAACCATTTACTCCTCTCTTATTTTATATGGTTTTAATATACACTTCTAGAGATACAGAGAGGAACTAGATGATGGTATGACTAGAATATATTATGCTAAGGCTCGTTCCACACTTATACGGTTTGGTGCGTATTCGATTCGTTTTCGGTAGCCGTCGGACAAGTGTGAAACGGTGATAAGGTGTCAGTTCTGATACTGATAGAACCGAAAGTTCCCTCGACACGAATCCGTTTCAAAATTGGTATTTCACACATATACGGTTTAGTTTCGGTTCGGTTACATTTTCGGCAAATATTATATCATATTCATTTTCTCATTTTAAATTTTGTTGTTTAGTGAAAAATGAGTGATTTACTTGATATTGATGCTGAAGTAATTGGAAAATTTATCTTCGTGCTCCCTTAACTTAGGAAAAGTGGTATAAAATGCACCCATGGTGAGGATAGGGTGCACCCAGTGAAGTCGATTATTCCTCTTTCGTTTTTTGTTTCTTCCATAGAGAAACAACATAGCAATAGTGAGCATTGTGGATATCGTGGGCGACTCTATATTCGATTATTCGGTTGTGAAATCAAACCTGTTACTAACCGAGTGTGTCTGAAGAGTTTTCATTCGTTTTCGGTAGCCGCCGAAAATGAATCGAATACGCACCTAACCGAACCAAACGGGTTTGGAAACGAGCTTTAGTGTAGAAATTAGTCACTATGTCAATTCACATCGCTCCTTCAAAAGAACAACGGCATAACTCAAATTTAGTTTATTTTTTTAGTTTAACCTTCAGTATCAATTTCAATGTTTGTAGGTTTTTGATTCAGCAACCACAAATCATATATTCCATTTCCAACAATTTTTTTTTTTTAATAAATCCATACTTTGAATTATATAAATATAATTCAATATCATGTTTGAACTTGGAGTTTAAATTATGACATAAGTTAAAATATATTTCATTCATTCCATTTTCAAATTTTTTTTAGTAAAATCTTTTATAAGTTGTATCATATTTGAACTTTTACGACATGCTTTATTGGAATAATAATAATATAAGTTAAAATAAAAAAAATGTTTAATGGTTAATAAAATAATTTCAATATCATCATTACAATAGAAATACTTTGCTTTACCAATACCCAATTTATTTTAGCTCATATGGAATTTTCAAATTTCTCTATTGAAAAATTAGGTTAAGCAATGAAGTTTTTTGAAATGATTGGTATTATAAATTAATGGCACATAAAGAAGATAAATTATTTTAAATATTAAATTAATATTCTTTATATATCTTTCTTTTATCATTCAATTGTTTATTAAAAATGATATTAGTGTATTGGCATTACACTGCTAATGCTGATATTTGCTTTTTCTCAAGCTAGAATATGGTTTAGAATTTAGGCCCAAAGATAGAAACATAATAAATAATAAACAAATTAGTTCGTGGATTAAGGAGACTGGAGACTGGAGGTCTGTCCGAATGATATTGAAGGACGTTTTTCACTTAGGAAGGGACTTCAGAAAGGAAAGAAAGAAGAATAAATTTGGATGCATGAAAGAAAGCAAAAATCCCGGGAATGAATTAAAGCTATATGGAAGAAAATAAAAACAGTTCAACAGATGTAGTTCATTGTGGCTCAATCGTAAAAAATAATTAGTAAATAAAAATTTCCAACTCTTAACCATTTTTTCAATAAATTAACCACTGATAATAGTTATCATTTGGTCTTTTACTTTTTTTAGATTGTGCAAATGTTATTTGTTGACACAAAAGAAAAATTGTATCTATATCGGATTATGAATAAAATGTATAGGTTTTTTTATTTTTCTGAAACAATCGATGTAGTTTAAATAGAAAAACAAGGCTAACCGTGTTGTAACTTTTCCAAGGCGCAGGATTCGAGTGGAATTGTCCTTCACGCCTGCAATTTAAAATGGTGAAAAAATCCATGGACTTGGAGGCTGGTAATGGTACTCAGATACAACCATTACACTTGCGAAACCGCAACTGGCGTTTTAACAGCGACATGTGGTCTCCACTCCGGGGGCCGACCGAGATTGCTCTGGATTCCAAGGGAAGGTCCTTCGTCAACAACTGAGGGAAATAGCCTTCCTAACTACACATGAGGGCAGCAGTGTAGGTCCTTACTATACTCAGCTTATGTACGGAAAGGATGTTTGTATAATAAAAATAAATAAATAAGACCTTAAATAAAAACCAAAAATATGATACCAAAAAAAAAAATCAAGGCAGAAAGTAGAAAACTGCATGTATTTGGATGAGAATCGGAGTACACCCAATTATAAAGCGACACCGTAAAAACATGAATATACTGCAAAATAAAAAGCATTAAGTAAAATATTACAATTATAATTTATTTTTATTTTAAAAAATACCAGCCTGTTTAATCATCCAAATAGAAAAGGGTAAACTGGCCATAAAAATGAGAAGTTTTCGAAACACAATTTCGAATCTAAAAATATAAAACAAATAAATCCATCCGCCTACCCACCAATGTAGGGCAATCACGAAACCATTTTTAATTCTGCACTTAATTCAACCCGGTATGATCCTCGGAGCTTAACACTATCCATTAAAAAAGTACTACTGAGGTTTCATATGCCTAAAATTGTCTTTTAATAGATTTTAGTCATCCAGGTTTACAAGTCTCGTTTAAGTTTCGGAAATCATAATTCTAAATTTTGGATTAATCATAAAAAAAAGGATTGACAATTTTTCGTTTGTAATCACTAACCAAGAAAACTGCTGAGCAAATCTATAACCTCTAATGCTTCAAAATGATTTAGCAATTACAAAATTCGTCTTAAGAAAAAGAAGGAGCACCTAAAGAATATATTATTTGCGCATAAATAGAATCATATTTTTTTTTATATTCATATAGGAGGGGTTATTAAACTTTCTACAAAACAATTAAAATATACTCGTATATAATGTGGGTCTTTGGATTTTTAGAAAATTTATTTGAGATAAAAAGAAGCTCTATAAAAGATTTATTTTATACTTGAGTTAAAAAAATGGTATGGACATTTGAATTTCACGCAAAACAATCTTTAATTTACTTATATTAAAAGAAAAATATTAACATATTAGACATTTTTTTTTTTAATTTTAAACTAGCTCAACAGACTTTTAAACACCAAAAAAGGCAGTTGACATCTAAAAACTCAACTACTTATGGCATCACTCAAATCAGCAACCAACAAAGCATTGGCAGGTCTGCTGAGCATTGCATCATAGGTGTATGTCGTTATATACATAATATAATGAAATAAAGTACAGTAAAAATAAAGAGATCATTATCAACCACATTGTAAAAAGGATCAATTTTTTTTTTCGTATTGATCACTTCGGATCACGTTCCAGCTTTATTTGTCTTTCTTCCGCTGGAGTTTTCTCAGTCTCCAATATTCTTTCATGCGTTCACCGGCACGTTTTTTTATTTTTGTTTATTTATTTATTATTTTTATGGGAAAAAGAAGGCCACTGTCTGAAGTATTTAAAGAAGGAAATAAAAATAATAAAATTGATATGATGGTCATAAATAAATATAGATTTCACGAATATCATTCGCTGATTTCACAATCAAGAATCAACGTCTCTCAATCACGAATTTCGATCACGATATATTATTATCAAAAAGAAAAATAAATAAATTAAATCCGAAGCCAGGTTATACTCCCAATTAGTTTCGGCCAGGTCTCCTGAACGACTCCTTGAATAAGTAAGTAGGGCCACTGGCTGTGGAACTCGATACCAAGGCTACGGTGAATTATCCCTGACTGACAACCCAACACGTGTTGACGCCAAGTTACTATCAGTTTGCCAACCTATTAGGTAAGCGTAGTCCGCATCAAAAGGACTCTAGTTAAGCATGTTTGTTTTTTGTTTTAATTTTAAATTAGAAAACTAATTTAAACAATGAAATATATATTTAGACAGCTCTGTTTACTAAAAGAGTTTTGAAAATGTTTTTAGTTTAAATCTATCTATAAAATATACTGACATGTGTAAGCAAGCATCAGTGAAGTTTACTATGTAAAATTACTATGTACTAAGGACTTATATCGTATCTTAAAATTGGCTGAAAGTTTCCATACAAAATTCAATACGGACTCAAAATTCAATTCCAGCTCTTCTGCAGTTTGCGATTCAAATAAAAACGATTATTTCAGCGAAATGTTTTAAAAGCAACCTAATTTTATAAAATGACTAGCTTTTGCCCGCGGCTTCGCTCGCATAGAATTTGGTCTGCCACATAAAGTTTCGTGATAGATCATTTTAAATAAACAATTACATTTTTTTTAACTATAAGTTACTCGTACATCCAAAATTTCAGATGTCTAACTCCAAAACTGAGGGATTCCATACAATCTTTGAACCCCTATTATATTAAGGAGAAAACCCTTGGGGTGGAATCATACAAATTTCTTTCTTAAATTATACAAAGAACCTATCTGCAAATTTCAAGATGCTAAGTTCCTGATTTGCCTCTAATTGGATTCTCCACAGTACCTAAAAACTGTAGGGGGAGCACATGCACCCGTTCGCCTCCCCCCATAAATCCGCGCTTGCTATAGCCCATGTGTTATTCTGATGTATAACCTATATTACTGTAAAGTTTCATCTAAATCCGTTCTGTAGTTTTTGCGTGAAAGAGAGACAAACATACAAACTTTCACATTTATAATATTAGTAAGATGTATGATAAGTTGCTTAGGCCTCTGAATAATGAAGAAAAATACACAAATAATTGAACATTTTTCTTTAAGGTCTACTAACATTACCACCAATGATTGACATTTTATTTCATTATCAGCATTACATTTAATTTAAAAAAAAGGTAAATAACCGGTATGTTATAGTAATATTTATTTTTAATTTATTTGATTTATATATATTTAAAAATACATGTAAAAAAAAGTAATAAGGTTTTTAGAATAATAATTGATATTTATTACAATTGAAATAACCTATTAATATAGACTTTTGTTTGTTTATTTTACAAACAGAATGGTTTGTTTACAATTTTACATAATAACATGGAACTGTTTATTTTAAATATAATTTTAATTTTTTTTTCTGATTCCTTTCACAATCACCATCGTTCGCAGTTACATAATTTAAAAAAAAAAAATATATATATATATATATATATATATATATAAATATATTATAAAAAAATGATTCTGTAAAGAAGATTTTATATCACTTTCTTTCCTTGAACACAATGCACAAGGTTTGGGACGTATTGCCCTCGTTATAATGCGGTTTGGAAGCTTCTGAATTTGAGTGATGTGATTTTTCAAGATCGCTAGGCTATGGGCCTTCGTACCGAATAAGGAAATAGCTTTGATACTGACAGAACACAAACCCTGAGCCTGATCATTGCCATGAAACCACAGGCTCAACTAGCCATTAGCTTCTTCCGGAAGGTCGGCCGTACTATTACGATTGTTGACAACGAAGTAGAACAAGGCTACGACAACCTTAGTCATGTAGGCCAACCCGTTGAAGGAATACTGCCAGCGTCTAATCACACATCAAAAAGTGTAGATGCTAATCACCTGTATGCCTATAAATAACTATAAATAATGATCTATTTTTTTTAATAGATTGGCAACAGAGCTGTATCATACCAAGCAAAATTGATCTTTCTACGACCAAGTTGCAATAATACAGGATTTTAAACAACTGGCCTACAAACAGGCAATTGTATTTTAATTTCTGTCCAGTTAATCTTGGAATCATCATACAAGACTAAAAGGGCAAGGAAAAACTCGCTGTTTTAACTACTTCTATATTTACTAGACAAAAGCTCTAAGACCTATTCAAACTTCCGTAGTTGAACTATGGGGTTCCACTAAGCCTTCCAATTCTTACAATCCAAAAATCTTCATACAATCCTCGATGCCCTTAACTATATTACGAATTAAGTAATGACCTCAATATCCGATTTGTTGTTTATTTGGGCCAAACCGTTTAAAATTTTATTACCATTTAAGTTTCAAACCTACCTATATCTCTTTTCAACTCTCAATAATGATCAGAGGCGTTTCGAAAAGAAGATGGCCTCGTGACGTTTTAAGTTGAATTCGTGTTTATTCATTTAACGCCACTTTATCCTCAACAGTAGCACATCCAACTACCGTACCTCTAGGTATCAAATATAATCCTGATGAACCTAGTAAGGAAAACAAGACAAATTCATTAAATAATTGCATTGATATCCTCGAGAAGTGTGCAAAGTTAAGGTTCCGCAACATACCAACGTGCACGCCTTAGTTGTTAATTCGTTTACCGTTATTTTGTACTAATACGGCTAATGGAGCTCTAAATGTTGCCTATCAAGGAATAATTAAGATAGGGATCTCTAAGGAGTACCTGAAAAAGTACTGATTGGGGGTCTTCATTTTACATACTTTCCGACGGACGGCATAACCTTAAATAAGGATTTTTTACTACCCACCGTAAATTGTAAATCGTACAACAAATACAGCGCCTGCTGAGCACAAAGTTTTATAAAACAAGTAAACCTAGTCAGTAGCTTCAAATTTGATTTATTTTAATCCAACATAACAGGAAGGATTTCCAGAAAGATAAAACTTAATCTTCTAACGTCTAATTTAATGTTCCTCATTGCCGCGATTGTGGGCACGGGAGGTGGTCATGATAAAACTACACCACAGGTAGCCCAAAAATAAATAAACTTCACTGGAACTACACCATGCACTCGAGGCAGAGAAGAGGTGACAATGCATGCACGACTTAAGATTCAAAAGCGTAGGAAGTGTAGGGTGGGTTTACTTTTCATAAATAGCCTACTTCCTAGTTAAAGAGACAATAAGCATGCACAGTCTAGAAGGAGAGATAGATAGATAGATAGAGAGAGAGTGAGAATGAGAGGTGTGGGGAGGGGGAACGGGCGGCCGAACCACCCACCGTACTCCTCCAGATCGTGGTTCCGGATGAAGCCTCTTCATTGTAGCTCTTATATAAGACCACTTTACTCTAATCTCCCTCTCTACCATTTTCCTTTTGTGTTCCTTCCTCTTTCCCATTGACGCAGTAGACCCGCTCGACATTACCAAACCCCAAGTTTCAGGAGAATATGCTAAAATCCTCTCCATTGTTTGCACATTTTATTTTTCAAAGCCTCCAAACTTAGTGGATTTCTTTAAATAGAGTAGAAAGCTGTCGTTTTAAAATAATTCTATAGAAGTAGGTCTTAAGGAGTATTTGCATCATAATATATAATATCCTTAAAATGTCAATATTCTAGAGAGGAATGTCAACAATCAAGACGAGGGGTCTTAAGGCCGCATACCATTAAAAGATTCTGACAGATAATGCAACTAACTGCTTAACCATTTTTGGTATTTGATATTGAGGAATTGAATGTGAGGAAAAATTCTTAAAATAAATATCATTATATCCTTCGTAAGCTCGTGATCATATGCTTAGTAATTAAATTGTGAACTGACAATACTTAAAAAAATAAGGCTAATTTTGTTTTCTTATTATAACAGTATCCACACCTGTCAAATAGAAAGAAACAAATGACAATCAGTTGATTAGCAGCCAGTAAAATAAAACAAAATAACATGAGAGGCATGAAGAAGAACGAGAACAAGCCCTCTCCCGTTGCTTGATTTAATTTCATATCAGAACCCTCATCGACCAAAATAAAATGTAATCAATAAATATATAACAATAAATAAAAATAATAAATATATTCACCCTGTTAGGTGATGCCCACATCTTGGGAGAGTATTTCCATAGATACTTAAACTTAAAAGAGAATCTTTTTATTTTTTAAAGAGAAAAGATATGCCCTCGACCCTTATCTATCCCAGTCGAGGGCCTATCTTTTCTCTTTAAAAAATAAAAATATTTATAACTCATAAAAAATGACCAATAATTATAAAAAATTAAAAGAGAATCGTTAATGAACTTGAGCTATAAATGTATTAGCTAGTCAGACGCCAACAACTATTATACGCCTAACGTTGTCAAGCTTAACTTGCAGCAGATGCTTCATGAATCAGTACTGAAAAGAAATCTTCAATTTGTTTGGGCACCAAAGACACTCGGCATCACCAAATTTCTATATTTATGGTCCTTAAGTTTACTGACAGTCCACTAATGCATTTAAGTTGATATAGAAGCAAATTCCGTACCTTAAGAGGGATGAGGTTACAGATATAAAAGTTTGCCTGCTCGGAGCATTTATTGTTTATTAAATTAAGTTTTATTCAATTTCAGTATGGACCAATGTATAAAACAACCCCTAGAGGGAAAACAGAGAAATTTAATGGGATACAACATTAATATCCAAGGTTCGAATGGGGGATCCTCAAGTATATTACATCACGAGGCAGAAATAAGTTCATAAAATTACCGATTCAGATCCAGACTCCTCGCTCCTTTGTCATGGATGGGGGGAGGGAGGGGTAATTGAGTTCAAAGGAGCATTAAAGTTTAATCTGTTCGCTGAGGAAGCAATAATTAAGGACATCCCAGGGGAGGTTTTTCTATTTTATGCCCTAGTGAAGGAAATAAGAAAAGGGCTACAGGAAGTTAGAAAACTGGCAGAAAAGTTTTCTAGTTAGCCATGGAGAGGCAAAATTATTCGTCAGTTTCCTGTAAACAGATAAAGGAAGCGGTGACGAAGTTCGATAAATGAGAAACGCAAGGGTATGCATTTTTATCCGAGAAACAACAAGGCAACACTGGCAAAAATAAAACATATTTTACAATAAAAACGGGGATCTCTAAGACGACATTTTTTTCTATCTCTATCTGTATCCATACCTGTCAAGTACAAACAATTGACAATTAGCAGATTGGCTCTCAGTAAAATAAAACAAAATCACATGAGAGGGATGAAGTAAAGTATACAGCGATAACTTCCTCGTGATATGATTTTAGAGATATGCCAATAAATTTCACTTTTTCAATATATTATTGATCCAACCACAGATCAAGGAAAGTTCAATTAAATCTTGGACGAACGAGGAATCGAAGCCAGTAAAATTTCATCAATTATGTCAATATCTCAAAATTTATATATTAGGGAAAGAGAAAAAAAAAACATTTTCCAGTAGATGTATATTCCAGATTCTCACAATCATTCAAAACGTATTTTAATGTAGTTATTATTAATTTATTTTCACAGAATTTTAGACTTATGACTGATGTAAGAGTTTTTAAATGATGCAGAGAGAAAAAAATTGTAAAGATTGAAAATGACACAATGATGTCGAAACGTTTTGAATGATCGCGAGAATCAGAATTATGCATTGACTGGAAAATGTTTTTTTTTCTCTTTCCCTAATATATAAATTATGAAGAGTGAAGTCCAGTTTAAAAAAAATTATATAAGAATCAACATCTCATTTAATATCCTAATATAAAAATACATTGTTACATATATCTTCTATTTAATATACCACGTTCACTATAAATCCATAAAGAACCTGGAGCTACCATCTACCTCTGGCTATCATCTATATCTAGCTACCAAGAGGAATGGAGGGGCATTATTCGGACCCAAACCTGAAAAGGAAACGAGGTAAAATGCCTAAGAATTTCTAGGTAGAGTGGGGTCTACATTTTCACAAGAGAACTAGATGTAACTTAAAACTTTTATTTTTTTTAAATAATATTAGTCGAAGTCATATATATGAAGAAGAAAATGTTCCGGGTGGAGATAAAAAAAAATCTCTTAAATGGAGAGAACTGTTTAATGGAAAGCCAACGTTTCGACCCACATTGCAGGTCTTCTTCAGGGTAATATCAGCCCCAAGTCTATATATCAACAATATTAAGTTCTTCAGCAGCGATTACCTTTTTTTTTCATTATTCCAACAAAATATAGTTATAAACATGGCTTAACAAAACCATAAAAGGTTTATGACATAACAGAAAATCTTTCGTATTGAATGATAATTTTTGACCTTGATAACCACTTTCTTCCACAGAAAATCTTTCGTTTTGTGTTTCGAAGTTACATAATAGTTGCTGTACCCCAAAATACAGAAAAAATAGATGCATAAGTAAATGTTAAATTCATGATCTTAAAAAAATAATGCAATGTATGTAATAATGATAGGAAATTACCTCGTAAAATATAATCAACCTCCTTTAACAAGCTTAGATTTGATAACACGAATCAGTTCTGGTATTGTTAGCATACAACCAGAGAATATATAGATACCTGAAACAGAAAACGATAAAAGTTATTACAGGAATAAATTATTAAAAATGTTATATTTAAGGCGCTCAAGATCAAAAGCGGATGGCTCCAAAATTTCAAAAACTGACTTTTTACATTTATCGTAGGTTTAGTCAACCATTTTTATTCTCCTGAAACTTCAAGCTCATAACAGGACTAAAATCATGAGAAATAAGGCGGCAAAATATCGTATTAAACAAAACTACTTGACTAAATCAGCGTTATACGCTTTTGGTCCTGAACGCATTATATGATATATATATATATATATATATATATATATATATATATATATATATATATATATATACCAGAAAATAAATAACAAAAATGGGTACTTGTGTTTTAGCCGGTACCCAGAGACTGTTATCCGCCATTATTTATAGACTGAACACTGATGATTCTGACACTGATAACATGTACCTTATTATTCATATTAATGGAAATTGAAATTAACAAAATGAAACAATAAAATTCCAATTATAACCAAGTTCCTGTTCTCATATAAATGTTTTCCATTTACACTACACTTTCGACGAAAAAATAACCATTTCTATCCTTGTAAAAATTCATAGTCCTTTTTCACATTAACTTCTGGGAATATTTCAACGCATCGTCTTTGACAGACGGCTATTCCAAAAGTGTTATTCTGTTCATTTCAAGTAGGAAATAACAAAATGAAAAAGGCAAAAACACAAAATTAAATTTAATAAACAAAATTTATATACCCCATACTCTTCCTGAAAAATGGAGTCAAAACTGGAGGATTAAAATAAATTCCCACAAATCCCGTCAAATCACTTTTACCCTCCGTCGTAAACCAAAAACTTCCAGTCCTCCTGTATCGTTTAGTAACATCCCACTGATTCCTGTAGAACAGGTCAAGTACATAGGACTACACCTTGACAAAAGATTAACTTTGAATCCCCGTACTAGACTGAAAATACAAGAAACAGCACGCCGTTTCAGGCTACTTCAACATTTACTAGACAAACACTCTAAGCTCACAATTAATTACAAAAGACTCGCATACATGACTATCATTAGACCTATCTGGACTTATGGAATAGAGCTTTGGGGCTCCATTAAACCATCGAATTCATCTCGTATTCAATCCTAAAATCCAAAATCCTTGGTAAAATCCTCAATGCTCCTTACTTTGTTATGAACAAAGTAATCCATAATGACCTTAATGTCCCATTTGCTGCTGACCTGGCCCGAATCCGATATCATTTTTTTCATACAAACTACATTTCCACTCAAACCACTCAATGCTAGCAACCTCTTCAATTCCTTATAATCCTCCGAGGCGTTTGAAAAGAAGATGGCCTCGTGATCTTCTAAGTTTTAACTTACTATTTGAGTACTACCACTGGGTAGTTATTCTACTTGTCTTTTCATTTCAATGAATACATTCATTGTATTTACTTGATGCATCCTGTTATACAGTTGTAAATATCATTAAATAACTTTTTAAAAAAATAAAAATTATAGACAAAAACACTGAATAACAATTTAATAATGCACACACGAGTAACTCAAATGAGACGAGTTATACGAGGAAGTACCCTATTACACAAGTACCCAAAAATGTATGCATTTAGAGAATATCTAATGATTTTAATTATGAAATTTTTACTCTGTAAATTAATTCATTAAAACGTAATATAGTTTAATTGTATAAGTGACACATATGGTAAATTCCAAGCTAGAGATAGAGTTCCCTGCATGCCCCACCCATGCGTTCGATCGGAAGAGCAGGTACGTCGATGTAATCCTATTAGAGGATACGATCCCGGCTGATGGTCAATAATTTAGCTGGCCAGTCGGCTATGAATGATTGATCTTATCAGAGGAATTCTTCCAGGCCAGTCAACCGATAAAGGGCCCAGCCCTCGACACATGGGCTTTCAGCAAATCCATTAAATTACGAATCCCAAACATCAACAACTACATTACCAGTGAATTTCATCACCTGTTTGAGGATGATCGAAATGTGTTATCGGGCGTAGGTAGAATCAGAATACCAGCAATAGTATCGTGACCATCACGCCATGTCAATTAAGGGAATTGGGATACACCAATATCAAATATTATATAAAAAAGTAGTTTTTATAATAAAGAAAAATTTGCAGGAAGATGGAATAAATGGATGGATGGTATCTGTGATCTAATATATATGATAAAAATAATAAAAAATAAATTGATGGAGAGAAAGCCTAATTCTGCTATAAGACAATATATTATCAGAGGGAACCCTTAAGAAATGAATTAATACTGGGCATATATATATATATATATATATATATATATATATAATTTTACACGATGAGGAAATGTAAGAGTATACAAATGTAAAGATAAAAACATAAATTTGGCATGTAATAAAAAGTTGAAATAATATTTCTTTAGTGATCGAAAGCAGAATTAGAAATTTATTTATTTTTATTTTCGTAGAACTCTAGTTAGAACAATCTTGCAAAAAAAAAAAAAAACAATTGCGCGACCGGAAAAATATTCAATGTTATTATATTATGTCCATAACATTTAAAATATCTATTATTCCTTTCTATTACTTAAAAAAAGTGATAGAGATAGTACAGTGTATTATTTATTTTATTTCCAATTAATTTGTTTTTACGATCTATTTTTATTATTCTACCATATTTTCCCTATACCAGTACAATCCATGAAGGGTCTGGGGTTCAGTACATGGTAGAGACTATACTCTTTGTTAGAAAACGGTTGTAAAGGGAGTGATTTGTCCGTTATTACACTCAACTGCCAATTCTCCCCCTTATTTTGGATACCTACATTGTGGAGCCCCAGGAGGGTCCTAGATCACAGAAGGTCCATCTTCGGTCGTTAACAGATTAAATAAAAGTCTGCCAGCGAGTGGGATTTGAACCCGGGATGGCAATTTACCGCTCTTATAACTGAGCCACATGCCCACCCTCTACCAAATTAGTAAAAATTGAAATAATTGTGTAGGAAGATTTACATTAATGTTATTGTACTTTTAATTACAGGAAAATATACAATATAACAATGATACAAAAATGAGTTTCAGTGATTTGAATAATTACAAAATTGGAACAAAGGATATCCCCCTGTTGAAGAAAGGTCCTGTATACATTCCAAATATGGCACTTCCTGGCCAGGTTTCGATAATACACTAAAGAAAAAGTTTTTCAACTACTGGAATTATATTTACAACCGCAGTGAATATGTGGTTAAGTCTGATTTTCTCAAAAATGAGTTTATAGTACTTAAGCAAGCGGAATCGAGTTATTTTCGAAGTGAATAAGGGGCTAAGTAAGCCATGAAAAGGAGTTATTGTTTATATTACAGCTCCATTTCAAGTAAAAAAACTTGATACGATGGAATGATTCGATTCCTGTGAGAATGATACGATTATCTGATAGCAGTTAAATCTCTCTGGACAAAATCCGACTTAACCACTTATTCACCGGGACTGTAGATATAAAGTTCATCATAGTGAACACAGCTACATAGGAAATTCATTTTTTTTTTTTTAATGATTCGCTGCTAAGAAGATAAAAAATCATGCTTTTGTCAACACTGAGATAAGAAAAAAAAATCTTCTCAGGAAAAGATAATTCGATGGGGCATTAAAGGAAGTGGTCTGGCAAAGGAACAATATGAAGGATTGCTAGTTTTACCAACAAAGTTTTAAACTTTTGCAATGGTATAAATAAAAAAAAAATGAAATATCAATTAAATAAATAGGTTGGAAGAAGAAGGGGGAGAAGTGGGGTGAGCACGTGACACAAAATACCAGAAGCTCAAGCTGTGCCAGGATCAAACAGCTGACACCAGCCTTTGTTTATTTCGCGTAACGGCCAGCCAACCTTTTGTTTAACATACTTATTGTAGCTCGGAAAAATAACGGTGGTAGGTATTCATTTAATTAAAAAAGTCAAACCACGTTTTGTATAAAAAAAAATTAACTCTTATTTTAGTTCATGTTTTTAATTAAACGCGCCTGAAGATGACCTACAAAGTAGGTCGAAACGTCGGCACACATAAAATATAAGTCTTGACTTATTTGGTGTTTTCTTGACTGCATCCCCCAACTATCTCCATTCTCCATTATATCATCCAGTCAACTATTTTCCTCTCTAACATAAATAAAAAACTTTTTTTTTTACTTGAAAAGAAAAGATATGGCCAGGACCGGGACTCGAACCCGGGTTTTTCACCTCTCCGTGTGGTATATAATTTAAAAAAATTATATACATATAATTTAAAAAAATTATATACATATAATTTTATTTTATATATATATATATATAATTTTATTATAACTTAATTATATTATATAATTAAATAAATTATAATAAATAAAAAACGTACAGGTTTTGAATCAACATACTTTGCATTTGTATCGATGATATTTGCATATCTGCCAACATAAAAAATGGTTGATGTTAGTATCAACATTCTCTTTTTTTATATATATTATATATTTAACTGGTGAAAACACCTGGCAGTCGAACCAGTTCTCACCCTAATAACTTCCCTTCACACCTTCCTAACGAGTAATGAATCCGATACCCTTCAAGGATTGAAGTGTAGCAAATTTTTTGTTAAAACTAATTTGAATAATCTTAATATATATAAATTACGTGTCACGTTGTTTGTCCGCGATGGACTCCTAAACTACTTAACCGATTTTAATGAAATGTGGCACAGATACGTAACATTGTCCAACTTAGGATATAGGCTATGTTTTATTTCGATTAACGACTGAAAACCATGAAATTTTCGGAGTTATTTCAGTTTTTGGCCTGTATCTCTTAATCAGCGCGGTTTCGGAAAAAACGCTCTACTTTTGCCGATGAGATTAATGCATGATTAAAACAATTATTTTCATGGAGAAATAGAACTGCATCCAAATACAAAATCCATCAAATTACCCGAACATTTCAGCGCTGTTGTTTAGACAAAATATGAATTAATTAGGAGTGTCTTCCTGGATGTAATAAATAATTACATGAACCATAATTAGCTCAGTAATCGTGTTATTTTGACAGCGAAAAATGCTGATTTTGACGAAATTAACTTTTTAATACAACTGTTGTTACCAGGTGATCTAATCCCCTTTAAATCCATCAATGATATTGTTGATGAATACCAAGCTGTAAATTATCCAACTAAATTTTTATATTCTCTCGATATACCAGGAATGCCATCACACAATCTTCGGATGAATATTGGTTCACCTATCATTCTTCTGCGTAATTTGAATCCACCTAAATTGTGCAATGGTACACGTTTGGTCATAAAAAATATTACCGGAAATGTTATTGAAGCAGCCATGTTGACTGGAATATTTAAAGAAGAAATCGTCCTGTTGGAACGTATTTCAATAATACCATCAGAACCCATAATACCGTTCAAAAGACTTCAATTTGATATATGCTTTGGTTTTGCTATGCCCATCAACAGGTCACAAGGCCAGACAATGTCCATTTGCGGTTTGGACTTAAAAATCCATGTTTCTCCCAAGGGGAATTATATGTTGTATGCTCAAGTATTAGTAAATCATCTAATAGATTTGTATTAGCAACGGACAGATTAACAAAACATATTGTGCATCGATTAGCGCTCAATTAAATTTAAATAAATATTTATAATTTTATATAATATTACTAGCCATAATTAAAAATCAAACATGATATACCTCATTCATTAAACTCATGTTTATATTTTATCAGTTATGAGTGTTGTATATTATATAATATAGTTAGATATAAAATGTAAAATCAAAAATCTATTTAATTCATGTTTTCATAAATTCATTATTTCCTTTAAATTCAAATTTTAACTAATATTTTTTTAATATTTTTATAATATTTTTTTGAAACGTCGGCACACAATAAATAAGTTACACTTATTAAGGTGTTTTTATTGACTGCACCCCCAACTATTTCTTCCTTATATTAGAAGTTACAGTCAACCAATTCTTCTCTAATATTTTTTTAAACTATTATAACAGCCACAGCAACGCGTGGCCGGGTCAGCTAGTAATAATATAAAGTTTAAAAAGTCTGTTCATTATATCGAGGCGGAGAGTTTGTAGCAGTTTATTTTTTTTTTCTAGAGGAAAAGTCCAGTTAAATTGTTCCTTATAAAGATGTTTATCCATTAAAAAAAGTGATAAGATTTTGTCGAAAAATTATTACAGGGCTAAAATCAATATTATATTTTCAAATTAATTCACAATGTAAAATTAGAAACGTAAAGAATTGGTAAAATCATACAACGTTCAATAAATAATTTTATAAAATTATTATGAATCTTGTAAAACGATATAAAAATTTCAATTCACATATATGAGCTGTTATTTTTGAACTGAAGAAAATAGAAAAATAATTTTATTCTGGGATAAGACCAGAATGAAGAAAAACAGATGTGTACAAAATTCTATAAAACTGAATATACTGTATGTGACTTCATGGGATTACTTTCAGCAGTTTTAGCAGAAACAATAAATACAAGTAAAATATAGAAGTATAAAAATAAAGTGTTTTTTTTTTAATAGAAAATATATTAATTAATCATAAAAAAAGGGGTAGAAAGTAAACATTTTAAGCTTCCGTTCAATTATTAAAAAACATTTTAGTTATAAGTTTATTTTTAAATAAATATGCTTTGGAATAAAAAAAACAACATCACACGTATACACTATTCTCATATAACTATTTATCTTTTAAAACATCGTTTATCTTTTTATTAGGGAGCGGATTGGCTAAGTGGTAGAACACTTCAAATATTTTTATATATTTCTGTTAGCGGACGGAGATGGATCCTATGGGATCTAGGACACTCCCTATTTACATAAATACAGTACAAGTATCGAATGTAAGGATAGTGAAATAAATGATCTACAAATAAGAAGGTTAGAAAAATATACTAAATGATTGTTTCCGCTAAAGTGTTTTCTTCAGCAGTAGGCAGATTTGGAGCTCACCCAGCCTCTCTAAAGTGGATATCCTTAATAGGGGGGATCTGGCTGTTGAGCATGATCTTGGACAAATCACCCCCCTGCACAGCCGTTGTACAAGAAACAGTACTGTCTCTATCCTGTACTGAACCCCAGACCCTTCATGGGTTGTAGTGGTACAGGCATTTTTTTATTTTAAATTATTTTTAATGCAGTTCAGATTGCCATCTATGATTGTTGTTGTCCACGTGCGCTGAAAATAAAATAAAAACGTAGCCGAGATACCTGTTTTCCTGTTTACAAAGATCTCGTCGACCAAGGATAGGACAAATTAGCGAGCTAATGAAAATCACCGCTCACAAAGAATGTTTGTCTGTTTTCTAAACTTGCCTTCATTAAAGCGAAATGAGTTTTCGGACAACAAGCACAAACAGTGATGACCGGATTTAGATCAGTAGAATAGAAAGACAAACAATCGATAATACAATATTACAACCTATTTTTTAAACAAAATATTATATTAATATATTTATCGCAATTGCGAATCCAGCAAATTTGATCTCTTCGCTTTTCTACATGATCATCGAGTTATTTGGGGGAAAAAAATATCAATTGTTGAGTAGGTCTCTTGGCCAATGTCTTTTTAATCTTTTCTTATCCAGTCCAGGTAACAGGGAGTAGGAAAGCGGAAGAATGAGTGGGTTTGGGTGATATTGTGTCGATGAGTGGAATGTATGGTATGCATTGGTTATGAACATATGATTTTATAGTGGGAATGTTCATGTCGTGTATAGTGTGATTCGAAATATACAAAGGTTCATTATTAATTTTTCTGAGAATTTTGGACTCTGTGGTTTGTATGTGACCATTTTGTTTTCTTGTGTATGTGAACTTTTTTTGCTGAACCCCAAAGTTCTGCTCCTTATGTCCAAATAGGTTTTAGTATACTGTTATAGATAAGTCGTTTGTTCCGTAAGTCGATTGAAGATCTGTAGTCCAGAAGATGTGATCACGTAGTTGTTTGTACCGTCTTGTCAGTTTTTGTATTTTTAATTTTGTATGTACGTTCCATGTAAGTCTTTTGTCCAAGTATAGTCCGAGATAACGCACATAATTTTTGGAAAATTATAAAACTTTTATGTGAAAAATCTCTATTCAAAGATTTCAAACAAAATCGGTGGAAAGAAAGTAAATTTATAATTTTTAAATTAACTAACCTTTTGATTCAAAATAACTACTACTTACCTCTTGGTACAATTTTATAATAATTTTAATTGAGGAAGAATGGAAGAGGATATTTTACAGTATTAAAGTGGGGCGGACAGTAATGAAGACACCAAACTTATTGTTCAGTGAATTATTTTTCTACAAGCACGAAATATTCTACTTTTTAGCATCTACGTTATTATTATTTTTTATTTTTCTCACCAATTTTAATTTTTCTAAATGGAGGCCAAGGTTTTCTGTATTCTCCTTTGTGCTTTTCAATATCAGACCATTCAAGGAAATGGCTATAGGAGTTATGAGCACTTTCTTCAAATAATAAAGTGATTTTAACACAATAGACAGTTCTTGGTATTTCCTATTTTTTTGGATCTGTTGTTCAATACGTTTGAATCACATGGGACTGCTATTTCTATGATTCTACCAATTTTATTCACTTAATGGATCAACAAAATATCTGTCCCAGCCAGTGCTTCGCACTCATTTGCCACATGCTGTATAGACTCGTGAGTTTTCGAGCAGAGGCGACATTTATCCGTCATTAGGTCCTCCTTAAGAACGTGCTCTGTGTAGGCTCTGGTATTAATTACCTGGTCCTATATGGCTAGAGTAAACCCTTCAGTCTCTCCAAACAGTTGCCCTATTTTTAACCATTCAACTGAGAGTTTACAGGCTGGTGCAGCTGATGGTAAAATCTACCATGCAGTTTCTTCTCCTTCCAAATCGCCTCGAAGTGATACTATCAGTAATAACATGGAGGATAAGGTCTTTAAGATATAGGGCAGTGTAATTTTCGTCTAATTGCCTCATCATGCTGATTACTGACGATTTACTTGCCATAAAGTACTCCTTCGTGGATTTTACTTGGTTTCTTCATGAATCTTCCATTGAAATTAGCCCACGGCCACCTTCTTTTTTGGGTAAATAGAGTCCAGCTACAGATGCCTTTGGGTGATGAATTTTACCATCTGTCATCATTGTGCGCACCAAGCGATCCAACTGTTGTAGTTTAGATTTGACCAATTTATTGTGCCAAAATTATATGTTACGACTGGTAATGTCCATGTAATTATGGCATAGATCTTATTTTTTCCATTCAGCTTACTTTTAAGAATCAGCTGCAGTCTTTTTTTAAACTTGGCAGATATTTCGC
This sequence comes from Arma custos, assembly GCA_037127475.1. Classification (NCBI taxonomy): domain Eukaryota; kingdom Metazoa; phylum Arthropoda; class Insecta; order Hemiptera; family Pentatomidae; genus Arma; species Arma custos. The sequence continues at coordinate 65,632,486 of CM073760.1, read as the reverse complement.
TAAATACATCTTTCTTGGACATTTTTATAGCATGCTTGATGCCCAGGAATTTGAGAAATTCTCCCATCGATTGGTGCCTCAAGATAGCTCCTGAACTATGTTGTATAGAGAAGAATTGGTTGACTGTAACTTCTAATTGATTGAAAAAGAATTGTTGAATTGAATTCTTGACTCCATCCTACTCCAGTTCCGTGACGATGTCATTTTCATTAAAAAATATGTGGACGACCTCTTCCTTATCCTAAATCCTAACATTAATACAGGTTTATTATCATCCTTCAACGCATACCATCCCCACCTACATTTCACCATTGAACTAGAACATAATAAATCACTACCTTTCTTTGACCTCCGTATCATTAGAAATCCCGACCACACCTTATCCACATATTGGTATACGAAACCCACCTATTCTGGCAGACTCCTCAATTATTACTCCCAACATCCGCACCACCAAATTATTAATGTCGCCAAAAATATCATCCACCGTGACCTATCCCTCTCCGATTCCTGCTTCCATAAAACCAACACCCACCGCATCAAAGAAATCCTATTAAAAAACAATTGTCCTCCCCACGTTATCAATAAACTCATCCATGACCATTATAACCCACCCACCCACACCCGGTCTCCACATCCGCCATCTATCCCTATATGCAGATATAACATATAACTAATAACATTCAAAAATTCTTACGTTCCTCGATCCCCAATAAGCGTATCGCCTTCAAATCACATAACAAACTCTCCAATATTTATACCCGAGTAAAAGATCCCATTCCCCTAAAACAACGTTCTCAGGTCGTCTATCGTATCCCTTGCTCTACTCATAACTACAACTCTTCCTACATCGGCGAAACCAAAAACCTCCTTAAAGACCGCATTACCCAACACAAATACTCCATTTCCTCCCATTACCCAACCGCTTCAAAACTCTCCGAACACGCTTCTGTTCCCAATTATAATAAACGCATCCTCTCGGAAACCATCCACATCAATTTAGATTCCTCCACTGTTAATGTCAAGACCGACTCCCATCACCTATCCTTAACCTACTCCCAAATTTTTAATTTACTTAAATAACCTTAAATTCTTAAATTATTCTAGAATTCTTATATGTCTATATATCATTTCCTATATACACATTTATCACCTATTTTCCATTATCATATTATCTATATTCATATTTTATTTTCCATTATCTATTACCATATTGTTCTCCTATCATCTCACCTATATATACACATTTTGACCATTGACATTTATTTTTTCACGCAATTTACTTTATTTACGTGTCACTTATATTCACTGCATCTGCATTTCCCCTTCCTCCTTCTTTGTCATTATTTTTTTGGCCGTCAGAGATCGCGGTTAGCGCTTCCGACATTCTTAACGTATTTTTCACTTGGGCCGTTGATCGCCTAGCCGCCGCGTGGTTTATTCGGTTAGTACACATCTTAATCTTTATCTTATCTCCATCTTTTCCACCTTCACCTTTCTTCGCACCCTTTTCTCACACCTATTTTTGGCATCCATCATATGTTAATAGCATAGAGTTCATTATTATTTAGCCTCATATTTTTACATCTACTGAATTTCTATACCTATTTTCTATATGTTTATGTTATATTCACATCATATTTTATATTAATACAACTTCTTTCTAACTGTATACAGTTAGAATATTAACTTCCCTTACTTATATTTTCTATTTTCTTTTCATACTTTAGAGTTCATATTTATAATCATTATTTTTAATTTTTAATTTTTCAAATTTATCAATCCAATTACATCCCAATCAAATTTTCTATATTACATTCCATTCTTATATTTTCAAATTTTTTACATTTCTAACTGTCATTCTACAAGATACCTACTCATTTCTTTCTACATATTCTTGTATTATTATTCTTGTATTATTACATTTTACTTATGTAACCTCTAGAAGCCTGGTATCATACCATTTATATCTATAATTAAACTATTTTTTTCTAAATCCTTCATATTCCACCCCTTTTTCTATATTTTAATCTTCTCATTTTGTATCTTTCCGTTTACCTACTCATTTTTCTTTCCCTTTATATTATGTTTACATTTTATCCTTTCTGTACATTTAATTTCTGTATTTTATATTCGTATTCTTTAATTATTATATCTGTCACTATTTTAATTTCTGTTCATCATCTGTAATTTTATTATTATCTGTCACTATTTTAATTTTATTATATTATGTAACTACTTTAATATTCGTTATCTTTAATTATCATATCTATTCACTATTTCATCATATCTAGTCACTATTTTAATTTCCACATTACTTGTCACCATATTCTTGTTACTGCAACGTTTTTTATATTTTTTCTGTTTGTTTCTCTTTCATAGCCCCGTAGAGGGCCTACATTGTAGGCCGAAACGTCGGCACACAATAAATAAGTATACACTTATTAAGGTGGTTTTATTGACTTCACCCCCAACTATTTCTTCCTTACATATGTTGTATAGAGGTTCTATCCCTTATATTTCCTCTTGTAACGTTGACTGTGGCGCACTTTTCGATACCAAAAGACATAAAGATGGAGTTGCTGAATCTTAAGACAAGTTCTGTTATGTATTGTAGCTGATTCTTATTTTTGGCATATAACTTGAGGTCATCAATGCAGAGACTATGGCTAATGGTCGATTCTAGTGGCAAGTGGCAAGATGGAGAACTACAATTTCATCAATATTTTCCTATTGCTTATTTGAGGCCCTTTGTGGATCCTTGATATAATTCGTTATTATACTCTTCTGTCTTCGCAGCTCATTGATTTTACACTCTAGCCTTCTTCTCCAAGCAGGTTGCCAGTTAGAGGAAGATGTCTTTGGGACATATTTTTATTTTACTTTTAAACATAGAGGATTGAGCATCGCTTTCGCAGCTATACTAACCCAGTTTTTAAAGTGGTTTCACCTGAATCGGCATGTTTTTATAATATCTTGCCCATGATCTTGACCACTTTCCAACTTAGTGCTTTATAAGGAAGCCGGGGCAAGGTCGGTCTTTCTTCAATGGGCATGCCATACCACTTCATGTGTACAGCAATTAATTCCTCTTCTAAGTTTGCCTCCATTTCAGTATGTTGATTTGATTCATCATTGCTCATATTTCTATCTGTAGGCCAATGTAAGCTTTCTCAGGTGAGTATCTGTCAACAATGATCCCTGCGTTGCCTTGTGGATCCCTTGTAGTAAGTGCTGCAACCTTATCTTTAATTATTTGGAGGTCCTGCAGGGCCAAGAAATTGTCCCTTCATAATTACTGTAGTCTGGCTTGCTGGTCTTTGTGCTGTCACATCAATGTTTATTATTATTAAGAACAACGAATCCAAGTCGGCCACTTCCACATCCACATCCACGATTTTACTCCACTCAAATAGATAACAAATGTCTCAACAAATTTCAACATCAAACAAATCTCGGGGAAAAAACAAGCAGTGCTCACTCTGTACACTGATCACTCCTGTACATCCATCACTGAAGTTTTAACAATCAAATGTGCTTCATATATAAATATGAATAATGGTGACATCAAATTCTTAATTTTTCTCTATTGTGTAAAAACGTTTTGTGATTACAGTGTAATAATTATTTAACATATAAACTGATATAATAAAAATGGATCGTAAAAAGTACATGAGGAATAAGGCGGCAAATTGTCGTGCTGGGCAACACTGCTTGACTTAATAAGCAAAAATGAGATAAACTTGTTTCTGAAATTTTGGAGTTCTTGAACTTGAACCACTTCAAGTATAAATTGATCAATGAATTAAGATTTAAATAAATTTATTCGAAAATTTGAATTCATCCTACTTTTATTATTAATGTGTTTCAAAATCCATTATTCTAAAATGATGAGACGCAAAATTACCTGTCCAAAACATTTTTAGTTTCAGATAGGAAAATTGTGATAAAATATAAAACACATGAGAGTTTTTTTTAATGCAGAATCGACATCTACATTACAAGAAAAAATAAGTAGCTTAATAAAGACTGTACCAGTACAACGCATGAAGGGTCTTGGAGTTCAGACTGTACTGTTTCTAGGTGTGCAGGAAGGTGGTTAGTTCAAGATCAACTACGACCGCCAGATTTTTCCCCAAGTAAGGAGAACCCCACTTTATAGAGGATAGTAACAGGTTAATTTATCTGCTACAGCCGGATTCGAACCCGGAAATTTCGACATAGCAGCTAAGTGCTCTACCCACTAAGCTTCCTTGTAATACCGTTATAACAAAAACGAAAATATAAAATAACAATTTTTATTCGAAAACTAGGAAACAAATCCGAAATTCATTCCGAGATCAAGTACTAACCGGATTTCTCTATATTTTGTACAACTGGGGATTGATAGAGAGGACAGACAGGAGGTGAAGTGCTATTGTTAAACAATAGCAAGGTTGGGCTCAATTCATCGAGTTTACGTGCCCAGAATCGGAAAGCGACTCCAATTATTCCTACAGGCAAGGTGTAGGAGCCCGTTGAAAAGCTTTGTTTATTCAATTCCAACTCAACTACAAAGTCTTCATCAGCAAATTGACCGTAGTTGGCGTGAATATACAATTTTACAACTGTTCCCCAGCTCCAAATCAGCCGTCGATTCTAACCAGCAGCCTTATTCAATCCCCAGCCCCGCCATTAGTCGAAGGGAAAGCTACTATTCAGGAAATTTCAGATATGAAAATAAACCTGACTGATTGTTGAATTAAAATCCGTATATTTAGTAATCCGTAAATAAAATTATCAACAATAGTTATTAAAATCTTCACCTCAATGACACAAAAACGTACTTATCGAGAAATTAGCAATATTTCAGAAATTGTTTTATTTTATTGTTTGTTGTTGCTGTTATTTTAGTCCATTTTTCATATTCGCGTCTAAAGGTTTCCATTTTAATTACGTTAAAAATATTGGCAATGGGGCAATTTTTTTCGTGACTTAGCACTTGGAAAAAGAGTGATGATTGAAACCCTACACAGCTTTTTAATTTTATTATGAAATAAAAATCATTTAAAAGAATATACAATTTTTTAAAACCCGAATGCACTTATACCAGTTTCAAAAATAGCAGCTGAAATAATGATTTATAAGTAGAAAAAAAAACCAATAGTGAAAACAAAAAAACCTAAATCGAATTTTTGCACACTCCTCAAGGACCACTGACAATACAATAATTCATTCTTAACAGGATCATCAGGATTATCAACTTTTCATATCCAAAAAAATGGTAGTGTCTTGTGCCAAGTGAACGCAATTCTTCAGAAATGAATGATATAATGAGTATTAATGAATACAAAAAACTTATACCCAGGCAATGCAAATATTGCAACCTGTCGCCCTAAAATAGAGTATGAAAAGTAGTGTTACATACCACACGTATCTTAAAAACATTAATTTCGTAGATACTTTTCTGGGCCAATTAGGAAACGAATTGTATAATAGTTATTTCTAAGGTTAAGGCTTTAATAAAATAATGAGCATTACGAAACGAATAATAAAATAACCATAAAACCGCGATTATGTGATGCAACGTGCATACACAATAAATTTAGATGATACAAATAAATTGATTATATACACACAAACACACATAGATGGCTCTAAATTATTTAGGACCCGAGGAATCCCATACTAGAAGGTTTCGTAAAGATTATTTATCGGAGGAGAGAATTTTTTAAATGATAGAAATCGAGAAAACATTTAAAAAATACTTCAAATATTAGGAACTAAAGCACAAGAATAAAAACGGTTGAAATGATTCACAGCAGGCGGAAACAAGAGGGGAAAACTGCCAATACAGTTCAGACTAGTAATTGAAAAATTAATAAAAAAAGAATTCATTGATTTATCTAGCACAATCTTTTCAATGAAAAAAGACAATAAATAGTAAATGATTTTGTGTAATAAATATAGCATGAAGTCATCCTTTACTTTTTTTTTAATGTTTGAGCACTATTTCTAAAAGGCATTTCTGGTAAAACAAAAAAAATGTAAGATCAATTCATTAATAAATAATTTAAAAAGTAAAAGGTATTACTGTAACCAATGATGGGACTTGGTTTCAGTACATAGAGACCGGGCGCTAGAGGTAAGTGAGTATGCAAAATGTGAGGACCGAATTCCACCAATGGATTTAAGTTAAGAAAAGGCCAAAAATTAATAATGTGGATCTTGCCGGTCAAATATTTGGTCAATTTTTTTTTTACCCCTCTTCTCTTATTTGTAAAGGAAATGTATTGAGTACAATCTATAAAATCATTTTTATGATTATTTCAGTAATAATTTATACTTTTTTCTAATGGTGAAAGTGAGGATGGATTGTTAAATGAAAAAAATAAAAGTAATAAAATCTTTTTTATTAATAAAAAAGAAATATATAAAAAAAAACCAGTAAATTTAAATACAAATATACATAAAGTAGGAAAATAATTACTCGTTTATATTTAGACAATTGTTATTAATATATATACATAGAGAAATACAAAATAATTTGCAGTGCATTTACAAGGTTGAATTGATAACTCTGGTAAAGGCGGCTTAGTCATTTGTCGTGGACGTAAGTCACCATTCAACTTTTCATAACCGTACAAACAATAATCGATGGGGTGTAATTGTATTTGATAAGAATTTTTCCAAATAAATGTTTATACTGTAGCCCTTAATAAATGCAAATGCAAAGCATCTGATGTGCATATTACTTTCATCAAATTAAAACCGAAACCTATGTTTTGTGAAATCAGTTTATATCTGAGTTCATCAGCAAATAATTTTTTTTTTTTTTAAAGAAATAAGTGCAAACTATTTCTAACTGTTTCAATTGTTCATTATTTAGGTCAAGGTTTCCCAAAGATGTAAGGGCTGTTTATACTAAATTTTCAGGCGCAGCTTTCAAACAGTGCATTTTACTGCCAAATCTGCTAGTAGTGTCGCAACCACTTATGCTGGCAAAATATCGCATATCCTTTCACCCAGTGATTCAGCAGCTAAATGACATCCTAGAAAATGTTTCTTTGTATGAGAAACATCGAACCATAGACCAAGACACCCAATATTTGCTAAGTATTTCCAGAAATAAATTCCCAATATGAATACATCTGTATCAGCGCTGATTATAATAATATGAGCAGATTGAGTCCTTACTGCATGGGACATATGGCAAAGCATTCTTGAATCAGCTTCTAAGTGGTTTGATTGTAATTCAAGTACCTCACAAAATAACGACCATTGTAACTTGAAACATTTAGTTGGATCATCGAATCCTCCACAAATGTACACCTCGCAGTCTTCTTTAACTTGTGCATATTTTGGAGCATTAGTGCAAAGAAATCCAACAAGTTGTAATTTATTTTGAATGTTTGCAAGGAAAGCTTTACAATCAGCAGAATGGCTTATTGAATGACTTGAAATTATAACATTTTTAATATTGGCCTTTCCTCCGTAACTTTGACTCCAAAAATTTTATAGAAATATCGTAATATCTGTCGAATATTACATCTATTCTCTTCACGTCAGGCAACGTAAAAAATTGCAAAATTTATTTTTAAGAAAACCTCGGCAAAATCACCAAAAGTATTGAACTTATTTAACTGAATTTTGTGAACAAGCGCCCGCCATACCATCAACTAGATAAATTTTGAAAGTATTTAAATTTATAATATCTTGCTGAGTGCTCGTACCACAGTTATAGTTTTTTTGAATTTCAACGACTAGTTGTGATTTTGGTGACTTCCTATAAAATCCGACATTATCAAAGGGATAGTTGCAGTAATTCAATACTTCATAAGATGCTAATATCTTTGTATCAAATCTATGTTGAGGAGCCACCATGAATGATTTTTGGAAAATTGTTATGTCTGTTACGTCTTGTAATTTTTTGTTTGAAGTAATTTGGTTTGTTCTCGCAGGAGTATCTTCAAAGTTGTAAAACTTAGTTTTTTGTATAGGATCCGATAATTTCTTATTTTTCTTGAACAATCTTTCATTTTCGTATGTATTTAATAAAGTCTCCCCATTTTCTTTAACATTAAGCAAGCATCGCGTAGTTGATTCTTCAGCGAGTTCTCCTGCGAAAATAATACGAAGAACACAATCACCACTAATATTAAATGGATTGCTAGCTTTGAAAGATTTAATGATATTTTTAACATCCTTTTCGTCCGTATTAATTCTCGATTGTGTCCATTCATTATGACTATTAATGTCACCTCTAGTGTCAGATTGTATTCCAAGGTATGAAGAAAGCATTGAGTGAACGCTATTTTTGAAAGGATACAGAAGCAACCATCTTTGCATTGCTTCTTCATTTTTAGTGATGCCAATTAAGCCTCCAGTCACTGCAGAAGATCGATTTTGAGATTGTTCTGGTCACAGCCAACTGTTTTTTATTTTATTTTATTTATGTTTTGTTATTATTTGGGGTCTCAGGTATAAGAATCTGACCATAGTTGCCGGTCCTCACATTTTGCATACTCAACTACCTATAGCGCCTGCACTAATAATAGAGATTGTACTGTCTCTAACCAGTAATTCTACAATGTAATAGGTAGGTAATTTTTCAAATTGCATGTCCCAATCAAGGGTCCCCGATTTAAAGATGCTGAATGAGCCAATAGAATATCTGCAGATTTGACAGGGTCGATTCTCATCTGTTAAAAGAATAAATAATTTTTCTGTGACAAAATAAATATAAATAACAAAAACCGATTTATAATAATATATAGTAATTATTCACCTCATTAAGACCTCATTTCGATACCATTCGATGTTTTGGATTAGAATCTCTTTTATTAAACTTGCTTTACTATTATTGCTATACTAATTGTTACATAAAACGGGATATAGCACTACAAATAATTACACTGCTTGCTGATAATCACTATTATTATCTGAATTGGATATTACATTTATTTTAATATAACAAAAATATACCTTAACTACAGAATACAGTATTTAGGAATTAAAGGAAAAACTAAGAAAAATAGTCAACATTTTACCACATTTAGTCCAAATTTCATGTGACATACACCAGAATGACAAGATTTATCGAACTTAATTGTAACGAATAAGGAATATCGATCAATTATCTCATAAGAACTATCGAGTAAGGAGATTGGTAACTATAAGTTCGTCTGTTAAATGAACTAACACTACATTTTCAGTTAAATAAACTAAAATTATGTTCGTCTGTTAAATGAACTTTTCATAAAACTCAGGAATACTCTATATATATTATTGATTTTGTTTTTGCCTGAAGTAAAAATTTTTTAGTACCAATTATATTCGGTATTTACTTAGAATGCTTGATCATTCATCTGATTGATGGCTGAAACTTCATTTGTGAGAACATTGGCAGACTGCTGTAATTTTTTCTACAATGATCTCAACGTTAGGGTAGGTACATTATATATTGTCTTCTGAATCTTTATTCTCACGAATTACTGTTTATCGAGTAGAGCCAATAAACTAATTCGGTGCCAGGTTCTAGCGTCACCCATTTACCGTTCCTGAATATCCAAAACGAGGAAAGATACCAGGAAGCAGACATCGATATTTCAAACTAGAGCGGGGAAACCTTTTTTAACAAGTTTACAAAAGGGCGGGGGAAGACATAATAGAGTAGCATTTATCCGATGGTGGGGACCTGGGGGGGGGGCCTCATTCATCTAGAAGCCTTTGTTCCATTCACAACCAGACCCGCTCTTCTCCATTCCCTTCGTACTCTCTTTCACCGAGCCCTTGTTGGGACCTATCAACAACATTTTCATCAACAAGGGTGTGAGGAAAGGGAAGGGATCCAAGTAATAATAATTCTTAGCGAACTCGAAGGCTCGATACCGAAACCACCAATCTCTGCCCACGTGCCACTACCATAACACAAATCCGCCAGATCACTCTTAACGCAATCCTCTCACCTCGCCTCGGTCTACCCCTCAGAAGCTTCCCAGTCGGGAACTCGTTCGTTACTAAGCGCATAAAACTATACAGGCCCATGAAAATTCACAATCCAAGTAAATAAACTTATAATTTCGGTTAAAGTTTTTGACCCCTATTGCCAATTCAAACTTATATACTATTACTATTTCCCCTAATTGGGACCAGTTGACTGGAACCTTTTTCATCAGCTTGTATCCGACACCATTGACCTCAGAGTTTCCCTAAAAACACCCCAAGAGTTAGATGATGCAGTCGATTCCTTTACCAATTTGATCCAGCAAGCAGTTTGGACTGCATCTTCAACTCGTCCTTCCTTCAAACCCCGCAAGAAAAATCCATTACCACAAGATCTTAGGGATCTTATCCTTACCAAACGCCGTTACCGATCCCTTTGGCAAAGAACTAGGCATCCTCACGATCGGAGACTGTATAACTACCTCACCAAACTAGTTAAAAAGAACCTGACAACCTATAGATCTGAAACCTACAATGCCTATCTTTCCACACTATCCGCTTCTGATAATTCCCTTTGGAATGCTACCAAAAATATCCTTAAATACCACCCTATTTCCCATCCCCTCCGCCGTGAAGACGGTTCTTGGGCTGCATCAGATGAGGACAAAGCAGAAGAATTTGCCAAACACCTTTCAAATACATTTATTCCACATCCTGAAACCAACCCTACGCACGTTTCCAATATTCATGAATTCCTCTCTTCACCCATTCCACTATCCTTACCTCCTAACGCTGTAAGCCCCTCTGAGGTCAAATTCCTGTTACAATAATTAAAAGTCCGCAAATCTCCTGGACATGACCTTCTAACCATCCAGATCCTTCAACATCTTCCCCAAAAAGCGATTATTTTCCTTACCTATCTATACAACTATATCATTCGCACAACTCACTTCCCTTTGTTGTGGAAACACTCCATCATCATTCTATTCCCTAAACCTGGTAAACCACCAAATGACACTTCATCATACCGACCCATCAGCCTGCTTCCTATTCTTTCCAAAATTTTTGAAAAGATCCTCCTGAAACGAATCCTACCCATAATCGAATCCAATATTCTTTTACATCAGTTTGGATTCCGTCCCAGGCACTCGACGGTCCAGCAGGGTCTCCGAGTTGTCGATCACATATCCTCTGCTCTTGAAAGCAAACAGTACTGCACAGGCGCATTTCTGGACGTAGCACAAGCTTTCGACCGGGTATATCATGCCGGTTTGCTGTTCAAGCTCAAAACTCAGTTACCTCAATCCTTATTCCTAGTCCTTCGATCCTACCTCTCTGATCGCTATTTCCAAGTGCGCTGTGGTAACGAATACTCCAATCTTTACCCAATTCAAGCTGGAGTACCCCAGGGCAGCTTCCTGAGTCCTATCCTGTACATATTGTACACCGCTGATATCCCAACTACTCCTGAAACCTTCCTTGCAACGTTCGCAGACGACACAGCCATCCTATCATCTCATCCAGATCCTGAAATGGCTTCCTCGAACCTCCAAAGGAACCTTTCACTTATTGAAATTTGGTGTAACCAATGGCGGATCAAAGTCAACGAGGAAAAATGCAAACAAGTGACTTTTAAACTTCGCCGGGGAACATGTCCTTCTGTCCAATTCAACGAAACCATCCTGCCTATTTCCGACATAGTACGATACCTTGGCTTCTTCCTAGACAAAAGACTTACATGGAATCCTCATACCAGACTCAAAAGACAAGAACTTAACAAACGTTTCAGCCAACTATACAGATTACTATGTAGGGCCTCCCATCTTTCAATAGACAATAAACTACTAATATACAAGACGATCATCAAACCTATCTGGACCTATGGACTGGAACTGTGGGGGACCGCAAAAAAATCGAATATCAATTCAATTCAATCCTTTCAATCCAAAGTCCTGAGAACTATTGTCAACGCTCCTTATTATGTCTCCAACAAAACCCTCCATAATGATCTTTTAAAGAGCTAGGCTTCAAATAAAACTCTTTATTTAGTATTAATAACAATATCAATTTATTTCACACAAAGCGTCTCTTTTTCAAGTTTTTTAGAATCAGATATCTGTAAGGTTATCAACAACTGGGTGCAGGTTACGCATGGATTTGCCACTGTAATACAAATAAATAAAAACTATGCTATAGTGAACTAAAAAATGAATATTAATCAATGTTGGTCAAGAAATAATTATTTAATGCAATAAAATAAATTAAATGGTTGAGGCAGTGGCAAATCCATTTCACACGAAAACCTCATTGATCACATGGCTGTTTATAACCTTCACTATGGTGTTTTACTCCCGTTACATCACTCCCCCCAATGGCATCGGCACAGAACCTAACCTTGGGTTTCACTACACGACCGGAGCGGGTCTGGTAAACCGGCTTCGGTTGCTTCTGTTCTGCGTCGAGGTCATTCGAAGGGTCGTCTGCCGCAGGTGAAGGAGTGGGTTGATCCCTGTTGGCGCTGGTCGCAGTTGCAGGCGATGTAGAAGGTCGCTCCCTGTTTTCGCCATTCACCGCCGGTTCCGTCAGGAGATGCGCTGGCTTCAAACGGTCCATTGTAATGGTCTTCGGTCCTGAAGGCAACTCCACCTTATAGGTTTTCTCCTGTCGGGATATTACCTTGTAGGGTCCTGTATACGGTGGTGTAAGCGGCTTGCTCACCGTATCATCCCTCAGGAACACGTGGGTGCAATCTTTTAGGTCTCGGTGAACGAAGGACTTGGCCGAGCTGCTGCGGTGTGGCGCTGGCCGCAAATTTTTCATTGAGTCGCGTAAATTCTTGAGCGTTGACTCAGCGTCCTCTCGGCGTCCTGATGGCTCAAAAAATTCTCCCGGGAGACGCAGAGGCTGACCGAAAACCATTTCCGCAGAGCTGGCTCCTATATCTTCTCTAACCGCCGACCTGAGACCCAAAAGAACAGTCGGAAGTATCTTCGCCCATCCAGCCGTGTTCAACGTAGCCGTGAGGGATGACTTGAGAGACCTATGCCACCGCTCTACACATCCGTTGGACTGAGGATGGTACGCCGTAGTCCTGTTCCTTTGAACACCAAGGACGCGAGTGAGATTAATGAACAGATCTGACTCGAACTGACGCCCTTGGTCGGTCGTGATCCTAGCCGGCGTACCGTAGCGAGAGATCCACGAGCAGACTACTGCTTCTGCCACCTTCGTGCTGGTGATTTCGTCCAATGGACATGCCTCGGGCCAACGTGTGAATCTGTCTACCATTGTAAGGCAGTAACGCATACCGTTGGACGGTGGCAAAGGTCCAATGAGGTCCACATGCAGGTGCTCAAACCTGCTACTTGGTGCAAAGGTATCTGGAGGGGTGACTGTATGTCGGACGACCTTAGACCGCTGGCAAGGAATGCAACAACGAGCCCACCTCGAGATGTCACTGTTCATACCTGGCCAGAAAAAACGCTGTGTGACCAATCGCCTCGAGGTTCGTATCCCGGGATGACTGAGCCCATGTAGGCGGTGAAAAATCTCTTCTCGCATGGATTCAGGGACATAGGGCCGTGCCTGCTGGGTAGAAGTCTCACAGAGGACTAATGCTTCTGTACCGGGAGGCTTGATCCAGCGGAACTGAAGACGAGTGTTCTTCTGTAGATCCGGAATTGCTGGATCTTTCTCCTGCTCATTTGCCATATGAGTATAGTCCTCGGTCGAGTCTATGTCCTCTATTCTCGAGAGTGCGTCGGCTACTGGGTTCTTTTCCCCAGGTATGTGGCGGATGTCAGTGGTGAACTGGCTGATGAAGTTTACCAACCGAATCCGCATGGGCGTCGCAGTTTCTGGCTTCTGGTGAAAGGCATATTCCAGGGGCTTGTGGTCCGACCAAATCGTGAAATGCCGTCCCTCCAGGTAATGCCGGAAGTGCTTGATCGCTCGGTGGATAGCCAGCAATTCCCTATCGTACGTGGCGTATTTCTTCTGGGCTGGAGCGAACGCTTTGGAGAAAAACCCAAGAGGTCGCCAAACACTGCCATCCTTCTGCTGCAAAACTGCTCCCATAGCAGTACGGGAGGCGTCACATACCAGGACGAGCTCAGCATTCTCCTTCGGGTGTCCAAGCACTGCCGCGTTCTGGATTGCGGTTTTGCAGCGTTCAAATGCTGAAGTGGCCTCAACATCCCAGTCCACCGGCCTCTTGTCATTCTTCTTCGCTCCAGCGAGGAACCTGTTCAAAGGTGCTTGCATATCGGCCGCCCTGGGTATGCAACGGCGATAGAAGTTAAACATACCCAGAAAATGTCGCAGGTCCCTTATTGTCTCTGGCCTAGGATAGGAAGCAATGGCTTCCACCTTCGAAGGAAGAGCTCTGACACCACATCCATTCACCATGTGGCCCAAAAATTCGACTTCCTGACGAGCAAACACACACTTCGCCAGGTTCACAGTGAGGCCATTGTCCTCGAGACGACACAGGATTTCCTCCACATGTGTTATGTGCTCTTTTTCGTCACTCGAGCCGATGATTATATCATCGAGGTACCACCCCGCGAAATCTAAATCTCTTAGCACCCGATCCAGAAATCGCTGAAAGGTTTGTGATGCGTTCCTCAACCCAAAACACATGCGGAGGAACTCGAACGAACCGAAGGGTGTGATCACAGCCGTCTTCGGGATGTCTTCCTCTGCTACCGGGATTTGGTAATATGCACGGTTAAAGTCCAGCGTTGTGAAGATATTTTTCCCATGCATATTAACATTAAAGTCAGCCAAGTTGGGCACCGGATATCTATCGGGGACCGTCTTTGCATTTAGTTGCCTGTAGTCTCCACAGGGCCTTATGCCGCCATCCTTCTTCTCCACGATGTGCAGTGGGCTGGCCCAGGGGCTGTTAGACGGCCTGCAGATACCTTCTTCCATCATCTGCATAAACTCATTCTTGGCTGCCTTGTACCTTCCTGGTGGCAGGCGGCGTGCTTTCGCTGTGATTGGGGCTCCACTTGTCTCTATGTGGTGATTTACGTCATGTTTTGGCTGCTTAACAAAAGACGTTGGTTGTGTTACACCGGGGTACTTGCGCAACAAAGTAGTGTACCACCCCCCGGCAGGAACCGAACAAACTGTGGGCACTGGCACCTTCGCTAACCTTCCACGCGTAGTGAGCCCTGTCCGCTGGTCTACTAGCTGACATCCGGCCAGATCTACCATCACATTATAATGATAAAGTAGATCTGCGCCGATGATGGGGTGACTCACTTCAGCCACTACAAACCTCCACGACATCTTCCTACGGAGCCCTAGGTCGAGGTTCAAGACAATGGTCCCGTATGACGGAATGGGCGTTCCGTTTGCCGCATAAAGCCTGTACTCCTGGGAAGGCTTCGCTCTGCAAGTCTTCACCGGGAAGACAGATAAGGTGGCTCCAGTATCCACCAGATATCTGACCCCGGACTTCTTGTCGGCAATGAAAAGTCGGCGGTTGGAGATCTCAGCGACTGAATCCGCCTCATTCGTCGCTGCGACTAGTTTAACGCCGGCTTCCAGTCGCAGGGTTGACGGCACTTGGTTGCTTTTTCCTTAAACCGTGCGTGGTAGAAGCAAAGTCGCCGACCGCTTTTACTTCTGTGTCCACGATCCTGGCTGGGCGTCCTATTTCTTGGCCGACTTGACCTGGCCCCCATCTGCGCCTTAAGCGCCGCTATCTCCGCGGTCAGTCGATTAATTACCTCTCCAATGTCGCTTGGTCCGAGAGCAGAAGGCCCTGGTCTAGGTTGCGGGGCAACTGCGTGATTAGCCATGATAGGGTTACAAGCGGGCTGAATCTCGGCGATCTTGTCCGCTATTCGAGCAAGCTTCGTCACATCCGTATGCTCCGTTGCGGCTAAAGCAGCTTGCATGCTCTCAGATAGTCCGCGAAGCCATAAAGTGCCGAGCATCACTTCTGGGACCTGTTCTCCGGCTAGCTGTTGCATCTCCCGGAGAAACATGGATGGTTTCTGATCGCGTAACCTCTTTTCTTCTATCGTCTCCACATCGAATGACAATAGATCGTCTATATTTCCTCTGCTGTTCATTCTTTTAACCTTATTATTTCAAACGGAGGTTAAGAGAAACACAAAGAAAGGAGAAAAAAAAATTCGTATTTCTACTCACCAAATTACGTCAATCACGTTTATTACGTCGATCACGTCGAGGTCACCACTTTGAAGAGCTAGGCTTCAAATAAAACTCTTTATTTAGTATTAATAACAATATCAATTTATTTCACACAAAGCGTCTCTTTTTCAAGTTTTTTAGAATCAGATATCTGTAAGGTTATCAACAACTGGGTGCAGGTTACGCATGGATTTGCCACTGTAATACAAATAAATAAAAACTATGCTATAGTGAACTAAAAAATGAATATTAATCAATGTTGGTCAAGAAATAATTATTTAATGCAATAAAATAAATTAAATGGTTGAGGCAGTGGCAAATCCATTTCACACGAAAACCTCATTGATCACATGGCTGTTTATAACCTTCACTATGGTGTTTTACTCCCGTTACAATCTCAACATTCCTTTTGTCCTCGACCTCATCCCTACTAAATTCTCAAACTTTCACCAAAACCTTGTCTGTCATTCCAATCCCCTGGCTCAGTCATTATCCAGTTCCACACATCCATACAATCCACCCCGCCGCCTAAACCGGCAATGGCCTCGAGACTTGTTATAATAATGCTATTTGGAGTACTGGCACTGGCCAGATTCTCCACTCACGACCTGTGTGTGTGTGAAGCGCCCTTAACCAGCTTCCATTGGCGTTTAATGCCAGTGACGCGGCTGGGAAAGGGAGCTGGGGCCTCCCGGACTCCTGCTTTGCCCTCATTTATGAGGAAGAAGCTCAGTTCGGGGACCCCAGGCAAATTGTAAATAGAGTATGAATGTGTACAGTATATTTCTTTTATGTTTTATTTATTATTATTATATTTTTTTTATTATATATATATATATATATATATATATATATATATATATATATATATTTCATTTTACTTTATTTTTGTATATATTTTTTCGCTTGTATATATTTATTTATGCATTTATTTCGTTTATATTATTGATTTTTTGATTAATTTTTTGATTAATGATTGTAGCTACATAGCACCATTACTTATTGCCCACAGCAGGCAGATTGTAATGCTTCAATAAAGTGTTTTAAAAAAAAAAAAAAAAATTCCCCTAATTATATATTTTTCTTTTTAGTGAAGATTGCTGAGTCTTGTCCAACCTCTATAAAGTGGATGCCCTAAATTAGAGTAAAAACCTGGTGGATAAGCGTGATCACGGACTCACCAACTAACTACACAACCGGTTGTCTTAGAAACAGTACATTCTGTAACATGTACTGAACACCAGACATGGTGAGGTAATTTCTTTTCTTCTTTTTTTTTCCTATAACAACAATGTACGAAAGATACTGTAGCCTTGTCCAATTTTTAAACTGCTTTGGAAAATTCTCTCTTATTGTCAAAAATAACTTAATCTGGGTGAACATAATAGTATTTATAAATACAAACGCATACCTAAGAAAAAATTTATATCCTTCAATTATTCAAATATATCCATCAGATAGTAGAACCCTTGTTGCCTTGGGACCGATCAACAACGATTTCATCAACAAGGGTATGAGGAAGTGGAGGGGATAGTTGCAATCCCAATAAACTTATAATTTCACTCAACATCAATAACTTCTATTGTTAATTTAAAAGTCAGCCCTTTACTTAAAAAGTAATATATTTCTCCAAGGTAAATATTTTTTAGCTATCCGACCACTAATATTTGGTCGTTACATATTAAATGCCCATTTTCAAAAGAAAGACAATTTGGTAAAACAACTTTTTGATATCAAAACACTTCTATTCAAAATCTCTACCATCATTTTCTATACGTTTCCCCAACATGATTTAAAATTTTCAATCCCGAAACTCGAAAATTTCCGGGTTTTGTTATGAAATAAAATGTGATAATGCGTTATTCACTTGAGAATCATTTTCCTAATACCAGGTCTGCAAGTTTAAAATGTCGTTTATTTCTTAAAATATAATTTAATTTACAAAAAAAAGTATAATATATTTTATTCAAAGTACTGGCCCTCGCTTTCTACACATTTTGTCCATCTCTCGGGCAATTTATGGATACCATTCCAAAAGAATGCTTCATCTTTATTTGAAATCCATTCATCGAGCCATTTTCTTACATCCTCCAAATTGTTAAAGTGTTGCTCAGCCAATGAGTGTCCCATCGATGAGAATAGGTGATAATCAGAAGGCGCCAGGTCAGGTGAATACGGCGGGTGGGGTAGGAGTTCCCAACCAAGCGAAGAAATCGTTTCCTTAGTCAATCTGGCTGAATGTGCAGGAGCGTTATCATGCTGAAGAATGACTTTGGCGTGCCTGTGAGCCCATTCTGGGTGTTTTTCGATCAATGCGTGACTCAAATTGATCATTTGTTGTCGGTAGCGGTCGGTATTGACTGTTTCGCCGGGTTTGAGAAGCTCGTAGTAGACTACTCCCTTCTGATCCCACCACACACACAGCATTGTCTTCTTCCCAAAACGATCCGGTCTTGCACTCGATGTGGATGGTTGTCCTGGCGTTACCCATGATTTTATTCGTTTGGGATTCTGAAAATAAATCCATTTTTCATCGCCAGTTACAACTCGATGCAAAGAACCCTTTCTTTCGTGGCGTAAAAGCAGCATTTCGCAGACAATTTTTCGTTTTTCCATCTGTCGTTCGTCCAATTCATGTGGAACCCATTTTCCAACCTTTTGAATTTTTCCCATAGCTCTCAGGCGATCGGAAATGGCTTGTCTAGTGACATTCAACTGTTCTGCCATCATTTGTTGGGTTTGGGTATTGTCTTCGTCTAATAAAGATTGCAATTCGACGTCCTCAAACTTTTTTGGTCGATTTTCTCGTTTTTTATCAGTAACATCAAAATCACCACGTTTGAAACTTTGAAACCAACGTTCACATGTCTTGACGGTTGGAGCAAGATCGCCATAAGTCTCAACAAGAATTCGATGACATTCAGATGCCTTTTTCTTTTGATTAAATAAGAAAATCATGACATGCCGCAAATGCTCTTTATTTGGCTTAAAATTAGACATTTTTAACAACAAAGAAAGGTATGATACGTCCACGTAAACGACTTAAAAACAACTGACTTTTGTAAACAAATGACTAACAAACAAAATAGCGTTTAGAGATAAGCAAATCCTTCAATAGGCTAAGAGCGCATTCTATTGGAATTAAAACGACATTTTAAACTTGCAGACCTGGTATAATGCCCTTAAGGAAGTTTACCAAATATCTGAACGGATTGAAATCTGCTAGAATTAAGGTTGGTGTGGGAGGACTTCCTAACCCAGCTCGTTTAGTTTATTAACTGAATAATATCTTGAAAAGTGAGTTTAGGCAGGTTGCCATGTGTCGACTCAATAACCACGATCCTTAAGAAATTTCTGGATTGGAGATTAAGAAAAAAATCTAATAGAAATAATAATTTATCTTTTCCTTCTGATAATTCATTGGAAGAGTATAAAAAAAAAATCTCAAAAAACTTAAACCAAGGGAATATTCCTCGAGCATGAACACCTCATTGCTTTTGAAATCATAAATTGACGAAGTAGGTTGTTTTTTTGATAAACTTTTGTTGCATTACATCTACAGTGATTGTGTCAACAGATTCTGTGGAATCAGGAGACCCTCCAGGGGCTTATCCAGCCTCGGGCAAATCACCTCACTGCACAACTGTTGTCTTAGCAACAGTACAGCCTCTACCACGTACTGAACCCAAGATCCTTCATGGATTGTATGGATTGGATGATGGTACATCAATGTTTAAATCCGGAACAACCTTTCTCAACATTTTGTTAAATGATAAATAATAATAAGGCGACGCTACTTCCGATAAAGGAGGAGATCGCGGACCCCTCTTGATTTAGTCGCGGGGCTAAAATGGGAAAACTTTTAAAGGGGCCATTGAGGATGGAGGCGATTAGTCGTCAATATTAATCGCCCCGCCTTCAAAAAATAATTGCGCCCCCCCTCGCTATCTCCTTCGGGTTCAGCTGTCCTCTTCCTTGGGGGTCTCTAATCAGGAGGGGATCGATCCCGGACAACTGGCCATTCCCATGGGGAAGCATCCTGCCTCCGTGGTACTCTGGACTAAACTCAATTTATTTTTGATCTAACTGAGAAATTGGTACTTAAGGTTATATTCCTCATCAAACAGAAGGAAGGGACAACTATGGCGATTATGGGTGACCTAATGGTATAGTGATTAGCATAACAACCTACTATGCCAAGATCGTAGGTTTGCAGCATGATAAGTGGCCTACGGGTTTTTTAAAAGAGAGAAAAAAATACTTGGTGATGTCCTCCTTCCTTAAGACCTACAATGGGGGACCGGAGCCGACTCGAGCTGGCTTAAGATCCCTATAATAATTATCCCAGGATATCCTAAATTTAGGATTCTCAATTACAATTCCAATTAGCCCTAACAGCATAAAGTGACGTTAAGTAGATAAACCCTAACTGTGGGGTTCAGGGGCGACCTGTGCTCTAGTGGTTAGCACAATAACCTACTAAGCCTAAAGGTGCGTGTACACGTGCGAGTTTTTAACTATTGAGAGTAGCTGGTTTACTCTCGAGATTAAAACTTGCAAGTATAAAAAGTCCTGAGAGTTCTCGCCGAAAGTAGAGGGGGAACTCGCCGAGAGTTCCCCTCTTTCGTCACAGTAGGAGGTGCAAACGCTTCTGAGAGTTACTCTCAGACATTCAATTCCAGTTTGACTTCCCGAGAGTACTCTCAAGAATGTCTTTACCAAAAAAATGGACGCACGAGGAAGTTTGCAGGCTCGTTCGAAGCATACGACGAGTCTCACCCAATCCTTTGGGACATTAAGGAGCGAGATTACAAAAATAGAGTTAAAAAACACAATTCTTGAACAAATTTTGATACAAATGCAATGGAAAAAAAAATCCACAATTTGAGAAATCAGGTAAGTTAATTTCAGATAAACAATAAAAATTGTACATTTTAAAATTCACAATATTCTAAATTGCTGGGCGTCTTCTAGTTCCAATTCCCGGGTCAATGTGTGGTAAGCGCCTAAATCATTCCGTCTTTGGGCCCAAGACCTGACCCATTTTTTTTTCTCCTTAATTCGTTTTCTTTGACATACACAAAATCATCAAAGCCGCTGCTATTTCTCTTTTCCTTGACGACATCAAATAATGTATATGTTTAGTAGAAATAACTCCAGAACTGGTAGCACTGAACTGGAATCACGAGATGTTTACAATTAGAAGTCACTCTCAGAACTAATAGAAATCGCCCGTGTAAACGGTCTGAAGGGACTCTCGAGAGTTGCCATGGCGAGTAGCTCTCCGAGAGTGGACTAGGGTGAAATTCGCTCTCCCGTGTAAAGGGCTCTGCGACTTACTCTCGAGAGCACTCTCGGCGAGTTCCTCTCACGTGTAAACGCACCATAAGATCGTTGGTTCTTAGCCCTGCAGATGACCTTAGGATTTTAATTATGTTATTGTTACGTAATTGAATCGTTGACTTCGTATCGTCAACTTCGCAGTCGAAACGTTGGCGCTTAATACAAAATAAGTATTTTGCTAAACCTTATAAATTGTATCTACGATCAATTTTATCAAAACCAATCCAAAACTACGTTGTATGATAAAAAACAATGTTTTTTCCATAAAATCACCATCACCGTCATTAGTCAAGACAAATCTAGCCCAGTGAATAAGTGATTATGTCGAACTTTGTCCACTTAACTTAGTGCATGAGCGGCTAAGTCAGGAATCGGCTTGAAATGAAATTATTTCTAATACTAGAATTCCATTCCGAGCCAAAAACTAAGAAAATGGCGTGAAAGTACAACTAACACTTTCTGTAGACAAACTTCGATTTAACCACTTATTCATAATAACAAATAGGCTCTGCCAAGCATCAGCCATAACCTGGTATAGAGACGGTCAAACCACGACAGTAAATGCTATTGGCTGTAAATATGATAAACAGGCATAGTTTAAACAAGTCTTAATTGCCGATATTTAACTTCTTATAGACATGACATAAGTTTATCCACCAGCAATTTTACCTTGAATTCAAAAATATAAAGAATTGTTCTATCGAAGGACTGGAAGTTAATAGAGAACTAACATGAGAGATAGATAGATAGATGGATGGATAGAGAGAGAGAGAGAGAGAGAGAGAGAGAGAGAGAGAGAGAATGAGAGAGACACTCAAGAGAACCCTAAGCTGGAGGTATTGTGTCCTGGTCAAAGCATAGTTGGCTCGGAGGGGGACCGCTTTTTCACCAACGAGACCCGGTCAGTTGGGCAACAAAGAAATCAATTCAGTCCCTTCTTGCCTGTTTCCTTCTCTCTCTATTCACTTTTCCTTCCTTCTTTTTTTGGTACCAATCGGTACTGGCTCGGATCCGAAACACACTTTCTTATCTTAATTCTCATGAAAATTCTATTTCAAGGCCTCCTGAGACGCACTGGTGTTCTAAAACAGGGCGATGTATGAACCCCGGTTACAAAAATGTACCTTAAAACAAAGTTAATATACGTAGTTAATTTTCAACTTCATTCACACAAGAAAAGACAAGCAATCCAAATGAATCAATGGAATGTAATTAACAATATAAATCTGGTAAGTGTACTAAATTATTATAAATTTCTTTGTAGAGGGTTACAAGGGATATATATATATATATATATATATATATATATATATATATACCTATAATTACATTAATTAATTAAACAAGAAAAAAATATTATTATTTATTGTTATTTTATTATTGTTATTTAAGTTACAATATTAGGTACTCTACAAGTATTTATATGTTTTTGTAAATATTAGTAGTTTTTTGTAAACCATCTTGTTTTATAATTCTCTTTATATTAAAGGCTTTATTCATTCATTCATTCATTCATTCATAAGGGATATATACTTTTAAACCGTCTGGGTCATATGTGATGTAGTGGTTAGCACAACATTCTACCAAGCCCAAGGTTTTCATCCTGGTATGTGGTCTTAGGATTTTTTTTAAAAAGAGTTAAAAATCGGTGGTTATGCCATCCTTCGGAAGAGACTTGAAATGAGAGTCCCAAGTTTAGACAATGATTCTTACCCTAATAATACCTTGATTGATGAAATTCAGAACTTCTACTGCAGCATCGTAAGCTTAGTCTTAGCAGCATAACGTTATGTTATAAATAAATGAACTAAATATATAAAAAAAAGTACAACCTGTGAATTGTCTGGGGTTCAGTACAAGGTAGAGACAGTTACTGTTTCCTGGAGAACAGTAGTGCAGAGAGGCGATTTGTCCTATATCACGCACAACCACCAGAGTTTACCCCTTATTTTGGGTACCCACTTTTAGAGGTTGGGTGAGCTCTAGATCCTATATGATCCATCTCCGGCTGCTAACAGGCTAAATAAAATTCTTGTCTGCAACGGGATATCAACCAGGATTTTCGGCATGGCAACTCAGTGAACTACTCCGCTCCCCTGTAAAGTTATATAGCTCTAAAAATTAAAACCATGGATCTTTAGGTCAAAATTTCAGCTTTGATGTACTAGGTATGCTGATAATACCGCTACGTACGTTTTAGTGTCCAAGATGCAGATGGTGATCAAGGAACTAGAGAAAGGGGAGTAAAGAACATCACTAGTCGCTGAGATGGACTCCTGGAGGAGGTCGGCAAGAGTATATAGTTGTAATAGTATACCTAATGAAGTAATGCAAATGGTAAAGGAAAATCATCCTAGAAAAGACCATCGTCAATCAATGAATAAGGTTTGGAGAACTAAAAAGAATAGGGCAGCAGAGTGGTTAGCGTAACATCCTACTAAGTCCAAGATCGCTAATGACTCGTAGCATGGCAGGTGGCCGTGGGATTTTTTAAAGGAACTAATCAGATGATACTACAACAATGGGAGCTCTAAATTGTGATATCGTACAGGCTCGTTTAACAACTTTTCCGAGGGAAGACATAACCAAGGATTTTTTACACCCTTTAAAAAAATCCTAGGGTCACCTGCCGGGCTATGAATTCGCGATCTTGTGCTTAGTAAATTGTTATGCTTAGTACTAGACCACAAATCGTCTCCTGATACATTGCACATACCTTCAGACAGATATTCAGCTTACCCCCTAAGGACACTCTACTCCAGTAGATCACCGTAGTAACAGTCACTACTTCGGCTGTATACGACTGGGGCGTGGATCTGGACTCGTCTGTCCTCTCCGCTCCAGTTGGCTAACAAGGATCTGTTCCTATCCGAGCCAGTTGCCAGGGCATCCTTGTCTAACAGGCAACTCCTCAAATTGGCTCCGACTAAATCTCTTTTTTTTTAGACGAGTATAAAACTTTGGTACATCAGTACACTACCGTCCTCCTGATCTTTTATGCAATTTCTTTGTAGTTTCTTTGTATTGATCGACATATTACATTAACTAAATCAATCAGAGTCAAGGTTTTAAGGAATGTGATTATTATTATTTTTTTATCAACAAATAAAAAATAAAAATTACTTTACCAAAAGGAATATAATGGATTATCAGTAATTAACACTAATTATTTATTCCTAATAATTATTAAATTAGACAGAATTAATAGCGTATGCGATAGATCTGGCAAGCATTAATCAGTATTGAATTATAAGTTAATTATCCATCATTTAAATTACTAGTTTTTTTTTTATGGAATGAGTAATTTTTTAATAATTGCCAAAGATATGTCATAAAAAGTATTCTTCCCTTATCTTTTGGTCTGAAAACCTTACAAGGATCCATTCGCTGATCCTGGGAACAAACTTAAGTCGTTTTAGTTGCTGTGAAACCTAAAGAGTTATAATTTTTTGTTGATTTCAGTCTGCAAGATCATATTTATAATTTTCCAAAAAAAAAAATAAATAAATAAACAATAAACCTGAAAGGCTTAATTTGTTTTTTTTAATAATACTTTTTTTATTTTGTAGGATTTGATGTTTTTATTTATTCTACAAAGCTGAAAAGGCTCTAATGAATATGAAGAAGATGGCTTCAAGTATTTTCAAAGCGTGTCTTTATACAATTCATGTACGAGCACAAACAAAGTAAATCAAACGTTGGAAGAAATTCATAAGGCTTAAGGACTATGATGAAAAAAGTTAGTAGAATCCTTTTTGCACGGACTTTTCAAACAATCCTCGTATACATAGTACATCTCCGAGGAAAAACAGGGAACAAATTATTTGTTGATCATGTCTATTCTAAAACTAATAAAAGGACTAGTTTCAGCAAAGATAGTGTTGAATTTCAAACATATGGTTTTTATATGGAACCGGGTCACCGGTTTGTATACTTCTTTTATAAATTGTATCTTCTAGTACAAACTCATTGAAATAATAATAAAACCGTATATGAAGTTACGAAGTTTTTTTTAATAATGATTAAAAAATTAAAGAACCGGACTAAACTAGTCAAAATACAACATACTCTTTTTATGCTTAATTTCGACTGCCAAAAAAGAGATAAGCATATGGGAAGCCAAGAAGTAGAAGTGAAAACTTTTTAATACTTTTTTTTTAAGATTAGCTAATTTTTGAGATTAAGTATTTAGTTAAAATCTGAATAATACTTATATTATGTCTCTAATGGAATACTATTTGAATTATAATGAACTATTTTATCGAGACGTAATGATTTGTGGTCATAAAACCTATTCTATAGAAAACCTATTTTTTCATTTAATAATATATAAAGTAAATGAAATATTTAGTAAAGTAGAAGAATGTCGAATGAAATAATTCTGAAATGAAAATTTCCCCCGACCACATCGACGAAAACCGTTACTACCAAGCCTTGTTTTCCGATAGTAGGGCACAAAACCCACCAAGCTATTTGAATTTCTAAAATGCCTCAACCCAACAAGAAATAATTGACGACATCCAAAATTTATTAAAGTATTAATATTGATAGCCTCAATCAGGAAACAATGCGACAAGAATTTAGAAACCGTTGTTTATAATATTATAGATTTTCCTTGCAGCTAGACGTCACATAAAAAAAAAAACTGTATGACTACAGACCATGAAAGGGCTTGGGTTCAGTAAATGGTGGATACTGTACTGCTTATAAGACAATGGTGGTATAGGGCGATTATTGACCAAGATCACCCTCAACCCGGTTCTTCCCCAATTTTATGGTACGCATTTTAAAGAGACTGGGTGAGCCCGAAGAGGAACTTATCATACTATCTAGCCCGAAACATAGAGCTCTTCATAGCTGTTCATAAACAAACACAAACAATCCCTTATGATACATTCTAACAGCATTTTTTTTTTACAAAAACAAAGAATGAATGTCCTAATGAATACAATTATATGCATGTTCCTCGGGTAGTTAAACGAAAGCTTTTCCTATATTTTTAAGGCTCTCCAGTTAACTTAATTAATTTGGTTTCTTATAAATCGAAATATGATCAGATGAAAATAAGAGCCTGGAAAATGAGCTACATAATAGAGCCTTGTAATAAATAATAAAATTATTTTATGATTAATTTCTTGACCGCCATTAGAGTTTCCTATCTATCTATTCGGCCGAAAAAAAATCGATACAAATTTATTTATTTTGGGTAATTCTAATTAACAGCCCTTTACCAAAACTCTCCACAAATCTAGGGTCATATGCAACATGGATGGAGGTCAAACCTTCAAATCGATATAAAGTATGGAACAGGCTCCTTAAAACGTTTTTTTCTTCAAATATTCAGATCAGGATTCAAGTAATAAGCGGGTAATAAAGTTCTAAAATCGAAATAATAATTTTTAAAAACAGTCTTGAGAATGTAATTGATTACATGCATTATTTTTATTATAATTTTCTCTATTCCAATTAATTCGTTTCTAAATTTTTTATTGTCTTGTCTATCCAGTCCTGAAGAAGGCTTCGAATGTGGGTCGAAACGTCGGATTCTAATATATAGTTTTCACTATTAGAATAATTAATTCTTTGACTTCCACGTAAAACATTTACTTTCCCTCCCCATTTTAGATGAATTTATGCACCTTATTAATTTAATATTTAATTTATGAACCTGCTGAATACCGCTGTTCTTAAATTATTTTAAGATTTATTATATTATTATTATTTTTCTCAAAGATTTCTATGGCACCAAATTATTAGATAATTTTTATAATAATAATAATAATAATTTATATATAATAATAATAATTTATATAATATTATGTAATAATAACCAAATTATTATTATTACCTACATACCATGGTGCTTTTGTGACAAGTCTAAGTATTTTTGATTGAAATGTCAGTTTTCCATTTCGATAATTATCACAGAGACCCAAACCTAGCATTATAGCTCTTCTAAATAATTCATTTGATTTAGAAAAGTGGTTCTATAAATGGCAAATCAAAATAAACGCCTCAAAATCGAGCCATGTAAGCTTCTCTCTACGCAAAGCTTCGTGTCCAGCAGTCAAAATTGACAACAACGAAGTACCTTCCAAAAATTAAGTACGTTACATGGGACTATACTTGGACAAAAGACTTACATGGAACGTACATACAAAATTAAAAAGACAAGAACTGACTAGACGGTACAAACAACTATCACATCTTCTGGACTGCAGATCTTCACTTGACTTGAGGAACAAACAACTTATCTATAATAGTATACTAAAACCTATATGGACATATGGAGCAGAACTTTGGGGTTCAGCAAAAAGAAGTTCACATACACAAGATACAAACATCACAATCCAAAATTCTCAGAAAAATTATTAATGCACCATGGTATGTTTTGATTCACACTATACACAACGACATGAACATTCCCACTATAAAATCATATATTCATAACAAATACATAACATTCCACTCATCGACACAATATCACCCAAACCCACTCGTTCTTCCGCTTTCCTACTCCCTGTTACCTGGACTTGATAAAAAAAGATTAAAAATACATTGGCCAAGAGACCTACTCAGCAATTGATATATTTTTTTTTTTCAAAATAACTGGATGATCATGAAGAAAACCGAGGATAAAGACACTTCAATGAAATTTGCTGGATGCGCAATTGCGCAGGTGCAAATGAAAATTAAAGAATAATAATAACAATTATTAATTTAACTATCGGCCCGATGATGGCCAATAAGCTTGGTTACAAGAAATGTTGGCTTTTATATCGATTATTGTTTTCATTTACCGTATTTAGGATATTTATTCCACAAATAAATCACAGCGGACTCTCATACATCAATATTTTTTTTCATAAAAGCCAATTTAACTTTTTTACAGCTTACAACGTTAAGACTTAATCCCCAATGTCAGCTTAAGCCTTACATATAGCGACAGCTAACAACAAAAAGGTGATATGTAATTAGAACCATAAGAAGAAAAAAAACGCAGCACAATACGACACAGCGGTGGAAGGGAACCGACCACTTTTTCACCCTTTCGATTCCTCCCACCTTTGTGCCCTTCCATAAAGGGCCGTCATTAAAAGGTTGCTAACGAAGCTCGATCATGTAGCTCCTATTGGCTGGACCCGCGGGGGGGGGGAGAAAGGGGAGGGGTGCATACCCTTTTAGGGTATTTACCGGCTCTTCGTTATCAACTCCCGCAAAAAAAAAACCTTTCACTAGCGGCCCTTAGTATTAGTAGTGCGAGCGTAGGGATCAAGTCGGCCGTAGGTGCGTGCGCGTAATTAGAGAGCTCTACCATTATGTAAGCCCAGGCTCAGAAAGAGAACTACATCACGACTCCATAGAGGAAAAAATAAAGTATTTTAATGATTATAAAAACGCTTGATGTTCGAAAGATAACACAAATTTCGTAACAAAATCGTCAATAAAGTTAATAAACATAGTTTAAAAAACCTAAAAAACGCTCTTTTCAATAAGAAAAATAATGGAATTTTAATGCTTAATTTCAGTAAACTATACTTCTCTATTTATCCAACTGCTCAAAGTAAAAAGTTCACTGAGATGTCTTCTTATTTTAAATAAATTTAACGTCCAAGAAACACCGAACTAATAGTGGAATCCTTATTATAGACGATTAATCGTATTTCTTATGTAGTCATTAGTGTTTTGTCCAATTCTGTTCTATAAAATTTTAAGAATAAGCTGATTTGAGCAACGCTAAAAACGGGAGGGTAAAATCGAATAGCTTCGAAGAAATTATCCCAATCCAAAATAGTATAACAAATAACCAATGAATAGTAAATACAGGAAAACGTGGTAAAGAAAGAAAAAACATATAATTTTTTTTTTTAAATTAACATAAAGTGGAATAAAAAAAATGAATGAAAAATAGAATTTGTCCGCAGAACTGGCCGAAATAAGAAATATAAAATAAAAATGGAAGAAGAATTCGGCTTACAAATGATGAAAAAAATATTGAAAAATAACTCGACATGATGTAGTCTAACGGAATCCATAAATGACATTATTTTTTTCAGAAAAAGGTCGGGAGTTTGACGCCGCAAGACAATGCGGGAGTAATGGACTCCAACGGTTAGGCATTTCCTGACGATCTTCCGAGTTATCTGCAAAACTGTTATCCAACTTATACTCGGTATGGCGAAACAGTTATTCTCCATCTTTGTAAAAATTCTTTGCAGCGATTTATCCGATTGCAAAATCGTTATTACTAAGATATTTTAGGAGCGTTAAGAATCATGTTGACTAATTTCTAAATATTCTATACTTATACTGTGCCTTGATTCCAAAAACCCGATTAATGATCTGGTTAAGTAAACTGGATGACATTGTCATAAATATTGTTTAGGTATCAGTTCCGCAAGTTGTAGCTTCGAGTTAAGTCACAAGTTTCAACTTTTCATTCGTTTCCTATTTAATAATATCGAAAATAAAAATAATTTTATCACGCGGCAAAAGATGTTTTCACCGCTTTTATTAATAATCTCTTTTCATCAAAATTTAATTATCACGCTTTCATATTTGTCAAATCAGAAGAAAAAAGAGGAAGAACGAATATTATAAATACGTTTTGTAATATTTAAAAAAACCATCCGATAAAATTGTCGGAAAATAGTACATGTTGGAAAGGGTAGGATTGGGAAATGAACCATATTGATTGCTGAGCGCTAAGAAAAGAATTTCGTTGCTCCAGGTTAAACCCCTTTCGAGGCAGGTCAATGGAAGAGCTTCGCTCAATACTTAACGTTTTCTTTTATTTCCTCCGCTTGAAGACCTTCCAGAAAGACATGAGTCTGAAAAGGAATCCACACACACACGAGAGCGCACAAAAGGCTGGGGAAATCGTGTTTTATTTGAGAATGCTCCCATCGCAAATACCATAAAAGAATTATATTCAAGGGGAATAAGAAAGATAAAAAATATAAAAAAATATTAAGAATATGTTATATGTGTTATTTTACTTTTAAAAAGTGAGGAGTTGAGAGGCGTATTAGCAAAAAAGAAGCTCTGTAAACTTAACTTAATATTTTACTAAGTAAATAAATATTATATTTCATCTCGTTGAGAAGAAAAACCCATTAGAGTGTAAGCACCTATATAAACATACATTTTTTTTTTTTTTATAAAAAGGGGATTATTTATGAGGGTCAAAACAAGAAGGGACGAAATTTAGTAAATTACTTTTTTTCCAATTTCCATTAATTATAACAATACATTTTTAAATAAATTAATTAAGACTTAATTAATTGGTCACCGCTAAGTTCCGGACCTCTATATTGTATTACTTCAAATCATGCAATTATTACCGGTGACTCCACATTCCCTATTTCATGTCACTCATACATCCATAGTTCTTACCCTAGTTAGGAATAATACCGTTATTTGGTTCGTCAGAAAAATAGACACTGCGTGTCTATCAGAAATGAAGTACAATTTACCGACATTTCATCCTAAAAAATTTTGTAAAAGAATTTGCAATACAATTTTATAATTTAATTATGTTCTTGCTTTTTGTACACATCCGTACGCATTTTAACTACTACTGTTCAAGTTGAAAAACAAAACAAAAACAAGAAAGTATATTTTAAAAAAAATCAACATCACCCTCCCCCAAAAAAATATCAGTTGGCAAAATAAAATTAGGTTTAAATTATCGTCTTATTTACTCTCGCTAAAATCAACTTGTTTAAATTTAAAGCAATGCATTTAGAAAAAATATTTATGAATAACGTATTATGTAGGTACTAATATTATTCTTTATCATTTTTTGGAAGTATTTATATAAACACATATATAGTGAAATGCTTAATTTATTATGCAGTATAATATAATTATATACTAAATTATCAAGTATCATGTTATGATAACCGGAAGTAGTACTATACTTAAAAATCATATGTATATTTTTCGTTGAAACGCTACTATAATTTCACAGCTTACAAATACAGATAATAATTTGTTGGTTCATTGTATGTAATTCCGTCAGAAGTACTTATAACAAGAACCGATAACAATTCGCACGTTCCTCAGTTCAAGACGTGGCGGTCAATGTTAATAACTTAAATCCTTGTTCATTTTTAAAACTCGAGAGAGGGAATGACTTGAACATACCTACTCTTCAGGCCTGACGCATAAAGAATTTTAATATTTAATTATAATATTCCGATATTGAAGTTGTTACATTATTCCTTGTCACCGCGCAAACATACCGATGGTTTACGTTTGTGCAGAGTATAAATGCTCGTATCAATCAATGTAGGATTAAAACTGAATTTATACATTCAGTCCAGAAATATCATTTATCAAGGGAATTGTATCTACAACCTCTAAACTTCCATTAATAGTATTGTATAATAAATTATTAATTACAAAGCATGAATAATGTTTCATATGGAGTACCGAATGCTACGTACAGAATGACGTTTTGACTGAATAATTAAAAACTTTACGTTATGTATGTATTATGTATGTAATACACTCGCTTCGTTGTATATGCATACATAAAAAGTTGCCCCGACGATGAAACGCACGCAGCACTGCTCTGTATCCTAT
Organism: Arma custos; assembly: GCA_037127475.1. Taxonomy (NCBI): domain Eukaryota; kingdom Metazoa; phylum Arthropoda; class Insecta; order Hemiptera; family Pentatomidae; genus Arma; species Arma custos. The sequence continues at coordinate 65,600,458 of CM073760.1, read as the reverse complement.
ATCCGGAAAGATTATAGAGCATTAAATAATTAATTAATGTAGAAGCCATGAAGTTTTATGTAGCAACTCATACGGATCTTTAACACGTTGACGTAAACGACGTTTTCAGAAAATTCCATCGCGTGTGCTATGAAGATGCCAACGAGTTCTATAGTGGTCCAATATTCTGAGTAATAAAAAACAAATGAACCAATGTATACAACTGTTGAATTTATAACCAACTAAATTTTTAGTCTCCTACTAATAATAAATTATGTAATATTTTTCGATAGATATGTAAAGCTTTTTAAATTTTTTTAAACGAATTTTCACATTTTTCCCTCGTTTAATCAAGCAATTATATGCTAATGGAACTTAAGGTTCATAACCGGAATAAAACTATGAGAAATAAGGCGACAGAGTATCGTATAAGATAAAATTGCTTGACTAAACGAAAAAACAAACAAACAGTGAAAAGTATATTTTTGAAATTATCCGCTTTTGATCCCAAACGTTTGAATTTGTGATATTCAATAGTCGATAGACAATTTAATTCTTGGAGATCTTTGTATATTTCATGTAAATTTCAATCCGTTCAGTAATAAATAAATTTACCATCTTTAGCTCTCTTGTTGTCAAATTTATTAATAAGGGTATTATGGAAAAATCCAGATATTTCTCATCGAGATCATGAAATATTTTTAAAAAAGAAACTGTACCACTAGAATCCATGAAGGGTCTTGGGTGCGTGATTACATGGTAGAAACTGTACTGTAGATAGGAAAACGGTTGTGCAGTGATTAAGGGTGCCCAGTTTTAGAGTCTAGATTAGGTACAGGAGGACCTCCAGATCCCACACTGTCCATCTTCGCGGATGTTAACAGATTAAATAAATTATCTGTCACGTCCTGCTTTAAATCTGGAATCTTCGGCACGGGAACTCTACCACTGTGCTACCCCACTCCCTAAGAACTCATAAAATAAAGTTGAAATAATAGGTTGGGGAAAAAGAAATTCATTATTTTCTCGGTAGATGGCTGTAGTGATCGATATCTCGTGAAGTTTCGATGAAACAATTGTATGGTTATGATCGTTGTCAAGATGACATTTCACACTAAAAAATTCCTTTTTTTTAGTTTGTTCCATTCAGTTGTGAATTACAGGGTGTTAACAATGGAAGTCAACAAAGAAAATTCGGTACATTTTACAGTTTTTCTTTGATAAAGGCGAAAATGCAAGCCAGGCCGCTGAAATTGTGAACGGTGTTTATGGATACTGTAATAGCTAATTACGTGCAATTTTGGTTTCTTCGATTCCGTTCAGGCATCTTTGATGTTAAAGATGCACCTCGCACAGGCAGGCCCGTCATCGAAAATGTCGATAAAGTTACAGAAATCATCGAAGTTGACCGGCATGTTAGTAGTTGTAGCATCACCCAGGAGCTAAAGATCGACCATAAAACAGTTTTAAACCATTTGCGCAAAGCTGGATTCAAAAAGAAGCTCGATGTTTGGGTGCCACACCAATAAGCACCAAAAAATATGATGGATCGAATTCCCATCTGCGAAGCCTTAGCCAAACGGAATGAAATCGACCCATTTCTTAAACAGAAGGTTACTGGGGATGAGAAATGGGTCACATACGACAATATTGTGCTAAAACAATCGTAGTCAAAGCGTGGTGAAGCAGCTCAAACGGTGCCAAACCAGGATTAACGGCCAGGAAGGTTCTACTGTGTATTTGGTGGGAATTGAAAGGAATAATTTATTATGAGCTGCTTCCGTATGTCCAAACACTAAAGTCGGATCTCAACTGCCAACTGGACCGTTTGAAGATAGCGATTGGCCAGAAATGGCCAGAATTTGCCAACAGAAGAGGTGTTGTGTTCCATGAGGACAACGCAAGGCCTCACACATCTGTAGTGACTCGCCAGAAACTCCGGGAGCTTGGTTGGGAAGTTTTAATGCATCCGTTAATGCACCATATAGTCCGGACCTGGCACCAAGCGATTACCACCTTTATCTCGCATTGCAAAACTTCCTGAGTGATAAGAAATTGGGATCAAGAGAATATTGTGAAAATCGATTACTAGAGTTTTCCCCAATAGGGACCAAGACTTCTACGAGAGAGGCATTATGAAGCTAACTTTAAAATGGCATATTTGACCCAGATCAGACAATCCCAAACATCTTAAATAAAGTTTTGATTTCACGCAAAAATAATGGATTTCGTTTTCCTCAACCTATCATTTTGATAAAACAATAAATTAATAAACATAGTTCGCTAATAGTCGCCTGTCTATATTTCTGTTTTATAAAGAATACTTATAATAAACTTTTTCACCACCAGCAGAGCATAAAACTTGAGAGAGGTAAAAGTTGAAGAGCGGGTGGCATCAACTTAGTCCCGCAATAGTCCCATCACCTCATCACATTACACTGCTAGGAATATTCTCTAAGTTAGCCTCACCAGGTTGTAAATTAAGTTAAAACTTAGGGGCCCGAGTTGAGTAACTAATGTATTCGTCACCCTGGAATTAGATAATACTACACATAGCCCAAGTAACTGTATTTCCATAATCCTCCCATGAGAGTGTCATCTGGAGAAACCATGGGATGGAACACGAGTCGTACATGGACTGAGGAAGGCGAAACTTCATTACGAGTCAAAACTTTGAAAAGGAAACATATAAAGTACTAATAAATATAGATAATGAAAATATAAGAAAATAAAATAGTGAGCATATTCCGTTAACAATCCGTTGTAACAAAATCTAACAATTTTATAATTTTGTTAGTTAATATATTTTTGTTTTGTAAAAAAAAATATTCTTATTAAAACATCCTTCAGAAAATATTCTTAAAGATTTTATAACAGTTTCAGTCTAGACTTCAACCAGTGAGGATCTCTGTGAAGGATTAGCTGAACGCGCCGGCTCCTGCTCGTCAGGGAGTACCTTATCATTATAATTCTTTTCTTTTATTTACTTTTACTTTCATACGTATATATATTCTTGTATTTTTCTAAATTTATTTCTGTATTATTATTATTAATTAATGGCGGATAATAACATTATTAGGTTGGAACCCAAACCACCTGAGCCACCTTTTGATTTTAAACTTCCGAAGGGAAGATTCTCTAAAAAGTTTTTAGTGATGTCTATTGCTAAAAACAATGATAATAAAAGTTTCCTTGACTTCAGTCCATTTAAAATTTTCCATTTTATTAAAAGTTATGCACCACAAGTTAAAATTAAGTTTTTAAGAAACGGGCTAATCCTACTAGAAGTACTAGTCGAAAAGGATTTTATCAATTTAAAAAATATAAAAGTTTATGAAAATTATCAAATTAATTTTTCGTTACATAGAACATTGAATTTTTCAAAAGGTATACATAATTACCTGTAACGAATTCATGAACTGCTCAGAAGAAGAACTTAAACACGAATTGGCTGATCAACATGTTGTAGACGTGAAAAGAATTTATAGAAATTCTAATAATGGAAAAATGCCAACATCTTCTCTAATTATTACTTTCTGTAAGGCTGAATTACCCGAGAGACTTATATTAGAATTTACAAATGTTAAGGTCGTACCATATATTAAACCTTTAATGTGCTTTAAATGTTACGATTACCGTCATGGTTTTCGTAATTGTAAAAATATCGAAGTATGTGGAAAATGTGGTGAGTCTCACCAAACTCAAGAAGAAAAGTCAAATTGTAAGACATATAATTGTAAGCATTGTGGCGGTCCTCATGCCGCCTGGAATACGTCATGTTCATTTTTTAAAAGGGAAAGAAATATAGAAGAACTTAGGGTTTTACGAAAAGTGTCATATGCCGAAGCTGAAAAGTTACTTCAGCCCCTTCCACCACCTCCAACTGATCTCCGGAATACAAGTCATTCTTATGCTGAAGCAACATCCTCTCCCCCTACAAATTTAATTTTAGAACAATTTGGAAAACTCACCGCAATGTTTGAGGTTCTTACCAATAAAATTAATATTTTAGAAACGATTGTAAATAATCAAATTACAAACCAATGTGCTCCACTCGATAACGAAAAAACCAAATGTACGTCAAATATAGTTAACATACCTGATAACCATAATAACGAAAATAATGCCAAAATGTCAACAAAACCTCCAATTAAAAAAATAGATCAACAACCCGTAATCCAAAGAACTGGAGATAAACGGGAGAGACCTTTATCTCAAGGGTCGAGTATGTCACTTACCGATTCTAGTTCATCAGGACTTGCGTCGGGGGGCAAACCACCGCGACCCAAAAATAAAAACATTAAAAAATGAATGTCTATCTATAGAACTATAAAAGGGTATTTCAGGATTATTCTTATAAGAGCTTACTTTTTCTCTCTTTATAATAAATAGAATATTCTGTACGTACAAATTAAATTTCATATACTTAAAAAAACATTATCGCATTTCATAGCATTACATATATATATTTCTGTACCTCTCTACCTTCGAAACGCATATATTTCTATAATATGCTCATTTATACATCTATATGTTTATATTTATATCTATATGTTTATACTTATGCATATATATATTTATATATTACTTTTTATATATTTTATTTTATATATATATTTTTTTTTTATTGTATATATATATATATATATATATATTTATTTGATATATATATATATATATATATATATATATTTTTTTTTATTTTATATGTTTATATTACTTTTTTATTTTTTTTAATTATTTTTATTATTTTTTTTTTTCTTATATGCCAATCAAATTTTCATATCGATCCGTCCACCATCCGTTCTAATAGGTCTATTCCTTAAAATCAATATTCATGATTATTGATAGGACAATGGAATATAAATGGCATTATCTCGCATAAAGCAGATCTCATCTCACTCCTAAGGGACGTAGATTGTAAAATTATATGTATCCAAGAGACACGTCTAAAAGAATCTGCCGATTTTTGTCTCGCTGGTTTTCAAATCTTCAGAAAAGATTTTACAGAGGGACGAATCGCATGTGGTGGAGTGTGTATATGTGTTTCCAATCTTTTCTCCTGTTCTGAAGTCCCACTAAATACTACTTTACAGGCAGTAGCAATCCAAGTTCTTCACCCATGGAAAGCCACTGTTTGTTCACTCTACCTACCTCCAAACAAACCATTTACCGACCAACAGTTGCTTCATCTTTTTAGGCAACTACCTCAGCCTCTTTATTTGTTAGGAGACTTTAATAGCCACAATCTCATTTGGCACTCTTCTAAAACTGATTATAGAGGACGTATAGTCGAGTCCTTTCTTGATTCATCCCAGCTAGGGATTATGAATGAAAATTCCCCTACACATTTTTGTAGTGCTACAGCTGTCTCGTCACACATAGATCTGTCTCTGGCTAGCCCATCTCTCTTTCAACGAAGCAACTGGCGTAGGATTGACGATTTGTATGGATCAGATCATTTTCCATTAATCATTGATTGCCTTGATAGACAGCCACAATTAAAGTTTATAAAAGAGCCGAGATGGAAGATAAAAGAAGGAGACTGGAAAAAATTTCAAAACTTAGCTCAGCTGAAAGAAATTAATTTAGAAGAACCGGATATTAATAAACTTACCGAAAATATTAACAACACTCTTTTGTCGGCAGCAGAAATATCAGTCCCCAAAACGAAACAGCAAAGTAATAAAATAGGAACCCTCTGGTGGAATAAAGACTGTGAATCTGCTGTGAAATCCAGGAAAAAGGCTTTAAGAAAATTCTGGAGGCACCCGTGTTCAGATCATCTCGAACAGCATCAAAATGTTCGCCGTAGAATACGGTACATATTAAACTTAGCGAAGAGAAAAGCGTGGAGAGAATTCGTATCGCAAATAAACCATCAAACACCTCCATCACAAATCTGGGACACGGTCCGTAAAATATCGGGAAGATGTAAAACAAATACCCGTCTAAACTCATTACAAACTTCAACAAATACACTTACAAACCCCTTAGAAATAGTTAATTATATTGGCTCATACTTTCAAGAGATTTATTCTGATTCCAACTATTCCCAGCAGTTTTTAGTAATAAAACAACTAAAAGAATCCGAACCACTTAATTATAGCACAGATCCTCTTGAACCTCTTGACAATCCGTTTACAATCTCAGAATTCAACGATGCTCTAAGATCCCGAAAAGATACAAGTCCAGGCCCTGACAACGTTTGTATTAGTTTTATCAAAAATCTCTCCCTAGAAAACAAAATTATCATTTTAAAATTCTTAAATAGGATTTTTCGTTCTGGTGAATTCCCTGAAGTTTGGAGAAAATCCATTGGTATCCCAATTCTAAAAAAAGATAAACCCGTCAAGGAGGCCTCCAGCTATCGGATTATTTTTCTCACCTGTTCACTGTGCAAACTAATAGAAAAAATAACATCAAACAGACTCCAATGATTCTTTGAAAGCAAGGGGTTACTAGAGGAATGGCAAAGTGGTTTCCGAAGAGGTAGAAGCACTAGAGATAACATCATACGTTTAGAAAACGATATATGTGATGCTTTTGGACGGAAAGAGAAACTACTAGCAGTATTCATTGACATTAAAAACGCTTTTGATTGTGTATGGAGATGGCTAATTCTAAAAAACCTTGCAAAAAATGGAGTAAAAGGCTATATATTAAGGTTCATACATAATTTCCTCGAGCGTAGAATATTTAGGATAAGAAATGGTATATACTCTGATGAATATGAACAGAAAAACGGAGTACCGCAAGGAAGCGTAATTAGCCCTTTCCTGTTTTGTTTAGCCATTAATCCAGTCTTGCGTAAAATGCGGTTAATGGTAAAAGGTGATCTGTATGCAGACGACCTTCGGATTCACTATTCAGATAAATCAATAGAAAACCTACAGTAAGTCATACAAGAAGTTCTTAATATAATTAATAGTTGGCTAAATAAACACGGCTTTACCATATCTACCAATAAAACAGAATGCATACTCTTTTCCCCTAGAAAAACTCTACACCTTCCATCTCTTTACATCAATAACGAAGAAATTCCATATACAGATTCCGTTAAATATTTGGGCTTACATTTTGATTCTAGACTCAACTGGAACATACATTTAAAACATCTTAAAACATCATGCCAGCGTTCTATTAACGTC